>CM021731.1:194823467-194878231 GCA_011075105.1 Heteronetta atricapilla
AATAAAATAAAATAAAATAAAATAAAATAAAATAAAATAAAATAAAAAACACTCAAAAATCAAAACAAACATCTGAGAGCATCATCCAAATACTTCTGGAACTCAGGATGGCTTATTAATGTGACCTCTTCCCTGGGGAACCAGTTCCAGTACCCAACCACCTTCTCAGTGAAGAACCTTTTCCTAACATCCAGCCTGACCCCCCCTGTCCCAGCTCCATGCTGTTCCCTCAGGTCCTGTCACTGTCTCCAGAGAGCAGAGCTCAGCTCCTGCCCATCTGCTCCCCTCATGAGGGAGCTGCAGGCCGCCATGAGGCCTCCCCTCAGCCTGCTCTGCTCTGGGCTGAACAAACCAAGGGACCTCAGACATTCCTCATATGTCTTGCCTAATAGTGCTAATTTAAGAGCATTACCTGAATGTATTTGATAGCCAAATGTAGCCCTCCTCTGGACACTCTCCAACAGTTTCACGTCCTTTTTGTACTGTGGTGCCCAGAACTGCACACACTACTCAAGGTGAGGCTGCACCAGCGCAGCGTACAGCAGGACCATCCCTTCCCTCGACCAACTAGCAATGCTATGCCTGATGAACCCCAGGATACGGTTGGCCATCCTGGCTGCCAGGGCACACTGTTGATTCATATTCAACTTGCTATCAACCAGCACCCCCAGATCCCTTTCTGCAGGGCTGCTCTCCAGCCTCTCATCTCCCAGCGTGTACCTATAGCCAGGATTGCCCCTTCCCAGGTGCAAAATCCAGCACTTGCTCTTAAACTTCACGTACTTGGTGATTTTCCAGCACTCTAATTTGTCAAGATCCCTCTACAAGGCCTCACCAACCTCAAGGGATTCAATAGATCCTCTCAATTTAGTGCCATCCACAAACTTATGTAGTCTACCTTGAAGTCCTGTATCCAAGTCATTTATGAAAACATTAATGAGAACCATAATACTCTGTTCCATGAATGAGTAAATACTGTGGTCAGCATGTAGTGAACACTACCTAGAAGTGATGGAAGCCTGTTTCCACCAACTACCTTCGTGATTTACAGTTTTGCTTCTTTGTGTGACGTTTCTTGTGCATTCACATCCAACATACCACACATGCATCTCAGCACAAAAAACAGTATCCATCAGAAGTAAAGCAATGTTATCTGTGTTATCTGTTTGGGCTTAAAGATTGCAACTGCAGATTTTCACTCTCCATCATACTAAGACAAAATGACACTAAAAAGAAATTACCTTTAACTTTCAATTTAAGCACAAAAATTCTGGATTGAAGATAAATTCAATATAGAATACAGACAACACAAAATGCATGTACATTCTTTTTTTTTTTAAAAAAAAAAAAAAAGTATATTTATTGAAATGTCTTTGGGAATATGAAGTTTACATGTCAGATAGGGTAGTATTTATGAAAGGAAAAACAACAACAACAAAAGAACACATTTATTTCTTTTAAGTTGACCTAAAAAATAGACAACAGGAACATTCCAGCCATGGGTAATGAGGAGTTAGCTGTGACCATAATTACATTATCTGATGATTGTGCCAGGTGGAAGAACAGACTCATCTCCCAGAGAAACACACACAGGCATAGACACTGAACTTCACGTACTGTTTTCAGCACGTGAAATATATACATGCACAGACTGAGATGTACAACCACTTCATCTCTCAAAGTACAGCTGATTTTGCATAACTCAAGTCTGATGACAGGAAAGATTTTTATGTGTGGTCTGTCCAATTTAGATACAGATACCTGTAAGAGACAAAAATAAGCCATAATTTAATGCCTTCCCCCCCAACACTACACACCCCCCAGAAGAAAGTGGCACACTATCCTTTGCAGATGACAGCCTAAGTGTCAGCCCTAGCCCCACTTGAACTCAGTGACAATTCCATCACTATCACTAATAGAAGAACTTGCCATTGGAAAGCAGCATGGGTTTATGGTGAGGCAAATTAATATGATCGGAATAGACCTTCACCTGAAATAAATTAGTCCATCTCCAGTTGACACAGTCCTTCACCTCCATGGCACACAGAGGGTCTCATAATCTGAGAGCACTCTGTCATTTTCTCTCCTTCTGGATTTGCACTTATCTGTTGTCATAAACATTTGATGAAGAGCTCACACATGTCTGGGGATTATAGGACATGTTACTGTAGCAACCAAAACATTTTTTTTTCCTTTCCAAAGTAAGATCAAATAGGAACAGTTAAAGTCAAAGAAACCTATGCAACTGTATACCAGCAGTCATGTCAAGGGTTCTGAAGGAAATAGCATGTACAGGTTTTCTGTTACAGCAGCAGAATCTACACAAGGCCTAGTGATCAAAAGCGTTGATTTACTCCTGTCACAAGCCTTAGGTCTCCCCCTGGCTTCTAATTAAATCCTACTTACATTCAGCTCTGGTACAACAGCCCTTCTGTTGTACACAAGATAAAACCACTTCTGTACCTTATGCCTGAAGCCTATACCATTACTCTGATGAAACGTTACCCTCAGACAAAAGACCCAAGTGGTCCATGTGAATACTCTCAATATCTTAAGACTCCAAAGTGGTAGGACAGAAAAAGGGTGATTCCATCTTACCACTTCAATTTTATTATTTTCTTCCGTTTGCAGAAATTATCTTAGGACTGAAAATAGCACTCTGCCTGTAACCCTTAACAACTTTGGAGCACAGATATAAGGTTGGTTCTTGAATGACAGAACACAAACTATGCAGACATTGCACTGTTCATAAGATATACTATGCTACTAACACAAATAATGAGACAAATTTAAAAACAAAATCTGGATTGTTAGGTCTCAAACACTTCAATGGCTACATCTAAGATTTTGTTTCTACTTTTATAAATATTGAGGGAACAAGTAGAGTAGTTTCAAGGAAGTAAATGAAGACAGAATACAAATTGGCAATTGTCTTGTGACTAAATATTTTAGCCCCTGCAGATAATGGACAAGCACAGTATAGAAAATCTTTCTTCGGACATTTCACAGCTGAGATCCTTAAATTAAAATTAAAAACAAACAAAAAAGCCTTTAATAATGATATAATGATATTTTTCTAATATTCAATATTCAAGTATCTGTATGCATTTCTTTCACAATGCTCATATGAATATTTGTGTGTGTATCAAAATGCCAATTTATGATCCTGACACTTTTTTATCTTAATTGATAATACTAGCCATGATCTTTTATATTTCTTCATATGTTTGTTTACTACTTCATCTTGACTGCTACACAAAGTCCACTGGAAGTTCAAATGGAGACCTTATGGAAAAGTGGTGGTTCCAATAAGGTATTCAATTTTTATTTATTTTTTGGTCATTATTTAAAAGTATGGAGGGAAAAGCATCATAAAAATGTGCCTTATTGCAAAGGAATTTCAGCTTTGTATTTTCACTGATCTGTAAAGAAGTTATACCTTCTTATTCATCCTCAGATAACGTTACAACATTAAGCTACTCACTTCATAGTATGAGTGAAGGTATGTTTCAAGTAAAAAGTATTCAGTAAAATAAAACTACAAATCCTACTCTTCAAAAAACTAACCATGTAAAATGCAATCACGTGCATATATAAGCATTCAAAACATGGTTTTGAATTTCTACCCTACATATTTCCAAACAAATAAAAACCTGTCATTGCCAAAACCAAACTGCTTGTTGCCAATTGATAAAGCGGTAAAAACTCATGGCTTTATTTTGTCTTTTGATTCAGTCAGTTAGTGTAAGGGCAGAGTCACGTTAGTTTTTATTATATTTTCTTAGGCTAAGATGCTTGGGGAAAGAAAAAAACAGAACAAAACAAAACAAAAGCCTTGTTTTTTCTCTCTGTGTTTATAAATCACTCAACACAGTGGCATGAAATCTAAATAATAACTAAGGACAAGGCAGACCACTGGAAAACAACCAAGCATCAGTGTACCTGGGATCCATTTTTTTTCTCATTTTGTTTTTGGCTTACCTTCACTCTAAACACAGTGCGTGTGTGTCTGTGTATGAAAGTGGTTTGTAATATGTCTCCTACTCAACCAAAGACTACTTAAAAATAAACTCTGTGTTTTTTTCTGCTTAAATGAAATCCTTTGGAGATGAGAACTACCTCAAGTGTGCTTATAAGTACATATTTTAATTTCAACACTGAATATGGTGCATGCTATTAATGTCAAGTTGTTGATTTGTTTTTTTTTTTTTCTTTTCAGTTTTCTAGTTTCATAGTTTATTTAGTAAACATGAAAGTCACTGTTTCATAATTCAACAACTACCATCACTTTTGTATTAGAACAACCAAAAGATATGCATTCATCCATGCTGGATTTTACTAATAGGCTTTCTTTTTCCTTTTTCCTCCATTTGTTTTATTTATATTATGTATGTTAAACTATTAATCGAGCAGTGTCACATGATTTTGAATTATATGCTTAAATAGCAGCGATGAGCTCCATTGTCAGGTTTTTTTTAAAAAAATATTTTATATGTTACCAAATATGTTTTTGATAGAATACTATTAAAACCACATAATACTTCAGTGATTATTCATTTAGTTACTATCAGCCTTCTCCAAATAATATGCCTTTTTTGAAGAAGATCAACATGTGACCTTTTGTTTTTCTGGAATAGTTCATTTTATAAGCAATGATACTGCATGGTGATGTGAATTAGGCAGATTGTCCCTGCCTTGAAGGGTAGGGTGAGAAAATAATTGCACAGAAACACCACTGCTTATTACAAGAATGTACTAAAATAAATACTTGTATCAAAATAATTGATAAAATACTTTAATATTTTTAAATAGAAACCAATTCAAAGGTAAGTGATTTAATCAAGTGGAAAACCAGGTGATTGGACACCACCTTTAAGCAGAATAGAGAATATTTTCCAGTGGTTGCACAAGAAATCATACACAATCGAATTGATGCATGTAATATTATTACCTGAAATTGAATAACCAAGTTATCTCAAGCCATATTTCTCAATCCATTCCTAAATGGAACATGTCAATATGGATTTTAAACATGCATGAAAAATTTTAAAGAAGAGGAAACATTAATCCTCTTACTCATTTCATCCAGCATCCAGAACTTTTGTGTGGGGAGTCTTTGCCTCATGTACTTTAGTTGTTTTATTTATTAGGTGCTAGATCTTTGGGGCAGGACTGTCTTGTGAAACTGTATAAATCCCCTGGCTGAGTCAGAGCTACATCAAGCTCTGTTATTTAGTTGTATGCTTCAGGAGAGTGTGCAAAGACTTTTACATTAATGACGGTCACTTGCTCTGATGAGAATTGGAACCTGTACAAGAAATGAGGCACCTGTCCAGGCATATTTTGTCACTTGTATAACAATGTGCTCAGCAGCATGACTAAAAGCTGCATAGCTTTACAGCTCCAAGGCACCCTGTGTTTCTGTTAGGGTGTCAAAAAAAAAAAGAAAGCAAAAAAGAAAGAAAGAAAAAAGAAAAAAAAAAAAAAAAAAAAAAAAGTTATATTCCTATTCCTACATTGCTTTCTAAACTTATAAAGGTTTCTGCAAACTACTTCAGAACTGGATAAAATTCATCCACTGTCCGGAGACAATATCCAAGGGAGAAGAAGAACTTGTGAAGAATTTTAGAGGGACAGATAACAAAAAATGGATGGACTACTGCCTCTTCAGTGTGTAAACAGCAGATTGCAGTACTACTGTTCCTCAGGAATAAAAATGTTTTTCTCCAATCCCACACAAAAGATGTTTGTGTTTTTTGTTGTTTCTCATCCACATAACAAGCAGTAAAGAAGAATCTGTCTTCCACCAGCTCTATCTGTATTATGCATTAATTTCTCTTGCACAGCAAACATGCTCTTATTATTTATTATCTGTAGAAGAATAATATATAGAGGTCCCACCAAAGATCAGGACCCTGTTATGCTTGACACTGCAGACCTATATAGTAAGAGACAAGATAAAGTGAAACTGTTACAGATTAAATAGATATGAACAAACAGAGAAATAAATATAGTCAGGCTGACTAAGTAATTAATCAAAGAACATACAGGACACCTGTGGTAGTCTAGAGACCTGGTCCCACCCCAATTCACTGTAGCAGGACAGACTGAGTTTAAGATCTATGTCTGGGTAGCCCCAGGAACTTGTGTAGCCAGTGCTACTTGTGTAGCCCCAGTGCTACCCCTGTTTGTGTCTGAAGGGCCCTCAGGAAGGAAAGCAAACTGGATCAGGCAGGACACTGACAGATCTCTTCCTGGAGCTTCTCAGCTATGGGTAAAGAAAGAGAACAAAGAGAGATTGACACATTAAAGGCAGATGTTAAGTGGACTGACGTATCCTCTACAAAACATCTTTGCCTACAGAGAGGAGGAGAAGGATGACAGAGCTCCCAGAGCAGGTGCAGTAAAGATGAGCCAGGCACAACCAATAAATCCAGTGGGTTTGGGATGCTGACCCACTCTGAAGGGAGGGCAGATGGAGTGAGTGACATGTGACTAAAGCATGGAGCTACCCTAGCATCAGTGAAGGAAACTTATTCACCAAGATCAGATATAAAAATTTACTTCTGTTTTGTGTGATGCACTTTCACACAAATTCCTGCACTTCAGGTATGTTTTCATTAGCCTGCTTTCATTTTTTATTTATATATTAGTCTGGTTTTAAAACTAGTTATCTTTCAAATATTGATTTACTGAGATACAACAATTGCTTTGTTTGGCTGTACTCAGACCATAATATCTATGCTTGCATATTTAAAGCTGAGCCTAGAGAGTAAGGCAGTAAAGCCAGGCTCTCCTGGGCACCCACCTCAGAAGTAGTAATTAGAGAAGTCCTTCCTTTGAGTGTTGGTGGAATTCTTTTTTATGATAATTGCGAGATTTTCCAGAGTTTTATGACTATTCATTCCAACAAAGAATCTGAGTATATTTTTAAGAAAGTCCCTAATGTGCTTCATGAAACCATGGTGTTTATTCTTGTTAAAAATTTGTTGTAGGACCACTGAAAAATTCAGAGAGAACAATTTTATTCAATAACTGTTTATTTTGCATTTTCTTTGCTGGAAAAAAAAAAAAAAAAAAAAAAAGAGAGAAAAAAAGAGAGACTTTCCTTCCACTTCTACATTTCTTTATGCAATCTCATGGAGTGATATAGTGCAGAAAATATCATTTGAATGTTTCTTCCCTAATACATAAATCATGAGGGACCCTAGGGGACGAGGTTTTGAAAAAAAATTAAGAAAGAAAAAAGAAAAGGCAATTTTCCAGCAACCAACAGAAATGTTTCCACGTACAATTTACTGAATCCCCAAATATAATATTTCTCTCTGAGTTGCTTCTCTATCTTGACTACAGTTAGCATAGGAATTATCTCAGCAAAACTATTTACAGAGAATATATATGCAAATACATTGAATCCAGCTTAGAGGACACATTAGATTCTAGTAGGACACAGGAGAAGATATGCCTTCAGTTTTATTTTATTTTGATATAGGATGTTTAGTACCAAACCTGAAGTCAGCATACATTGGTCTTGATCCATTGACTACAAGGGAGAGGTGTTGAACCCCACAGTGATGTTTATCAAATAAAACTATTGTATACTGCCTCTCCATGCACACAGAAGCTTACATTGACATCAAAAAGATCTCTGCAAGACTATTCAAGGAAAGTTTGGCCTCATTTTCTTCAGTTCACAGATCTTTGTTTTTATTATTTCAAAGTTGAATGCTCAAATGAAAATTCTTACCTTTGTCATACAGTGCACATAATAGACTTGTTTCAGCACTGCATGACTTCAGCTGCATACAGCCTGTGTTGATTAACAGGGCATAAAACTCACAGTGATAACTTGTTTTATCTGTTTAAAAAACATAATTAGAATGTAAAAATTTTATGTCGGATTGTATTTGTGGGTTTAATGTATTAGTCAACAGATCTTGTGCTGAGCTTTGTTATCTCTTTTTCTTGCAGCATGGTTTTAAAATATCTTTTGACTGTAGTGAATGTTCATTTTATTACAAATACTATGTAAAAATATGACATACGATATGCTTTGTCTAAAGAACACGCTATTTCTGAGGGAAACATTTCAGAAGTTCTATCATAAACCATTAGAGCTACTAAGTATGATAGCTACACAGTATCATTTTCAGGACAGTACAATTTATTCAAAAAAATCTGCCTTTTTAACATCACCCTCAGTATGTGTTCATCTGTCCCATGTGAATGATAAAACCATCATGTTATTCATATATATATATTTGAACTGTCACAATTAATACAGAGGTATGCTAGATTTTTTTTTTTTTTCCCAAAATATGAAGAGATTTAAGCTCAAAATAAACATGCAAGCAAACAAAAAGAACAAAAGGTGTGCACAAGGACCAGGCACCATTACACCATTAAAAAAGTTGTGAAAATAGTTAAATAGTTTATAATTTCAGAGACTGAATTTGTTATAATGATCAGAAGCAACATCAATACAGTTCAATATAGTCTTTCAATATAGTCTCTTTTTTTTTTTTCTGAGTATCTGACATATGGCAATGAAATAAGTGATAATGTGAACAATTTTATGAATTCTCATTTTGGGCCATTTTCACAGAAAAAGTTACTTAATAGAAACCTCAGTACTACTTTCATTGTACTAAATCATTTGGACTCATTAAAATTTCAGAAACCTTCAGTTTAGTCACCTTCTGAAGATACTTATATCTTTTCATTCACTATAAAGAGAATCTGAACAACTAATTCAACCTATATATAACCTTTTTTGTGTTTTGTATTTTTTCTCCCACAGAAATGTTGGACAAAGTGTTTTGCCACAAAATGTTATCAAACAAGCAAAATACACATCCAAAAAGAAACAGAAGTGTTTTCTGTTCTAATTGCTTGTAAGTGAAAGCAAACCAAACCAAACAAACCAAATAAAAAATTGAAATCAATGATGATTATGATATCTGGGAGCTTACTAAAGAGTACTGTTACTGGCCTCTGTTGCATCTTCAAATTCCTTAGGAGATGACTGGTACTACTCAACATGGTGGAAGGCTGGAATCTATAAATGACAGTATTTTCTCCATGTTTTCTCCATGCAATTTTTCATATATTTTTTTTCTCTACTCAGCAATAAGTTGTACCACCCTGGAGAAAAAAAAAAAAAAAAAAAAAAAGACAAAATTAGAACATAATATATTTTTTCAGGTTTAGAACAATGCTACAAATACACATTATGCTTGCAGTCATTGTAAGAATTTTCTTTTATTACCTTCTGATTAAGAAAAAAGTTAAATCATGATTCATGTTAAAAATCACCTTTGTCATGTAAATATCACTTCTAAAGTAAAACTAGTGTAATTGAAACCGAAATAAAATAAAAGTACAAATACAGATTTTAAGTTACTTTTATTTAAATTTTTCAATTGTGCTTCAGCTCAAGCTCAATTTTAATTTTCTAATGAAAAACTGCTAGAGAGAAGTATAATCATTTACAATTATTTGAACTGGCATGATTTCTACTAGAATCACATGCATATTTATTTAGTGTAAGCTTTGGAAATGAATGATCATTATGTTAATAAACAGTAATGATTCCTTCCAATCAGTTTTATCTTAATGTGGTTCTCTATTACTGGTGATGGGATTCATACCAGCTGACCTATAATAAAAAGCAATTACATTAGCCACCTCATCAAAGAACGGACAGAACAGCACAGCACATTTGGAAATGAAAAACCTTTTGGGGGGAATTGGTATTACTTAGGCAATGCTATAAAATCTATTTATTACCAAACACGAAGAATAATGAAGCAGGACATCCATAGAAGGTGGCATAAAATTGTTCATTCAATAAGAGAAGGGGTTTGCTTTGTTGAAGTTTTCCAATGACATTTTTGTTGTTTTCTTAAGCTTTTAGCTCTTATTTAGTTAGTTGGGTCTGTTCTTTTCTGTCAGCAGTGCTCCCCTTTGTCAAGCAAAGTACCAGATCAACATGATTAGTAAGGTTTCTAAAATGCTGGCTGCATGACAGTTCTACACCTGTTTTCTCCAGTCTGTAAAGTTAATCTTTGAAGAAGTTCAACTCATTCTAGTCTAAGCAGGAGGCTATTCTATGCCTAGCCCTCATGGCTCTTGCTGGTGTATCATACTTTCTGAACACTGTGGAGACAGGAAAGCAAGAAGGGAGAGACAGTAAGTTTTCAGTTGGAACTGACTGTGTCCTAATCTTTATTTCATAAATTTAGAAGGTAAGGAAGGAAATAATCAATCACTCCTTCAAGATCTGTCCTGGGTCAGAGTGGAGAGAAGAGGAGGGGCAGAATTTCTTTGAAGTTCTTTCATATACTCATTTAAGATGACTTTTAGCATTTGAGCACATTCAATTCTAAAAACCCATCAGTAAATAACTAATATATTAGTATAACATATTGCTAGCCTTTTCAGATCAGTTGCATTCCAGGAATCATTAGAGGGGGCAGTGGATCAAGCTAGAGAGAGACAAGTGAGCTTATAAAGCTAGACAGGACTCAGACATAACTTGCCTTTTGTGTACAAAAGCTATGGATCTCACAAAGTTTCTACCTGTTCTACGCAGATGGTGAAGTACCCATGAACTAGTGGGGGAGAGGAAAGGACACAAATTGTAATCTTTAAATGTCAATGTAAAAATGGTGCTTTGACAATAGCATTCAATGGAAAGTTTCCATTGTTTTGTACACCTGCTGACAAGAAAATGGAGAGACTGAGTGTTAAAATTTGGTTGCACAATTAGCATTAGGAATTGAGGGGATGAGTTTTAGAAGCCTTTGAAGTATACAAAACCTATACAAAAAGGATTAGGCTAAATCTAACAAGGCCAAAAGAGAAAACAATCTGAGCTGATTCATCCTTTAAGAGTAAAATTCTTCATCCATGAAAAAGATATAATTCAATAAACTTTAGATAGGAAACATTAAAGAATAATCTCACCATATAAACATGTACCTAAGCAATACGTGTTTTTATCACACTAGAAGTCTATAAATACTCAAATCTGTAAAAGATGAATGAACTGAAGGGATTCATTTGAAGTAAGGATACGGACATAAAAAACATGGAAAAAAAAACGGACTGAGAAATGGATCACTTGCGTGCTTTTAGAAACAAGTACAAAATACATAGGACTGACAAAGTAGATCAGGCTGCTAAGGAAATGTTTCATACATTAAAGAAAGCTTAGAATGAAATATAGCAAATAAATTAATTGTGAAAATTAACAAAAATGATATGAATTAAAATTCATTGCTTAGATAAGAAATATTATTGAGATCACATTATATTGTCACAAGTCAATGGAAATAACTCAAAAATACTAACATTAAAGAGACAAAAAGTAAATAATAATTAGATACTTTAATTAACCCTTAGATTATCTTGGAAAATGAAACAATGAGTTCTGATGAAGAGATTAATAATGAGATAGCAAAATGACTTCTTTGCAGAAAAACAACAGGTAAATATACAGTCCAAAACAGAGCAGCATAAGCTGCAGCAGCAGATTCTTCAAGATGTGTGCTCTCTCAAACTTCCCTCATTCAAAATCGCAGTATGATCAGAAAGTCCTTCCTCCTCTTCAGCTTCGTATAAGAAAAATATTTCTCAGAATTTTTTTTCTGAGAAAAACAAACAAACACAAAACAAGAAAACAATGTAAAATGAAATTAGAAGTAGCAATTAAAATAATAATATGTATACATTACATATACATTTAACTAATTTTATAATAATTTAACTAATTTATAATAATTTAACTAATGTATATGTAATGTATATACATATTACATATGTATATATATGTAATATATATTACATTATATATAATATATATAATGTATAATGTAATATGTAATATATAATATAAATATTAGTTATGGACATAACTAATATGTCCATATCGGTTAAAAAACATGGACAACCCTGCTTAAAAGTAATATGCAATCTCTGGGAAAAAAATAAATAGAAAAAAATAGTCAAACAACAACAACAACAAAAAGATCACCATTAAGTAGCAGAGTAAAGGCTTTTAGACCATGAGAACAGCTATGGTGAGCCAGACCAAAGGTCAGCAAAGCCAGATGTCCCACTTCCATGGAAGTGTCCCACTTCCATGACTACCAGCAGATTTTGAAGGAAGATCAAAATGAGGAAGCATGCACATGGCAGTGAATACCCTCCAAAGACCACAGAGATTTACTACTTAAGAATTTCTTGAAACAGAAACAATATATTAGTAGAATTTGGACCCGGGTATTTCAGTCTAACAGATATCAAAGGAATATTTTTGTCTATGAACTAGGCCAGCCACTTTTTCAATACATGCAAACCACAATAAGTATCCACAATATTCTGAAGTGTAACCCATGGAACTTAATCTGACTCCTCCTTAACACCCAGGTGTGACTAAGCTATACTGAGTGACCTGTTTTTCAGCTGTAAGGGGGTATAGTAAGTTAATGCCTCACAAGATAAGCAAAGCAAAAAATAAAAATAAAACAAACAAACAAAAATTATTAAAAATAAGGAGACAGTTCAGGGATTCAAGAGAAACAACTCAGGGATTCACGAGAAAAATATTGATATGGATTTGTATTAAGCCCTATGGAAAAAGCAAAGAATCTGCTGCTCAGCTGCACCAAAGACCAGCTCAGATGAGAGCACAACGGGGCTGACACTTCTTTGCCAGCATCCAACTGTTGGACCAGATAATCCTCGTGCATCTCACCAGGCCTATAGGAATAGGAATGGTCATCTTTGCTCTCCCCTGCTGGCTGCAGTAGCCATTAAATAATTGCAGTGTGCTTGTGAGTGTTTCATTTACTGCTTGCAGTGTCTTTTTGTGTACAGTAAAAGATGCTCAAAGAAAAGTGACCGGGTGAGGAAGGGTTATCATAATGGAGAGAAACACCTTCTTCTTTTTGCTTTGAACCTACCACCCACTAACATTTGATATTTTCATTCTTGCTTAGGAAGAGAAAATGAACCATCTGTCTCTTTTGATCTTTTCTGTTTCTCATATGATTGTATAGACTTCTGTCAAAGCCTTTCTCCATTCGTCACTTTTCAGACTCAATAGTCCTGATCTATTTATGAATTCATTTGACTGCCATTCTGTTTCTGATTATTCTTGGTGTCTTTCACTGAACCTCTTCCAGTTATGTCTTTCTTTCTTTCTTTTTTTTTTTTTTTAAAAAAAAAAAAAAAAAGATTTGGGGATAATGTATATATATATTAGTATGATTATGTTTTATGTTTTCTTTTCTACTCTTTTCTTAATAATTCCTAACATTCAATTCGATTTTTGACTACTGCTGAGCACTGAGCTGACATTCTCATAGAGCTATTTATCATAAATCTAAGTTGTCATTCTGGAATTATAACAGTCAATACAGAGCACTCCATGAAAGAAGAAAGTATATTTTAAAAGTAAAGTTTGTATCCAGACAAGAAAGAAAGCAAAGAACAAAAGATCTATCTTTTTAAACACAAAAGCAAAAAAGTACTTTGAAAATGGAGCAGGTTCTAAATGAGCAAAAGCCAACATTAATATATATGTGTGTGTGTGTGTGTGTGTGTGTGTGTATCAGAACCAGTACATATGTGAGATTTTCTTTTAGGGAAAACAATCAAGGTGTAAAAAGAACTGAAAAAAAATGTGGCCACAGCAGAAAAGCTGTCTAAATACTTGTCATCAGTTTTTGTTATGGAAGTCAGAGGGAGCTTTTCCTGTGACAAATGAGTCATTGAAGCAGACTGAAGTGTCAGTGGAAAAGTTTTTAGAATAAATTAATAAAATGAAGAGTAAAGTATCTGCAGGACCATATGGTATTCATTCAAGAGCTCCAGAGCAACTCAAATAGTAAACTATGTGATTGTTAACTGTGGTATGTAATTTATTACTGCAATCACTATTAGTAAGGGTGATTTTGACAACAGTTACAGATTATAAAACAGATAATTCAGGAAGACATTATGAGAAATTTGTATAGAAGTCTGTATATTTGACTTCTGTAGTCTGCCAATTGCAAATTGCCAACTTTTGGTACATTTAGCAGAAACATATATGTACATACAGCATAAGCCACAGGCAACAGGGCTCTGGCAGAGGGAAATCATACTTCAGAAATATTTTAGAGTTCTTTGAAGAATCAATAAGCAAGTAGATAACTGTCATCTGATTGCTATAGTGGTTTCAGATTTTAAAAAGGTTTTGACAAATTCCTGGCTAAAGAAGGACGACTGTCCCAGAATGGCAAGAAATAATGTTTTCACAGTGGAAGTATATTGCCATTGATGTGGCTGAATGATTTGAGTTAAGATATGTGAAGTTCAACAGGGGAGATATTCTATGGAAAGGTGATGCAACAAAGTTTGCTGATGACAAAACACGCTACTCACTGTAATCATAACCAGAAGTAATACCAAAGGTTTGCAGAAAGGTCTTACAAAACTGAAAGAGTGAATGAAGGAACTTCAGTTTTGTTAAACAGTTAAATACAAAGTAATGTAAACATAAAAAAAAAAAAAAAAAAAAAAAAAAAGCATTTGTAACAAGTACACAATCTGGGTCTCTAAATTACCTGTTGAGTCATGGTAAAAGCTCTTGAATGGCTCAGTGAAGAGATCCATCATGGTTAAAAAGACATAGTTAGAAGTTGTAAAAGACTAATAGAGAAAAAAGTGTCACTGTGCTTCTACATAAACCCATGTTGTATTAAAAACTTCATTTCTCTCTGCAGTTCTGGTCACCTAGTTAAAATTGATAGAGCAGATTATTCCTGAAAAGCTATCCTTCCCAATTGTGGGTTAGTTAAAATTAGAGAGGTGCTCCTTTTCAAATTGGTCATCATTAAATAAAAGACAATTTGTGAGATAAATGATTGAGCTGGGCTAGACATCAGATATACCTGAAAGCCTGTCTTTTTGATTTTTTTTTTTTAATTATATCAGTTGATCCAATGAATGATAATATTTTTCCATACAAATCTTTTCTCTCCCAGGGTCTTTGGAAAAGTACTATAAAGAGTGGCCTGGCAGCCTCAACTTTTTGGTTAGTCAAGGAAAGAATCTGGGCTCTTTCCCTTAGCAACTTATAGCTAACTTGTCGAAGTTTCTGCCTTGAATAGTATATTTCTATTTCTAATAGTGCATTTCTCCCAGAATCTGTTCCAAATTTATTTCATTTTAGGAGCCATTTTGTAGCCAAAATCAAATCTTTATCTTGATCTTTCCATTCTTCAAAATGAGATTGGCATCTTGGTTTTTACCATCTTTTAGCAGAGCAAAGAACACTTCCCTTGGTGGCTTTGAAGAAATACATAGCTATAAACATTAATAAGTTACAAATGCCCATTTGATCTAATATTGCAGAAAATATGCACTCCTGTTAAGTATCTTTCATAGTGAGTAATTTACTATCATGTTCTATTTACAGCTAAAATTGGTGCCCTTCTACCTTTTCCATTTAGTCTAAGGAGTAGCAAGGAGTTTTCATTCATCATAATCTTCATGCCATTAGGAATAAAGGAAAAATAAGTGTTTCTGGACTCTTTTGGAAACATAAATGGAAGAAAAATCTTTGTCTTAAAGTATGTTGAAGTACCAATGCATTGTAAATTCAGATACAGATCAGGTGAATTATGGGACTGGAGGTACAAAACAAATACACCAATGTTCATTTGTAATTCACGTCTCTACAGATAAAATTGAATGACTAATCCCCTATCAAAGAAAAAACAAGGGGCTAAAGCAGGGTATTCATGTTTATTTCCTCACTATAATGACAATAACAGAAAAGGGTAGAAATGGCACCGACAGTTCCATCTGATGGATTTTTTTATATGCCTGAACATTAGGAACAAAATATCCACAATATCTGAAAGACTGCCTACCTTGTAAACAGTAGATAGAATTGAAAGAGACAGCTTCTACAGGTCACCTACCTAGAATGCACAGTGGGTATACATGCCTTATTGGTGGCCACTCATCCATAAAAAGAGAATGGCTTCTGAAATCAAAGTGAATCTCCTTATGCTTAATATTCCACAGAAATTTTGCTGAAATGTAAAACATATTTCACAGGAACAAAACATTTTCTCAATTAGAGACCATTTGACTGTCATGGTAGATTTTTTTTTCTTTTATTGGGAGATAATTCAGATAATTCCGTGAATAGACATGTATTGGAAAAGCCAAACCTGCCAAGGTCACTGCTGTTTCCACAAAAATGTTCAGAGTACCATCCTAACATCAAAATATGTATGTAATTGAACTGATCTTTCAAAGCATGCCAGCAATGTTGCAATAACCACACCCACGCAGCATTTCCAACCCCTCACAATCTGTGATGGAATCAGATTTCACTGATTCTTGTTTTGATTTCTAACATGGACCATTTCATTTACAATACACATCCTGCAACTCTAATGACATAGCTAAGCAGAGATAAAGTGCTTCACAGGGGTAAGAATAATTGGCTGAAGGTGGTGGCAATAAAAGATTCTTAAACCAGCTTTGCTGACAAAGGCAATTTTTTGTGAAACCATGGAACAGATACATAAGAATGAAGAATCAGGCTCATTGAATCTTGCTTGAAGAAATGGAAGAACTGTAGGAAGTTTTTTTCCTTATTTTTTTCTTCTTCCTTTTTTTTTTTTTTTGACTTAAACCTCTCTCTTCATTAAACTGAATTTATCCATGCATTTCGTAGCCTTAGTGTGCTATTAGTGTTAGAAAAAGCAGTGTATTTCTAAACATAGAGTCTCTTTCATAAACAGAAAGTATTTGCAATCTGACAAGCTGCTCACAGCATCCACTTTTTATAGAGCTCACAGGGAAAAATACATATTTTTAAAAAATTACTTTAAGAATTGAAGTAACAGACTTTAGACAATTGTTTGGAAAAACAGCAAGAGATAAAATACAGGTCTGTAGGAATAGAATGTTGAGCAAAATTAAGGGAAACACATAACAATAAACCCCCATTAGCAAATATCTGAGGTTCCTTTAGCCATATGTCATGTTTTTAGAGGAGAGCATAACCATTTCATTCTCAAGCTAGTATCATCATATAAACAACCACGCTGTGATAACATTTGCAGTGCTTCTCACTCAGCATGTAGGACAAGCACTTCCTAAGAGGTTCACAGAAAGTGGACAAATATGAATTTTGTGAGCACTGTATGATTTTTTTCTCAATCTTTCAGCTCTGTAGCTTCTAAGTACTTTGTTCATATTTAAGGCCAACTACAATGAATATTTGTTGTTTTGAAGGTTTTTTTCCTTTTTTTTTTTCATTTCCTTTAAATCTTCTTTTATGACTCTTTAAAAGATTAGAGATCTCTTGTAGCTGCTAAGTATCAAGTGAGGAAATTCTTGGAACAGGTTGCCCAGAGAAGTTGTGGATGTTCCATCCCTGGAGGTGTTCAAGACCAGGTTAGATGAGGCCCTGGGCAAAAAGGGTGGCATCCCTGCCATGGCAGAGGGGGTGGAACTTGATGGCCTTTAAGGTCCCCTCCAACCTGAGCCATTCTATCATCTGCCATCATCTGTTTGCTTCAGCCATTCCTATTTCTTTTGGAGGAAATCTCACTTCTTTGTGAAAATAGCACTCTGCAGTGACTCTGGGCTAAAAAGTCCATTGGGCAGCGCAGAGAAGTTCAAGATGGAACCTTGTTCTGTTGGTTGTTCTCAATAGAAAGGTTGAGAACCCTACTAGGGTTAGGTACTAAGTTAAGCAGGCAGGTCTTCCCTCTGGATGCATTTAAAATCATCTGTTGTTCATTCACTGTTCATTCATTCTGCACATAATTAATTGTGTAGGAATCTGCCTTTTACCCGGGGAGGAATAGATATAAAACTTAGTCCAAGCTTTCCATTTATGCCACTTGAAATGGATCCCAGGCAAAATATTTTTATCTCTTTCTAAGGAGAGAAAACTTCCTTTGAAAAACTTCCTTACACTGTTTTATTTTCATTATTATTTCATGCAAATTTTACTTGAAGATCCTACAAAATGTACTACATATCAGTCTAAATTTTCTGTATAAAACAAATGCTTTAGTAGATTCTGCTAGACATTTGGAAGTTGTTTTAAATGATTTTGCATTGTATCTGTGCTTTTGCTCTTGTACTTATTTGTTTACAAGTTTATGTGACCTATTTTTTTTTGAATCATTTTTAACTTACTATTTTAAATTAAGAACATAAACCTGCCTTTGTGTGTCATTACAGTCAGGGAACAGGTAGACAGCAACCTCTGGATTATGTGAAATAGTTAATTTCAGAAAAATAAATAAATAAAAAATCTTTCTGTTGATGGAAGAATTAAGTGGCTAGAGAAGCAGCCCTGAGACATACTAAGGCATTGTTCCAGAGGTGCCTGAGAAACAACTTTGTGACCAATCACCTCTGAAGAAGACCACTGTGAGTGGTAACAAAGGACAGAAACCCCAGTATTTTAGACCACTATGTTCCATACTACAGTAGTACAGATAGCATCAGGAGATTAATCTTTCTATTGATACATGGGAAAACTGGGCAGCTGAAGTAAATTCTGGCTGAAGGCCTCCAAACTAACAAAGACGATATTCCTCCCAGTGATATGTGGATATTATGAGATCACTGAGAGATCACTTTCCTTCTATGTTTACAGCTGACTGTACTACTGCAAGGAACATTGCCAGAGTAATACAAATAGGTCTGCCCACTGCTGGGATTAGTTTCAGTAAACTGGTTCTCTCATGCATCCAACTACGAATCATTTATGATATGCAAGTATAAAGGAACCATAAAACTGCTCTAAGTAAAATGAGGCAGTGAATATATTTTTTACGAATATTGTTCTTGTCATTGTGGGTATCTTACTGCACAAATGAGGATATTATGCTTTTATTCGATCCCTAGAATTCACTTTTAATACTGTGACAAAAGAAACTGTAAAACACAGGAAGCAGCTGAAGAAATGTGGTTAGGATGGTAAATATCAATGGTTATGCCAATAGCATGTGAAAGAAAAGTGAGGAGTGGGTAACAGAACAGTATTTTACTATTAAAATACTATCACAAGAAGAAACAGAGACTAATATCTGTGGACCTATTAATTACTACTTTTGTCCTTGAAATTCTGATAGTTCTTAGTGACACTAACAAAATAGTTACCATTATGATACAGAGTCAGTGTGCCTTAAAATGACTATGGCCTTGTAATATTCAAATAAGTTAGAAACTGTCTTTGTAGACAGCTGAAAAATGATGGGAGAAGGCAGAACTCTACTAAATGATGTATGTTTTGTTCCTCCTGTACTGTTTTTTATCCAGCTTGATGTACTCAGCCTACAGTTGTAACATGACAACACCATGAAACACAGACTTCATGTTCATTCTTACTGATGTTGCTGATGTACCAAGGGAACAGGAAAATGCCTGTTGCAGATTTGTTTATTCATTTTCTTCCATTTCAACTGATAAATACCCAACAATCAATATATTTATTGTTATATTACCTTTATTTTTTTTTTTCTGAATTGGAGTAATTTTATCACAAACACGAGGTATCCACTATAAAGATATACCCATTCAAAGACTTTCTGAAAGTTCGTAAAGTGAGTAGGATTCAATAGTTGCAATCCCTAAGGCCAAGCTTGAATGAACCAATCAACCGTTATTTTCAAGAACAGATCTAACACACACTCTCAGCACTTCAGGTGTTTTATTTTCTGAATTCCCATAGGTTCTCTCACTCTCTTCAAGAGGATGTTGGTGTGACCTGGCCCTCATTGCCACAGCTGTCTGAGGTCTGCCAGTAAGTGACAGACTGTTCACATAGCTTGTAAAATGAGTTTCACTTCTAAATAGTACGGTTTTCCTTTCTGAAAGCATATTCAGTACAAGGTCAGTAGAAACACTTTAGAGGTTCACAGTTCATTAGGGAAATCAACAGAAAGGCTTGCTGCATCTGGACTTCATTTTAAATCATACTGGCATCTGTGAAGCAAAGGCACCAAAAAAAGTATTGTTGTCAACAATGCTCCACATTTGCTGTGGTCACCTTCCAGGGAATTGATCCAAATGAGCAGGCCAGCAACTCAAGAATTTGATTTCAAAGGTATGCCCCCAGGGAACTGATATATGGTGATAGAAAGCATTGGACCACATTTCCAGCTGGTGTAAATCAGCATAACATGTAGACTTTCAGACCTCAAGCTAGTTTCACATCAGTGGAAACAAGCCAATTTATAACACTTGAGACCCTGACCTACAGTCTTTCTCTGTGCAGTGCAATACTGTACATTTTAGTTTAGCTTATCTTAGAGTTAATGTGATTATCTCAATATCCTCTAATTCATTTTTTGTTCTCTGCCCACACTATCATCTGCAAGTTTTACTTTTTATCCTTCTATCACTGAAATATTCCATCTCCTGAAAGAAAATTCACCATAGAAATATCTCAACTGTTGTACTGAAGTCAGTGTATGGTTTGGGGGTTCAAGTCCTTATGGGTGAAAGAACTGTGTGGGATAAGTATGGATATTAAGAAGTACCATATTTTCTATTCTTCTGCAGCATAGAAGGAAGGAACCCCTCACTTACTCCCAGGACCCCCATTCTTTTCTGCCTAGATGAGCAGCTCTTTTACAAATATATGCTCTCAAATCACTCTTTTTTTGAGGCAATTGACTATTTTTTTTCTCACTTTCACTGGGCTCAGGATTTATTTGTTTGCTGAAGCACCTGATCCCCTCACTCAGAACAACTGCTCTCTGTAAAGAGATTAATTAATAAAAATGCATAATTCAACTGCAACCCAAATGCCAGACTCTTTCAGGTTCCTCTTGCCTTGCCTGAATCTCTTTGTCCTGTAAAACAGAGACTGCATGTCATGATAAAAAACAGAGAAACCCAACACCAATGCAGGGTAGATGGAAAGGCACTTTACTTGACCTTCACCACATGACCCTCAGGAAATATTCCTGTTTTCCTTGTGGATCTTTGCTTCCTGTTGATAGACATTCCTAGGTAGGTTTTCTCTGAGTCATCTCACTCAGAAACATTATCAGTTCCCTGGGCGTGTGCCCAGCTCAACATCAGAATAAAGCATGCAGGTGCACCATGTCCTCTTCTCTACAGCTGCATACCCTAATCTCCAAAAGGAGGGAACTTGGACTTGACAGAAACTGCACCATGCTCCAAACAGGTGCCAGCCTGGATATTTAGGAAGACCAAAGTCCCAGTGTGCACTACAGCACTAATCATAGCAAACAGCTCCACAGAGCTTTAGTGCCTTTCAAAAGGCTGGTTGCTGCAGTGTGATAGGGCTAAAACTGTGCAGTCAGAGCAGCAGTGATATAAGCTTTGTGTGGAAGATGGGGCATAGCCTCCACAGAGGATTTACTCTTGCTTGCTACGTCTTCTATATCTGCTCTACCTAGATATGTTGAAATTACATCACTGAGTGAACTGGCCAATCTCCACGAGACTGAAGTATTTTAAGTTTTTGAATACCTGCTTGGCAACTTGGGGGAAAAGACCCAGAGAATTCATGTCTTGTGAAGCAGAACCCCAGTGGCTATCAAGTCTCACAATCTTCCTTAATATTTCAGAGATAAGTGGTAGCCCTAATTAAATACTTTATTACCCAGTAAGTAGAATAGTATGCTGTGGACATAGAACAGTTAGCTGGGGACACCATATGTTCAAAAATACTAGTAAAGTGGCAAATGGATGAGATACATCTCTATAATATCTTTGTCCCTAGGATAAACACATAGATCTTTGCTTTGAAATATACAGGAAACAATTTTGTATCTACATCCCAAGCAAGAAGACATTACCAGTAACTGTTCAGCATGCACTGAAGCTAATCACTCTGGATAAACTTCTAAACAGTTGTTCTCCAGTCAACTTGCATCTAACAGACTGTGTGATCTGATCTACAAAGATACCACATGGGTCTAGAGCTTACTGCACAGATCTTAGCCCTCTCTCCTTCTTCCATTTATAAGCATGATCTTTTGGTATTGATTCTGGCTGTTGGCAGACACTATAAAGCAATGCCACAGGTGTGGGTTACATTAGACAAGTTTTGTGCATTTTTCTGTTTTCCTTCCTTTCTTTTTCTAGTTTTCTTTACCATATTTAATCTATTATATGCATTCTGACTCTGTCTCTTTTCTTCAGACTGCTTGTGGGTGTCTGTAGACACATTCAAAGTAGGTGCTCTGAAGAAACCCAGTAATCTTCAGATAAGACTACAGAGAAAAAGCTCTATCTTTATTTTTCTTCTTTTTTTTTTTTTTTTTTTTCCTTCATTTTCCACATATTCCGTGTTGTTTCTTGACTAAAACCTAACCTGTCAGGCTTGTTTTAATCCTTAAAAAATACAACTGCAGCAATGATCTTTGTAGAAGTAGAGATAAGCCTTCTCTGAGGAAGGGAGGGGATTAGTTAAATCTAACTGAATGGCTAAACCACTTATAATCATTATTTGTAGTGTACCCATCAGGTGTTCATTATCTTATTATGCACCAGGAAAGGCAAAGTCAAAATGAATACGGGCAAAACCTCATTCATTAATCAGTCTCTCTTTTTCACTGTATACATATGGTTTATTGAATAGCAAAGGGCCTACAGAAGCATCCAGGACATTTGCTTACCCAGAGTGCGAGAATTTAACACAGCTGCTGAAGATCACTGTTACCAGGCTCAGATTCAGCCTGTTATATTTTGTCACTCTTTGAGAGAATAACCTCCATGAATTATCATAGAATCATAGAATCATAGAATATCCTGTAGAATATCCTGAGTTCGAAGGGACCCTTAAGGATCATCAAGTCCAACTCTTGACACCGCACAGGTCTACCCAAAAGTTCAGACCATGTGACTAAGTGCACAGTCCAATCTCTTCTTAAATTCAGTCAGGCTCGGTGCAGTGACCACTTCCCTGGGGAGCCTGTTCCAGTGTGCAACCACCCTCTCTGTGAAGAACCCCCTCCTGATGTCAAGCCTAAATTTCCCCTGCCTCAGCTTAACCCCGTTCCCGCGGGTCCTGTCACTGGTGTTAATGGAGAAAAGGTCTCCTGCCTCTTGACACCCCCTTACGAGGAAGTTGTAGACTGTGATGAGGTCTCCCCTCAGCCTCCTCTTCTCCAGGCTGAACAGGCCCAGTGACCTCAGCCATTCCTCGTACGTCTTCCCCTCCAGGCCTTTCACCATCTTCGTAGCCCTCCTCTGGACACTCTCCAACAGTTTCATGTCCTTTTTATACTGTGGTGCCCAGAACTGCACACAGTACTCGAGGTGAGGCCGCATCAGCGCAGAGTAGAGCGGGATAATCACCTCCCTTGACCTGCTAGTGATGCCGTGCTTGATGCACCCCAGGACACGGTTGGCCCTCCTGGCTGCCAGGGCACACTGCTGGCTCATATTCAACTTGCTGTCTACCACGACCCCCAGATCCCTCTCTTCTAGGCAGCTCTCCAGTGTCTCATCGCCCAGTCTGTACGTGCAGCCAGGGTTTCCCCATCCCAGGTGCAGGACCCAGCACTTGCTCTTATTGAACTTCATGCGGTTGGTGATCGCCCAGCTCTCCAACCTATCCAGATCCCTCTGCAAGGCCTTTCCACCCTCATCCGAGTCCACAACTCCTCCAAGTTTGGTGTCATCAGCAAACTTGCTCAAAATACCTTCTATTCCTACATCCAGATCGTTTATAAAAATATTGAAAAGTACCGGCCCTAAAATGGAGCCTTGAGGGACCCCACTGGTGACCGCCCGCCAGCCTGACGCAGCCCCATTTACCATAACCCTTTGGGCCCTGCCCGTTAGCCAATTGCTCACCCATTGGATGATGTTTTTATTTAGCTGTATGGTGGACATTTTGTCCAGTAGGATCCTATGGGAAACCATGTCAAAAGCCTTGCTGAAGTCCAAAAAAATCACATCAGCTGGTTTCCCTTGGTCCACCATACGGGTGATCTTATCATAAAAGGAAATCAGGTTAGTTAGGCAGGACCTACCCTTCACAAACCCATGCTGGCTGGGACCAATGACTGCTTTGTCCCCCAGGTGCGCCTCAAAAGTTTGAGAACCATCTTCTCCATGATTTTACCAGGCACTGACGTGAGACTGACAGGCCTGTAATTGCTAGGGTCTTCTTTCTGACCCTTCTTGAAATTATTTTGACCAATATGGTTTTAAGCTAGCATAGTTAAATTGCTTCTGCATTGAAAGTCTAGCAAATAATTCATCCACCTCCTAGCAGGTATTCAGAAAACAGTTTTTTTTTTTTTTTTTTTTTTTTTTTTTAATACTACGCAATATTTTATCATCATTGTTATCGCTGTCCTTTCACTGTAAAGGAGGGATGAGAAGATTTTGGTAATGAGACTGACAAGCTTTTATTTTATTTTTAATTATTTTTATTGCCTATATGTTTAGTAAGCTTATTTTAACGTAAACTGCCAGATGGTAACCTGCTCTCAGAAAAGCATTTATTTTATATTATTCATCTAATTATATGTCTTTAATACACTTTTTTTTTTTTTTTTTTTTTTTGTGGATTGATGTTCTTCCTGAAAGTTATGTTTGAAATGAAAATTAGGCTAGGATTTTAATAATATGTTTTTCGCATTCTTTTCAGACATATTGATATTTTAGCATTAAAGCAAGTCAAGACAGAGCATAGACAGGTATAATTGTGATTGCAAGTGAAATTCTTTTAAACAGAAATATGTCAGAGCCAAACTGTTAGCTCAGTGTCCTACAGTTTTAAACAAGTTAAATAGGGTTTTTTGGAGAAGTCCTGGATGTAAATTCTGTCTTTCTTTTAGTGGACCCAGTGTAAACCAGTTTTGGAAACAACTTTCACCAGATCAGTAAAGTGAAATTCTGGATAACCTTCTCATGGATGTTGGGGAGGAAAGCAGACAACACAAACTAAGTTTCATAATTTTATGTATGAGATTATATGACTTGGCAGACTGCAATACCAGCAGAGTAGATTTGGCAATCCAGAAGGTCCTTCTCAGCTTTATGTTTCTTTTGAGTTACTAAGAATAAGATTTTACTTTTCTCCAAACCAGCAGAAACATGGTTATTGGTTTGTGGATTTTTTTTTCTGAATACAGTGGAATTGTTCTCTGCCTGCATGTGTGGGATAGAATAGGTAGATTTTTACCAATAGTGTCATTTTTGTGAGAAGTATGTTGAGCTTTGGAGAGGGGAGAGGGAAAAAAATAAAAAAAAATTAAAAAAAATGGTAAGTTTAAGTTAGTCCCTTGTAGACTTTTAGAGCTGAAAAACAAATATTTACTCAGAAACTTGACATGTTAAAAAAAATTCAAAAGCAACCTATATAACAAAAGACAGTCAACTTACTAACACAGAAGAGCAGGGTGAAGTTTCCTTAGATTTCAGGAGCTGCAGAGATGAGTCTAAGCTGTGTTTTCAGACAAATACGTCTTTATTTCCCAGGGGAAATCATGCCATATAGCTAAATACATTGAGAGAACAAGGCAATTCTCTACCTAGCAGTTATGATGCTCCCAGCAGTCAGGCAGTGAATGGTGAAACCTGAGGCACTACAGATTTTCCATAACCAGTGAAGTTAACATGGTAACTGAGTAGAAGTTTGAGAGCATGATGTTTTCACTTGACTATCAAATAGTGGAGATTAGGTAGGATCTAAAAGCCTAGATCACCTTGTGAGTTTACTCTATAACATATGGAAACAAAACAGTTATAAGTTTGTACATAGTCATACACTTATAGTAAGTTGCTTATAAAGCAGTTTATTCTGTAACAGTATAAATACATGTCTGTGAGAAACTATCATAAGGTCTTGACAGACTTATTATATCCAACCTATAAAAAGCTGATTTATCAGGCTCATCCCTTTTTCTTTGCAACACATTTACCCATGTGTAGAACAACTATAATATACTAGCTTTCCACACTAAGACTATTTGAAGCTGTAATTGGATACAGGTGCACAGAGAGAGAGAGAGAGAGAGAGAGAGAGAAAGGAAAGAAAGAAAGAAAGAAAGCAGAGAAAATATCATCCCAAAGCAAAAAGTGTTTGAAAACAGGCAATGAGAATATTCACAGAAACTGAAGCATTTGAAGTGCTAGTGACAGCTTTAGTTTTAATCACATGGATATTCTGGTGTTGTTTCTACAAACCTTTGCTTTGATATTTTACTATCTCACTTCTTTTATGTCCTTGTTTATCCCACTACCATTTGTCTGTCTCTAGACTGTGAGCTCTGCAGAGCAGAGCATCTCACTATGTGTTTGCTTAATAATGAGGATCCCAATCTCAGGTGAAGCCTCTAGTCACTGCTGGAATACAGTAATAATGATTTGGCATTCACTTCAAAAATACATGTCGTAGCAACAGTTCAACATTTTTGCTTCTTTGCAGAAGGCAACATACCACTGTGGGGCAATTTTCTTTATTTTCATGCTCTGTTCCCAAACTTCGCGAGTACAATGTGACACTTCTGTGTCTCAGTAGAATCTACTTCACTAGGACTAACTTACTCTAGCTGCATCACTCCCCTTAACACCAATTAAAATTCACAGCCATATCTGAAAATAGAATTTTAGGAAGCAAGGGCCTCATTGATTACTTCTGCACGACATATCTTTAAAGCAATGCAGAACTAGAAAGACTGGCATTCACAGTCATTTCAACCACATTTTTAATGGACCTTTGATTTGTATAATAATATCTAAGCTTTAACATAACAGAAAACAATACTACTCTTGTGAAATTGTCATATTTGTTTCTTCTTGCGGTTCAGCCTCCAGCTATTCTACTCAAAGGGATAAGAAGTCACAGTTAATCATTTGAAATGCAGAGGGCCATGACATTTTTTTTTTTTTTTTTATGTCTTGCAAATGGTAGACAAGAGGCTTAGGATATGGTTTCTTATTTCAAAAATATTTTCTCTAATAGTATATTTGGGGCTTAAAGAATCTGTTAATGGACTGTCTAGTTTGTCCAGTTTACCTTTTTACGTTACCTCAGTTATTAAACTTGATAATTAAATTATTAGACCAAGGGTTAGAAGATGTGTACTCAGTTTTGGGTTTGTCTCAGACTTTCCCTGTGATCTATTCCCATACTGGGGATGTCACTCTTAATGCTTCAGGTGTCAAGGTTCCTTGCTGCAGAACAGGGACTCTAAGGGACTTTATTTTCTCTTTTCTACTAAAGAAATATAGTTTATATATAAGGGGTACTCTACTCTGAGATCCTAAGACAATAGCTTTGTACACCTTTGTACACATAAAAACAGCAAAATAATTCTATAAATGCAATAGGTCTAACGTCAAAATGTAAGGTTCTCCTGCCTTTGGACTGCAGCGGGGAACCCAAGATAACTGTACAGAATTTTGCATCACCAGTGAAGGAATTAAAACATACAGATATCTTTTTTTTTTTTTTTTTAATGTTTATACTTCCAACAACTTAATTTGTGTGCTGAGAACCATAGACAACAAGCCATCTGTTTTTCTGTCAGTGATTCAAATATAAATATTCCTTTAAAGAAGCTTGAATGATGAGGTGGAAGTTAAACAGTAGATATGGGTCATGACACTTTTTAACTGAAAACTGCAATCATGACTCCAGCTGATAAAACCTGAACACAAAATTCTAAACTTGAAAAAATTGTATGGAGATTCAAGAAACTCTGAAGAACTATTCTTGCTGTATTCTTCTTTGTTTGCTTCACTGATTAATACTTTCACTGTTAATTATCTTCACACTTCCATGGTATATTTGGTCATGGATATATCGTATTATCATGAAAATATAGTTTTCATGTTATCAAGCTCACATCCATTCAGGTACAACTAAGATACCAGCCCCCAAGGAAGATTCCTATAATCTTGAAACATGTTCTGTACCTTTAAAATCTTCCTTCTTATTCAGCTAGTCTGGAAACATTTTGACTAAATATTTGTGTTCCTCATATTTACTCAATGAGCCAAAGAGTAACTTGTCACAGCCTTGACTCTAATATAATCATTTTCCCCAGTACAAACTGAGTGCAAAATGGTATCAGTCTGATTTTGTGTGATTTTGTTACCACTTAAGTTTGTAAGATGCATTGTGTGTCCAAACACAATGATCTTACAAAAAACAAGATTTCCATAAGCACAAGCATCAGCCTTATGGCTACTGAATCCTTTCACCAGGGTTATGCACCAAAGAGAACAAACCATATTGCTTCTGCCATTCACATTTAAGTGATACTTTCCTGCATTATCTTAAAACTTTTATCAAACATTCCTGATATCCAGATTTCTGAGCAGTCATCAGAATACAAATGAAAGGCATAGGACTCTCCAGAGGCATGCAATGAAAACAATATAAATAAATCATTTAAATGTAAAAGGTAGATCAATACTGTAATTATCATTTATTATTCATTTATTATTCATAAAATAAGAACCATACTGGGTTGAATTCAGCCCCTAACAACTCCATTGATTTCAGGGATAAATTTGGTATAATAAATTTGTACTATTTATATATGTTATCAGCTCCGTTTCTTTATTCTTCTTCATTTTGTAGATATAAGGCATGGTTTGATCTTCTCTCTTTGTCTGCATTTGCATTACTGTTTTTACTTTACCTCTAAAGGTATAGTACTTATTCATCTTTTATTGTTTAGATCTCCTTGATCACTGTATGTGGCTTTTCTAGCCTCTTTAACTTTCATTTCTTCGTTTTCCATTACTCCTCTTTCCTAGAAATTTCCTTTAAAATACCATTTTTTTCTTTGTTAGAATCCACCATTTCCTTGCATCTCAATGAGTCTTTATACACTTCTTGCTCTCCATTCCAAGACTATGAATCATAGAATCACTAGGACTGGAAAAGACCTCCAAGATCATCTGGTCCAACCATCCCCTTACTGCCAATGTCACCTACTAAACCATGTCCCTAAGCACCATGACCAACCTTTCCTTAATCACCCCCAGAGACAGTGACTCCACCACCTCCCTGGGTGACCCATTCCTATGCCTGACCACTCTTTCTGAGAAGGAATTTCTCCTAATTTCCAAACTGAACCTTCCCTGGCACAACTTGAAGCCATTCCCTCTAGTCCTATCACTAGTTACCTGTGAGAAGAGGACCACCCCCCGCTGCCCACAGCTTCCTTTCAGGTAGTTATAGAGAGCAATAAGATCTCCCCTAAGCATCCTCTTCTCCAGACTAAACAACCCTAGTTCCATCAGCCGCTCCTTATACGACTTGTGTTCCAGGCCCTTCACCAGCTTCATAGCCCTTCTCTGGACATGTTCCCGAGCCTCGATGACCTTCTTGCAGTGAGGGGCCCAAAGCTGAACACAATACTTGAGATTCAGCCTCAGTAGAGCAGACTACAAGGGGATGATCACCTTCCTGTCTTGCTGGCTATGCTATTTCAGATACTAGGATGCTATTGGCCTTCTTGGCCACCTGGGCACACTGCCGGTTCATGTTCAGGTAAGTATCAATAAGCACCCCCAGATCCCTTTCCTCTGCACAGATTTCAATTCATCATCCATTCCAACTGTTTGAGTCTCTTGACATTCTGTCCAAGTATATTTCTTAATTTTCTTCTTTAACTACTGACAGTTCTGTGTCAGATGTCATGCTACTCTTATTACCCATTCAGCATACAGACCAACTATTTCTTTGTGATATATACACCTATCTGACTGTGCTGCCTAATTCCACCCATATGTTTTAAAACAGTGCATTCACCCAGTTGCTAGGTAAGAGACCTAGTAATAATCCAGAGCTATTGTGTACAGTCTTTTTTTTTTTACAGGCATGGATACTCTGATTCTCCCTGAATGCTTCCAGGTTCCCAAAGATGCACAGTTCGATGATCAGTTCTTTCAAGTTCTGTAGCTTCAGCAGAATTGATAAAATGTACCAAACGCATTAAAAAGATGTGTATTAATGACTTATCAACTCTAAAGTGTTTTTTTTTCTGTTTGTTTGTTTGCTTGTTTTAAAAAAGCAAAAACAGATGGCAAGCCTAAATCTATAGCAGCAGTAATAGCTGCTAAGAACTGGCTAAGGGGGAGCTGGAACATTAATAACAGCATACAAGTACTTGAAGGGTAGTTATAAAAATGATGGATCCAAACTCTCAATAGAATGACAAAATGATGGTCTATAAATGCGAGTCTCAGCTTGGGATATTCAGACTGAACGTCAGGAAAAACTTCTCTAGATGAGTAGTGCAGGACAGGAAATGTTTGCCCAGATTGAACATGCAATCCCTACCCTTGGAAATTTTTTATATTTGACTAGAGTAGGCCATGGCAGATACCATACAATATGGACAGTAGTCCTGTTTCAAGGTGGATCTTGGACATGACCTTCAGAAACCCCTTCCAAAGACCATTTCTATAATTCTATGTATTATGGGTTATGGGGGGTATGAGTCTTTGAGAATGGAATGGATTTCTCATGTGGAGACACAGTCTTTCTTCACTCCACTGAAACATCTTGTCCAGGTAAATTTGATCCTACTAAAATTTGCCTTGCATACATTAATAATGCCCATATTAAAATAAATAAATAAATAAATAATCTGTGAAAAGCCATGCCTGTAAATTAGAAAGCCATTTCCTGAAAGACCCTACAGCGTAACTAGCAATTTGATACTGAGATTGAAGGTCTTCTGCAAAATGTGCAAAGTACAGTTACAAAGAACCCTGTTTTTTTTTTTTTTTTTTTTTTTTTTCCATGACCCTGAAAAGGGTTATTTTCATATTTATTTTGTTTAAAATGTCCACAGAAAAATTAGACTTCTGACTAAAGAACAGATATCCTGGTATTATTATAGAACAAGCAAACAAACAAACAAAAATATATAGTTTTTGGACAATACTGAAAAAAATCACACACACAAACAAACAAGTATTTGCTTGCTTTCTGACTTACAGGAACTGTATTTTAAAGGATTCAGGACTCCTTTCTTCTTGATCAAATTCCACGGCAACACGTCATCTGCCATGATAGGTCTTTTTGCTAATCATGGTTAGTTAAGAGACGTGGTCTGGCTAGGGAAGGCACATAAGACAAGAAACTGAATAACTGAATATTCTGAGGAAGATAGAATAAAATTATACATTTGTACATTTGTAGATGAACACTTCAACTAGACTGAGTTTGTATACTTTTTGTATCAGATGGAGTTTTTAATCTTGTATCTTTTGCAAGACCACCAGAAAGAAACAGTGAGATTAAAAGATCTGATATGATTCCTATCTAGCATCAATAAATACAGACAGGAATATAAAATAAATAAAATAAAAGCCATAATATTACCCTTGACAGAGTATTTACAGTTTTCCAATATGAGGAAAAACTATGCAGACTGTGAAAAGTGTTAATTTGATTTGTGTAAGTATGGAACAATGCTAGGGCCACATGATGAAATATAACCTTCTAGTTAAGAAAAACAGAGTGATTAGTGCACATAGTTTTTGTATCATGCAAACAAAGGGTACAGCAATTTGTGTAAATAGAGGGTTTGAAGGGCGAACATTGAGACTCTAGTCTGGGAGATAAGAGGACCAAGGAGGTTTTTTTTAGGAAACTGCTGACTTTTGCATGGGACACTGCCTAAGCATCTGATATCCAGCAAAGAGGTCCACCAAATACGGAGAAAGGGGGAGCTGAAGAACGACTGAAGGACAAAGCCTGGGAGGAAGACCTTGAGCCTTCAGCACAAGAGACCCCCAGAGAGACCACCAGAGACTGATACGCATGCATCCGGAGAGGGTTTGGATTCTGGGAACTAATTATAAAGCCCTGCCTTTTCTAGGAATAGTGATGAATATGTATTAGTCTAGGAGCATAAAAATCAGCCCCCTGATGTAACAGCTGTGCATCTTGGTGCAGCAGAGACTCCTGGTGCACCCAGCGCTGTTTGCTTGCCTCTATTCGCTTAATAAATTACAAATTTTAATTTTAATCCTATTTGGGACTCAGTCATTTATCACACAGACTAATGCAAAACCTATAGAAAGTTGGTAGTTTTCTAGCAGTTGAGACTGACAATCCACTAGCAAAAAATGTTCTGTGGACAGAAAGTCTGTTTAGATTTGTCCTGCCACAAAACAGTGTAATGACTGTACATGTAGTGATAGAAGATACAAGGAAGGCACTGTTCAGTAGCTGAAAAAATTAAAATAAAATAAATAAAATAAAATAAAAAAATAAGGGCTGCCAAAAGATAGTTGTACACTCATTTTAATGAGATGGTGACTATAGAAAAAGTAGAGGTTTGGTGACCCCTTTGAACAATGATCTGTTAGTGAATTTAATGAGTGAAGTGACTGGTCAAAAAATCAAAAATCAAAAACAAATCAATTCCACCCCTGAAATACAGGATGCAGTTTCACACAAAGCGGGAATCATGAAGTGGAAGTCTTCAGGCCAAGGTAAGTTTAAAAGTCCAGTCTTTCACTTCCTAAACCATTTTCCAAGCCACTGGGATAATGCATAAGGGAAATCAAGTCTTTGAGCAGTGACCTTCAGACCACTGAGCAGACAACCCATCATCTGTGGCCTGAGCTTACAGCCTGTCAGAGCCTGCTGAAGTGTCTAGAGCACTTTATTGTACATCTCCAGTGCTGTGTTCATTGCAGGGCAGTACTGCTTACTCTGCAAGCACATCTAGGCAAAGTACAAGTCCGATAGATAGAACTGGGGTTTCTGAAGCCTGGAGAAGTGAGATGTCTGCTGTCTATACCAGGTAGAATGAGCATGAATTCCACTTCCAGTCTCTAAATTTGGGGGTAAATTAAGAACCCTGAAAGATAAGTCAATCTAATTAAAATAGTACACAGCCATAAAAAGAGGAATAACTAAAACATAAACATAATACCACAAAACAAAACAAAACCAGAGACAGAATGAGCACACAAGGGGAAAGATAAAGGTCTTTTAATCAAAACAGATTGACATTAAATGAAATCATTAAAAAAGCCAAATAAAGAGCTTTAAATGAAAAGCAAGGAAAAAAGCAACAGCAACTCTGCACTGCCTTCAAAGCCATCATGAGAAAAGAATACAATGAGCAAGTGAACAAATATAAATCTTTAAGCAAAGGAAAAGACAAATGGGTAAGAGGAAACTAACAAATTGATACCTAACACATTTTTACTTTATGGAAGATTAGGATAGATATCTATCTGAACTTTGATCAGTTTAACTCCTTTGCCTGAATGGTGCAGACAGATATAATCTTCTTTGCTTAAACACAACTGCAAATAGAGGAAACACATGTGATACTGAAGATTAAAAATATGTTCTTCTGAACATGGGTGCTCTGAGGCCCTTGAAACAACTTGGGTAAGTACTTCACACATCTTTTCCTGTGTGACTAAGGTTCTCAGTCCTCACAGCTGCTGGTTGCTGGTCACTTCCCTTTGTAGACCTTACCACCTGCTCCAGGATGCAAGCTCAGGAACTAGTAAGAAATTGAAACTGCTCATCACAGTTAAATGCTACATTCTGGAATCTACTGTTTGGGGCTGTTTTATTTGGCTGGTTGGTTGGTTTACATTTTGGTTTAGGGTGTGTTGTTGTTGACTGGAACAGAGTAAAAAGTGGCAAAAATAACAGAAGTGTAGTAACCTCCTGTAGGAAGCAAGCACAAGTAGAAATAGTTTTTCAAGCTGGTATCATTACACCCAAAAGACAAGTTGAAAGAAAGCTACTCCTTAGGTGAGTAGGAGCTGATTGTGAGGCTAGATTTTCCCAGGCTATACTGCTATGCAGTTAAAATTTCTTCAAAAGGAGAAGGGTGGAAGAAGGACTGAATCACAGAATGGCTGAGGTTGGAAGTGTCCTCCAACCCCTCTGTTCAGACAGGGGTACCTAGAGCAAGTCGTCCAGATGGCTTTTGAGGATGTCCAAGGAGAAACTCCACAACCTCTCTAGGTAACCTCTTCTGGCAATAGACTTGGAAGAACAGAGAACTTGGACAAACCGACCCTATACTCACTGCAAGGAGTAAGCAAAACAGGTACATGTATCAAAGACTTAACTGTGAAACAGAGCCAACTGCATGCCACTTCAGTGCCATATCTGGGCTTAATAAGCAGCCAGAGTATGCAGTGGTAGGAAAATTAACTCGGTGTGCCATAAAATACTCTAGCTGTAACCTTAATGCAGTCACATCAACATGGTACTTCACACACATCTGCAAGCCCAGCAGAGATCCTTAGTGTACCACTCAGTGTGAAACTGTACTGCAGACATAAAAAGGCAAGGCTGGATGTAGTAAAATGCTCTGTCACTATGAAACACCTTGAACCATCATAAGGGTAAAGGTGGATGAACCTTACAAATGCTCTGTTGATATACTGGTCAGCGTTTAATGAAACATGAGTCCAATGACTATGAAAATGTCAGCCCCATGCAGAATTACTGACCCAGAGAAGTACTCTATTCTTCCAGAGCCTACTTACCTCAGAAGGCCTGTCTGTAGAGTATGAGACATGTTAAAATCTGCTTTAGATGGAATTCAGGAAAACAAACAAACAAACAAACAAAAAGCAGGTTATTAGCATCTTGCTGCTGCTACTGGCAATCTTGCCACTAAGCAAAATATGAGTAGGACTTGTTTTCAGGCAGTCATATTCATACTGAAGAACATCTTTCTCTTTGAACCTTCTCTCAACACTGAGAAGTTATTCATGTGAGTAATACTAGTACTGTCACTGGAAGCTGTGTGATAGGTAATATTTTGCTGATGTGAGTCTCATCTTCACAATCCAGATTCTTGAGGTGAATACAACTTATAGAGTTGGTTAGTTAAGGGACAGATTGAACCTTGTGCTATATAAAAGAACCAGAAGCTGTACTTTACTCCTTCACAGACATTTAAAACTAAAAGCAAAACAACAGAAAAGCACCATACACACAGACACACACACATAAAAAAGCATCAGACATCTGACGTAATTAAAGCCAATGCAAGCACTAATATGACTAACTAGCTCAGTTAGCCACATCTCACTCATCACTGCATTAAATTAATCACAACAGGAATCACATGGCAAGCTGCAGAGGGACTTTGTCACTATTGGAGAGCCACAGAAATTAACTGATATGTAATTAGAGAAGGTGTAATGCATGAGCATAACTGTGCAAACTGATACTCTCTCCATCTCAGTATTGAGTATTATTGGGATTTAACATCATACTAACTTTAGCTATGTAGCCCAGTTTAGATTTTTCACATATCCAGCCAGAATATATAAGTACATTTTGAATTGTCTGTGAAGAACTCTTTTTGTTTTCTTTCTATGAGAAGATATTTTTGTCTTATAATAATAATAATGGCTCATATTTCTTGTCCATCCCCTTTGTTCTAGTAATGGAGGAACATTGTGTTTATTTTTAAAACAAGGATGTTATCTGGACTATATCTTATACCTTAATAGGAAAGGTAAGAAGAGTCATTGCCATGAGCTCTTCAGAAAGATTGAGTGTCATAGCCCTGACCCAGCCCCTGAGAAAACCCAGCTTTGTTTTCCCAGTCATGGTCTTGTTGTTGGAAATTCATTCTTCATTTGAATGAAAGGATCAGAGAGAGAGAGAATAAAAGGATGTTGAGAGGATTTTAAAGCATGTGTGAATTGATCCTATATTATTGGAGAAAGAGAATTACAATTGTACAATCACAGAAGGAAGCTCTAATAAACATATTAATATTTACAGTCTGATCATTAGATCATGTTCATTCCCGGTACAGGGGAAGCCTTGTCCGTAGAAGAGGGCTCCAAAGCATTACAGAAATACAGATATAAAATATAACCATAGAGATGAGAAAGTCTTGATGCAAAGGCATGGATAAATTTCCTGCTGAAGTCAAACACAGTCCTGTTGACTTTAATGAGATCAAACTGAAAGACAGTCTGATTGCATTATGACAGAATTTATACATTCATTAGAAAGTACAAATACTGTTCCTTATTTACATTTGAGCTTTCATTTTAATTGTGCCTTAATATGTTTTCCTTGGAAAACAAATAGATGTGACAAATTATGCCAGGGAATTTGTTGTAATAGATGCAAAGAACTAGAAGCCTGCTGTGAGCCATCAAACACATTTGGAGGTCAAAGACATATTGTTTAATTCTTAGTTCTGGGAAATAAATTATTATGGTAATGTTACCTGGATACCAAATTGCATGCAGACACTTTACTATGCAGGAAGTATAGCAAAAACACTCCTCTGGCAAACAGCTGGTCACAAGCAACTGCAGTGGACTGTCTCACTCTTGTCATGTGGGGAAACTGCTTCTTCTCCTGTCATAGTTGTAGATAAAGTCACAAACAATACCTCAAGGTTTAACTCCATTCAATCTTAAATACCATTTTACCGATTTATTATTTTCATGTCCTGTCTCGTCCCCCTCCCCCCCTTTTTTCAGATAAGTAATTTTGGACCTGCACTTTCCTCTTGTCCTTTTCATTTCTGAGATCCCAGCAATGGACAGCGTACCTTTGTTGATATCAAGAGATTCCTCCATGTCAATTTTATGCATTAATTAAACTGTATTTGTGTGTATACTGAGAGGTAGATGATGGCCTCTAGTGGTTCTTCGTATGTGTGCATATACAATCTTCAATGTTTCTCTCATTTTATGAGAACGCATGAAGGAAGAAAGAAAATATTGACATCAAGCTGTTTTCTTTTACGAACAAAAACCTTTTGGCAACAGTAAACAGAGTTGAACAATACATCCAGCAGAGAGAAGGTGATCTTTTACATCAAAATATAGCCTGGAATGTTTCTAAGCACTGCTTAGAATGGTCAATGTAATGCAATAGCAAATCACCTATAATGTCCGCAGTCCTTCAGACTGAACATCACAGATGAAAGCATTCATTCTGGATGGAGGCATCCTTTCTTTATTTGGCAGTCTAAATCATAGTAGCCTTGCAAATGGATTCCTAACTATTTCCAGATGAAGAACTACATCATGGCTGACTGTTAGCCAACAAATGTGTCACTCTCATCTATCTTCTCAGTCACATCCAAATCTGAACACAAGTTTTTATGTCTACAAATGCATATGTATGGGAAGATCTTGTCTCTGTTAGGCAGATAGGATATTAGACACAGTATGTTAGTGCTTCTACTGCACTCCTCCAAACTGACTGTACCTGCTTCTCAGCACCAGTTGCCACTCTAACAAATTTATATCCCCCAGGATGTGATTTTGTCTGGCAAGAGACAGTGGCACTCTGCTCTGAGAGGCCAAAGAATTAAAATGCTAGGGTTTGCAAAACTTCTCTCTGCATGTTACTTGAAGGAACTCAGGCTAACTAACTCTTGGAGTCCCTGTGCACTTTTGAGGAACAGGAATGCCAACACTACAGCATGTTCCACTTCACTTGAACTCTGTTATTCTCAGAAGAGTGTATTCTTCTAGGCCAGAAATATTTTGATTTTGAAATGTAGTTGTCTTGCATATAGTTTTCCTCTGGAAAAAATGGATGCTATGATGAACATAGCATTCGGATTAAAAAATATGTCAGGTTAATCCTCTGAAAGGACAAAATAATGTTACACTAGCTTACCCATGTGGTTCTTCAAAGGCCTTTTGATGTAGCAGTGTTGGTATTTTTGAGGTTATAGTTCTTATGTTTTAGGGATTTTACTTAATTTAGTTCAAAAGAAATCTGCATTCTCAATAATTTGGCATCCTCTATTGTTAAAAATTATCCACAAGAGAAATAAAGAACCATGACAACACGAAAGAAATGCATTAAGGATATAAATCCCAAAGTATTTTAAGTTCCTTAGTTCAAGTTGTTCATTTTTTGGCTCTTTTTAACAGACTTTAACTTATGTTTGAGGCTTGTTAGATGGAAAAGTATAAGGAAAACAAAGATCTAAAACATTCTACAGATGCATCTGTTGATGTTAATCACAGCTTTCTATATTAATACATTTGTGATATGTTCAGGTATGCTCTTCAAATGCTTCTTATTTACACAGATGACCGTATTATGTACCTAAACATGTATCTGAGTGTCCAAGTATAAAATTTCCATGTACTTAAGGACTGAAAGATTAGAATATAAATCAACAGTGCCAGAGGAAAAAAAAAAAAAAAGACACTAAGGAAAGATTAATTATAGGTTTTGTTTCTTGGCCTTGAAATCCTACCAATATAATTAATTATGCAAGATAGAGGTTATTTGACTTTTGGCTTTCCAAGAATGTAAAGGGTGAAATATGAGATAATAGAGCTGAGGGAATTTAGATTTGAAGAGATGACAGCTGAAAGACTGACAACATTCAGATATCATCTAAATCCTTTCATTGTATATTATCAGGCATTCTAAGGCAATTTAAATAGTATTAAAAAAATAATTTAAAAAAAATAAAGATCTGGAAAATAACACTATCAGTTTTCATTTCCAGCTGAGATCTCCTGTGTTCGCTTTCAACCTTACTTGCTTTCAAAAGTTTCCTGGCTGCAACTTTTAACGTGTGATCACTGCTATTCTTCTGCCGCACAGATTTTTTCCTATGTCTCTTGATTTATTTGCATTTTTGAAGGCAGAACTCCATTTGAAAAGGAGTCAGTGAAAGAAAAAAAAAAAAAGCTGTGAAAGGTATACCTTTTAGTAAGGAATAATTACTGCATATAGGTTTAACTAAAATAAAGGACCCATTTTTTTGTCCATAACAGCTGGCAATAAATATTTCACTCTACATACTGATTGGTGATGATGAAACACTTTCACCTTTACCCCCAGATTCATTTCATTCCCTGAAGTATAGTGTATTGTTTGTTTTGCTGACAACTAACACAAACATCCAACATCAGATCACTTTCAATTAAGCATGTTAGAACTGGAGACAAAAACTCCAGGGAAGAGGCATTTCAACTTAATGCTGCATTATGTATAGACTGTCACTGCACTGGAAAATACAGGTGATTTGAAAAAAAAAAAAAATCTTTAGATCATCCTGGCTTCTCCAGATCAAAACTGTTGTAAGCCTTTATTTAAACCTCATCCTTTAAACTTCAATCCTTTTGGATTTCTTTGTTGTGACACATGGATTTACTTACTGTTTTCCAAGCTCCATATACATAGGCAGAAGTCTGAAGCCATCAGTTTCAGGCTGAAAATATAATGGTGAAATCCTTTCAAAACTGCGCCTAGCTAGAAATGGTTTCTTTACAACCATGGGCATAAAGGATATCTAATAAAGATTGTAAGTACCTACAAGAGCAGTATGCAGGGAAGAATCACAGATGCAATGCTATGAAGCTTATCTATATGCTTTACATGCTTTATGCTTACTTGTGCATATTACTACCCAGACTATTTGACAAGGTTGTGTGCTTTAGTGTCTTTTCTTGGACAGTGTTTGCTTAACTGAAAATTTTTTAGGACTGGACAAGACACAAAACTGATGATATAAAGCTTGTAAAATTGTCTTTATTCAGAGTTTCTGAGAGGCTATTGAAGCATTTGGCTCCAGAGCCACTTATCACTGCTGAAAATAAACCATTTTCTCTCTTAGTCACTAATATGAAATAAAGCATGACCCAAAACAGCTGTCATCTGCAGCTGGTTGGAAAGTTGAAGAAACTTTGAAAGAAGCTGGAAATCAGATTAACATTTTCTCTTCTCGTTCAATTTTTATATAATTTCTTCACATTACTTATGAAAGGAAACCCTTATTTCAGGTCTTTGTCTGCCAGCGAAGTAGTCTGTGCTGCCAACCTCCTTCAAAAGGTGTGTTCAGTGTGAGGAGTTCAGAAATATGAAGCCCCAAATATGAGCTTACTGACCCAGTGAAATCTAGGGTGTTTTATTGAAGGGAAGAGGGAAAGATCTGCTTATCATCGGGAAGTTGATACATTGCTACTTAACCTATAGCTATTCTGAGGGTACCAGGAGGGGTTGTTTTCCTTCTATGCTGTCCCTCTGCTACTGTTTACAAACACAGCATTCAAAATCCTGTCCCCAGTGAAGTCAGGAGTAAACTTCTTATTGATTTCTGAGAGCCAAGGTTTCACAGAGTAACTTCCTGTATTTTTTCTTCTGTGTAGTGATAGATATGTTTGTATTTAGAATAGATAATTAAATTGTCATTGTACTATAAGACTCTTTGGATAATTTTCTGACTGTATATTTAGGTAACCAGACTCTGAAACTAACCAAAATCTCTATTTAATTACTCTTGTATAGACAAATTTGTTTTGTGTCTGTTTAAATGAAAAATCAATTGTTTTTTCCCTTGTAGTAAGAGAGCCCAGTGACATTCTGAGAAAAGCATGTGCCTGTTAAGCCAATATTAATAAGATTACAATGGAAAATATCAACAATTTAGCTCCACTGTGACAAACTACAGGGAAAATCAAGTTGCCATCTTGCAGCAGATGATATTAAAGATAGAACTGCAGGGTACAGTGCCAGGGAAAATGAAAGAAAAAAATATATTGAAGAAAGGTTAAAATTGGGAAAAGTTGTCTTTTAAAAGTTTTGTCTTACAAAACAAAAATACTTCCTTGATTAGACATGGGGAGGGCAGTTAATACAGAGCTACTGGAAGCTCTCCCTCCTCAAGCCTTACCTATTTGCTTGAGTCCTTGACAAGAAACTCCATACTGGTGAGCAGAACTGTACTCCTGGACATAGGCAGCAGGGCCAGTGTCTTGACAGAAGTCTGTTTCTGTCTTGATTCCAGCCCAGTCTACTTTTGTCTTTAGAAGATATGATTTTGCTGTTAATAGAATAATAAAATCATAGAATATCCTGAGCTGGAGGGACCCCACAAAGGTCACTGAGTCAAACTCCTGGCTCCACACAGCACCACCCCAAAATCAGACAATGTATGTGAGAGCGTTGTCCAAATGCTTCTTGAACTCTGGCAGGCTTGGTGCTGTGACCACTGCCCTGGGAAGCCTGTTCTAGTGCCCAACTAACCTGTTGGTGAAGAACCATTTCCTTTCCCTAACCCCCAGCCTGACCCTCCCCTGTCCCAGCTCCATGCCATTCCCTAGGGTCCTGTTGCTGTCCCCAGGGAACAGAGCTCAGCGCCTGCCCCTCCACCTCCCCTCGTGAGGGAGCTGTAGGCCGCCATGAGGCCTCACCTCAGCCTGCTCTTCTCTGGGCTGAACAAACCAAACATCTACAGACACTTCTCATATGTCTTGCACTCTAGACCCTTCACCAGCTTTGTAGCCTTCCTTTGGACACTCTCCAACAGCTTTATTTCCTTCTTATACTGTGGTGCCCAAAACTGCACACAGTACTCAAAGTGAGGCCAAAACAGAACAGAGTGAGACAATCCTTTCTCTTGGCCAGCTGATACACCCCAAGGAGTACATCTAGACAGAGTTGTCTGGTCCCAAGGTGCAGAATCTGGCACTTGTTAAGTTTCTTACTTTTTGTGTATTTTTCACAATATTTGCTTAAAAATGATAATAATGAGATTTGGAGGTGTGGTTTAACCCGGCCAGCAGCTAAACACCACACAGCCATTCGCTCACCCTCCCCCCTCCCTCTCTGGGATGGGGGAGAGAAACTGGAAAGTAAAGCCTGTGGGTTGAGATAAAGACAGATATTAATATTAAGACAGATATTAATATTAAGATAGAAAATAATAATAATAATATAAAAATAAATAATAATAATAATATGTACAATCAAGTGATGCACAATGCAATTGCTCACCACCTGCTGACTGATGCCCAGCCCAACCCCGAGCAGCCGGCCGGGGTTAAAATAGCATTTTAAAAATGCTATGTGAATTAGCCTAACTTGACATATCTTACTATCTTTTCATACTAATTGTATTTTCAGAAGACTTTTTGACATCCACAAATTTTATCAACAGTTACTTGATATTCACTTCTGCCTATTAATAAAGATTTTAATAATCCCCTAAATTTGACTCTTGCAAAATCTCTGTAGATACAGGATCTGTAGATGACAATCTCCCTGTTTTTGAGAATTGTCAGTTTGCTATCAATGATTTTAATTTGCAACCTATTTATATCGCTATTTTGACATTTTTAATCCTAAAAGCATAACTGTAAAAAGTAAAATCCTTAGAAATCTCTCAGAATATTCTATGTACATAGTTATCATTATTATCAAATAACCTGTAATACTATCATAGAGTTAACTTCTATAACTGTCATGTAGGATATGTGCTCTGTATGTAAGTGTCTATGGCAAGAATATCATTAAGATGTAGTCTTTCCTGCTCTTCCATGCCACAGAACAATATAAGTTTAACCAGTATGGATAACAATACATTTGTACACAAACTGCTTAATTCTACTTTCGTTGTCATATACAGAAAACTGTTATATAATTTCTCTTCTACCCCAGTAACTAAATGGACCCCTGGTGTATTTCAAATGGCTGCTGTTTGACCTTGAAACTCTCTACCTAACTAAAGAGGACATTAAGAGGAAGTTTAATTCATCATCTGGAGCATAGTCTAACTATTCTAGAGCTCTAAGACCAATTTTGACATTGAGTTCATACATTGTACTAGGACAATCAGATCTTCTCTGGACGAGATTGAAAAAGCTATTACATATACCTGTCTAATAGATCATAGAATCATAGAATCATAGAATCATAGAATATCCTGAGTTGGAAGGGACCCTTAAGGATCATCAAGTCCAACTCTTGACACCGCACAGGTCTACCCAGAAGTTCAGACCATGTGACTAATGTTTGGGAAGTAGCTTGGGAGCTTCAGAAGAAAGGCAAAAGAAAGGTACATTTCAGAAGAGAATGCAAAGTATTACCTACTGTGAAGTCCTGCAAGGAATGAACTCCATCATCAGTTTCTGTCCCATAGTCTAAGACTTGCCCACTGAAGCATGTTAATTACAGAGTACATATTTTTAAAAAATCTTATCACGTATACTTAATAAAAATATATATAAAAAAAAACTCTGTATACAAAAATATTCCTCTTTAGACAGATAAATTCAATATGTCATACTCAATAAGTATTAATTATATATCTAGAGAATTTACAGAAAACTTTTAGATATTGTGGTGAGAATAGCATAATAATAAAGTAGCTAATTTGATACCCATTAATTAGTAGAGCTTTGAGTTTATTGAAATTATTGTTTCATATTTTCTAATGTAAGAGACAATGTTCTTACAGTCAACTTCAAATATGAAAAATACAGTTTTAAAATTTCATATATATATATATTAATCTCTGTGCTCTTTGTCTTTTTTTTATTTTGATGAAAGAAGTCCTAAAAACAGATGTAGTTTGGACAGATCTTATTTTCAACATGAAAGATACTAAAAGCATTTTGACACTATATTCAAAATCTGACAAGTTTCTTTCATCTGAAAAAAAAAAAAAAAGAAAAGAAAAGAAAAAGAATTGAAAAATTTATAAATTGAATTGCAAATCAGAATGTAAAGTTACTTTGGCCATATTAATCAGATGTATCTTTTCCAAAATATTCATTATATTTAAGAAAGCCCAAACAATTACTGGATTTGATGAGATAGTCCTGATGAATCTTTGCTCTGACTGAGAATTATTATATGTAAAAGTCACGTGCTACACAATAGGAAGTTAAAAAGTACAAAGGGATCTTGGCAGACTTAAGAAGATTGTAAGGAACAAGAGAAATTAGGTTGACAGCAATCAATGGAAAAGTTTTACATTTCTAGTTAACACCCATCAAAATAGATAAGACTCACTCTAGAATTATGTTCACACAAACAATTAATTTTTTCAGCTGCTGAATTTTTATGAAACATGAGCACAGGCATGATGCCCTTGATTCAGCCTCTTGTGTGGTAATAGCATTCACTCCCTTAGAGTGATGTCAGTACTTAACTAGATTGGCTGAACCATTGGCTTGTTTGTTCTGACACTACAATCTCCTGGATTTTCAATGAAGTCAACAAGAAAAATACAGTAGTGATGTTATACAGAGTGGGATCTAAGTAGGATGACTTTTGTAGGGACATCATTTACTATACCAGCTAAAAATGTCAATGGTACAGTTTCTAATAGCAAATGGCCCACACTGTTTACACCAGATTTGCTGAGAGCCCTTTTACACTCCTTTATCTGTTTTTAATCAATATTTATTTATTTATCTGATATGGATCTGGCAAATCCCTGTGATGAAGGAGCCTTACTGTATTCAACTGAGCATTCAAAAGCTGATTGGCAACAAAATCCAGTGTGGACCATGAGATCTTTCTAAGAAGCAAGAACTTGAAAGTATTTTATATGAAACAAACATGGAATATTTTTGAAATGGTCTTTCAAGCATGAATCAGATTTTAACATGTCTGCAACTTATCCACTAACCATGCTTGTCAAACATGTAACAAAGTTTTGTGGGCAGGGGTTGTTTGTTTTCTGTTTCTTATGAACCTTGGAGTCTTACTGCAATACTGGAGAGATAACCTAGCTGCTTTCTTTCATGCATTTCTTAATCTTACAGTAATAAAGTAAGAATGCTATTGCAAGTATCAGTTACACATTGCCTTTTCTTCCAGTCAAAGTGAATTAGTAAAAAATAGCTTCCTATCTTATTGATACTACTGCCTTCATACTGATTTAGCCTTGCCATAGACTGATAATGGTCCCCTCCGTATCCCGTCTAAAATCTCATTATCCAAAGAAAGCTCTTCTTTATACCTTGTTACCATATCATTTAACTCTCTACCATCTAAATGTATCAAAGTAGAGCTTCTACATTATGACAATGCTGTTCACTTCTTAGACGGTCTCAGGCTAGGCAAACAAATTTGTATGCATTCAGGTCTATCTCAAAGAAGATTTAATCTCAACAACTTTAAAAATCCTCCAACACTTCACTATTTGCTTTAAGTGGAATACAACAGAACAAATATATCTTCTGCACAGGAGAAGATATTTACAACGGACTTAAACTTTTTCTGCTTTAAGGAATAGATGGTGATTCCAGACTTCTGAAAAGGTCCCAAAGATCATTAAGAAGCTAGAGTTGTTATTCGTGAAGCAAGCAATAAAGCACGTTTTCATTCAAGTACCACCAGCCATATAAAATGACCCTTTTCTTCCTCGCAGTGATGGCACATTGTTTACAGATTAAGAAATGAAGAGAGGGAAAAAGTATCTCCTGAAGCACTTTATTCTCAACAAAGGTTAAGTAGGAGTTACGCCTCTCTTGCTTGTTACACTTTTTCAGAGCAAGGCAGTAAGCATACAAGAGAGAGATTTCTGAAGAACTGCGAGGAGGGTTTCTCTTTTGCATATGGAATGAAACTACAAAAGCCATTGTTGCTACTTCTGGCTTCACTATTTCTCTCAGAGATGAATTTTGACATCAGAGTTGAATATAGAGGACACTGTTTAGTTTTATTACCTCAGGATGAGACCAAAAGCCAGACTATTCAGCTACGATCTGCACCACACTCTCCTTATGTAATCTACCCCTGCTGCCACGTTTTTCCTTTTTCGATAATTATTCTCATTTGCTTTCTGGCCAGTGTGGTAAAATATAACAAAATTTTCAGTCTGTAATCAGCTCTATTCACACAGATATTGCCCACCTGTGCATTGCTTGCTTCCTTCTACCTTCTTTGTATGTGCCTTGCTTCTTAAAATCTTTTACAATATACATGCCGAGTAGTGCTCAGGATTGATTTACATGTACAATTCGTTTGTGCACAGAGGAGCAATCACACCAAGTTTATACACAAGCTATCATTAATCTGTTCAGCAGTTTATTCCCGTGCTAGCATGGAGACTCATTGACTTTCCACAATCACACAGGGCAAAATTCATTGCTGTTACAAGGGCTTAGCACAAGTTTTTCCCTCTGTGGTATGTGACTAATATTATCCACTTACCAACAGGAGGCTTCAGTTCTGAAGCTCAATTCGTTAGAATTTGTAAAATACATCAGAAACTTAAAGTGAAATGTGCTATTTACAGAAAAAAATTGAACTGCTAAGAATGTTGAAAAAAATAAATAGAAAGCTACCAAGTGAATTGTCCATTTTCATTAGCAATGCTGCTTCTGATCCATTCTCACATTTTTGAATGTTTTCTGATCTATGACATCTCACACTTTTTTCTCTCTCTTTTTTTTTCAGTCAAGATCAGAACTTTTTCTTCAAGACATCAAAGAAAACTAAACTGAACTGAAGTGGCTGTAGTTCTTCAACTCTCCGTAGCTTTTGAGGGCAGCAGCACTAATTTTGCTTGGCAACCATTCTATGATTCTCTCTTCATCCCTTCCTCTTTCTCTTTCTCTTTCTCCCTCCCTCCCTCCCTCCCTCCCTCCCTCCCCCTCTCTCTCTTCTCTCTCTCTTTCTCAACATATATATATACATACACACAAATCCCTTTCCCCCTATTGTTTCTACAATTCTTGAGTCAAACTGAGAAACTCTTATGCTGTTTGATATCATCCAGCTTTATTGCCTATTGGAAACATTGGAATTGCCTGTAAAACAACTCTGCTTATTTTTCATTATACATTAAGATCACATAATCTGCTCTTTTTGGTTGTTGTTTCTGTTGTTGATTTGGACACTTGTAGAAATTTCAACTAACATCAAGCTGCTAGTGAGTGTTCAGCCATATAAATTCTCTGAAATATTGTACACCTGTCCATAATGTGACTTCTTTTCTTAGAAAAAAATACAGGATAATCTTGTGAAACTTGGGGAAGAATATTTTATTGTAAGGGATATTATATAAAAAGAAAATGTAGAGTTTCAAGATCATGTTTGTTTGTTTGTTTGTTTGTGGACAGTACTTTTGCCCTCAGATTTACAATTCAATTTTCATATTTTTAATTAAATATTTAAAATTGCTTTTATAACCTGTTTTATTATATTTAAATACCTATTATATTTAAATTCCTAATTTTCACTTTTTTTTTTTTTTATACTATTAAAATTCATTTTAATTTGTAGCCCATTCACAGCAGAATCATTATTTAGGAAATCTTTGCTAACATATGTTTAAACAAGGAAAATATTATTGCTAAGGATTTAAGTAAGTAAGGAAGAACCAGCCATAAGATATTCCATGAGTTTTAAGAGATTGGAGAAGCGAATGTTTAAAGGTAGAGTGTCAGGCTGATTCTTAATACAAGACTTCAGAAACTGTGTACATATATTATTACCCTGTTCATAACATGGCCAATTTATATCCAGCCTTTTGTCATCATAGCTGTTCTCTCATGCTTATCTTTTACTGAAAAGTAAAAAAGAGATAAAATGGCAAAATCAGATTAAAATAATTTTGGTTGCTCAAATCCCAGTAAGTAGTCAGGCATTTTGGAGCAGATATATTACTGAAAAAAAAAAAAAAAAAAAAAAAAAAAGTGTCTGTATTTTTTTTAAGCTTTATTATTACATTTTTATTAAAAGAAATTACATTTATGACTCAATAGTTTGCCATTATTTCTCTGTTGCAATTTATACTTTGATAAAATAAATTAGGTCACAATGTTCAAAACAGAGAACCAAACTGTTCTTTTGTAGGGACTGAATCATGAGATGACATAAAAGCTTTCAGTACTTTGTGAAAGAAATTAAGACACTGAATGTCTCTGACTTCTCCATCTTCATAATTCCTAAAGAACTTTAAAATTGCAAGTCTGCAATTTTCATTGACAGTCTCTTCACCTAACCCTTGCCATCCAGAATTCAAGTCTATGAACTTCTGCAATAATTCTAAATTAGTTTTTTAGTCTTCTTCTATAATAAATGAAGAGATATATGAATCTCCTTGAGTGGGTCAGATCATTCTCAGGAATGTCCATTTCTCTCAATTCATTTGTAGTAAGGTTGTGCTTTGTACAAGTGACTGAGTCATGCTTTCTTTTATATCCTTTTAAAGGACATAGAAGCTATCACATCCTTATTTGAGTTATAAGGCTTAGGATAGACCACAGTTTAAGAAACATGTGATCATACTGTCCTTTTCTGTCCATCAGAAGAAGACCTGGGAGTGCTGGTTGACTGCCAGCTGAACATGAGCCAACGGTGTGCCCACATGGCCAAGAAGATCAATGGCATCTTGGCCTGCATCAGAAATTGTGCAGCCAGCAGGATTAGGGAATAGATTGCCCCTCTATACTCAGCATGCATCCCTAGTACTGTGTTCAGTTTTGGGCCCCTTTCTACAAGAAAAACATTGAGTTGCTGGAAGACATTCAGAGAAGAGCAACAAACCTGGTGAAGGGACTGGAAAACAAGCTTTGAGGACCAGCTGAGGGAACTGGTGTTGTTTAGTCTGGAGAAGGGGATTCTGAGGGCAGATCTCATCATTCTCTACAGCTACCCAAAAAGAGGTTGCAGTGAGGAGGTTGTTGATCAGTTTTCTCAGGTGAAAAGTGTTAGGATGTGAGGAAGTGATCTCAAGTTGTGTCAGTGAAGTTTTAGAATAGATAGGATAAAGAATTTATTCATGGAAAGACTGGTTACAAGTTGGAACAGGTTGCCCAGGGAAGTGGTGGGGTCTCCATCCATAGAGGTATTTAAGAGACGTGGATATGGCTTTTATGGACATGTTTTACTGCTGGCCTTTGCAGTGTTATGTAATGGTTGGAAATGATGATCTTATGGGTCTTTTCAAAACTAAATGATTCTATTCTAAGATTCTTTAGAGGACTTTAATTTCAGATGTACAATTTAAGTGTGGCATTTGTATTTTTGTTTTAATTTTGGCTATATTTCTCAGATTGAATTGCACTCAACAGAAAACTCATGAAAAGTAACATTGCATAGCTTTATGTCATATTTGGTTTAGTCTTCCCCTTCACAGAGAGTGGAAACAAGGACAGGTTGTCTGGGAGGGATAGAGATACAGTCCAAGCAGCCAGGGATCAGGTTAGGAAAGCCAAAGCCCTTTCAGAATTACATTAGGCCAGGGACACCAAGGGCAAAAAAAAGGCTTCTGTGGGCACACTGGTGATAAAAGGAAGACTAGGGAAATTGTGGGTTCCCTCCAGAAGGAAAAAGGGAGACCTAGTCACCTGGGATATGGGGAAGGCTGAGGAACTCAATTGCTTTTTTTGCCTCAGTCTTCACCAACAAGAGCTCCAGCCACATGACCCAGGCCCTGGAGGGCAAAGGCAGGGACCGGGAGAATGATGAACTCCCCAGAGTAGGAGAAGATCAGTTTTGAGACCAATTAATGAACCTGAAGGTGCACAAGTCCATGGGACCTGACTAGATACATCAATGGGTCCTGAGGGAAATAGCAGATGTAGTTGGTAAGCCCCTCTCCATCATATTTGAGAAGCAGTGGCAGTCTGTTGAATTTCCCACTGACTGGAAGAGGAGAAACATAACACCCAATTTTAAAAGAGGAAATAAGAAAGACCCAGGGAACTACAGGCCAGTCAGAGCCCCTCACATTTTTGCCTGGCAAAATCATGGAGCAGATCCTCCTGGAAACTATGCTAAGGCACATGGAAAATAAGGAGGTGAATGGCGACAGCCAACATGGCTTCAGTAAGGGCAGATCATGTCTGACAAACCTGGTGGCCTACTACCAGGGGGTTACAGTATTGGTGGATAGGGGAAGAGCACCTGACATCATCTATGTAGACTAGTGCAAAACATTCACCACTGTCCTGCATGATATTCTTGCCTCTAAATTGGAGAGACATTTGATTTGATTTGATGGATGGAGCACACAGTGGGTAAGGAATAGATTGACTGGATGGTCTCTCTCAAAGTGTTGCGGTCAATAGTGCAATGTCCAGGTGGAGATCAGTAATGAGTGGTGTTCCTCAGGGGTCAGTATTGGGACCAGCACTGTTTAACATGTTTATTTGTGACATGAACAGTGAAATTGAGAGCACTCTCAGCAAGTTTGCCTATGACACCAAGCCATGTATTGCGGCTGACACACTGGAGGGAAGGGATGCCATCCAGAGGGACCTTGACAGACCTGAAATTTGAGACTGTGCAAACCTCATGAAGTTCAGTAAGACCAAATGCAAGGTCCTGCATCTGGGCTCGGGCAGTCCCAAACACAAATACAGGCTACATGGAGAATGGGTTGAGAGCAGCCCTGATGAGAAGGACTTGGGGGTGTTAGTAGATGAGAAGCTCAACATGAGCTGGCAATGTGCACTTGCAGCCCAGAAAGCCAACCGTATCCTGGGCTTCAAGAGAAGCATGGCCAGCAGGTTGAAGGATGTGACTCTCCCTCTGTTCTGGTCAGATGAAAACCTACCTGCATTCAGCTCTGGGAAGCCCACCACAAGAAGGACATAGAAATACTAGAATGTGTCCAGAGGAGGGCCACGAGGATGATCAAGGAGCTGGAACATGTCTCCTACAAGACAGGCTGAGGTAGTTGGGGATGTTAAGCCTGTAGAAGGGAAGGTCACGGGGAGACCTTACAGCAGCCTACCTAAAGGGGGCCTACAGAAAAGCTGGGGAGGGACTCTTTGTCATGGAGTGTAGTGATAAGAAATGGGGTATTGTTTTTTAACTAAAAGAGGGGAGATTTAAATTAGATACTAGGATGATGTTCTTCACTCAGAGGGTGGTGAGGCCCTGGAACAGGTTGTCAAGATAAGTTGTGGATGCTTCATCCCTGGAAGTGTTGAAGGCCAGGCTGGATGGGGCCTTGAGCAACCTGATCTAGTGGGAGGTGTCCCTGCCTATGGCAGGGGGTATTGGAACTGGATAGTATGGCAAGGGAGTTGGAATTATTTGATTTTTAACATCCCTTCCAACCCAAACAGTTCTATGATTCCCTGATTCTATTATAAATGTCTTGAATTTGAGTTCTGTATAGCTCATTGAGTATAAATCAGTGGAAACTTTTAGATACTTTTGTCAGTGCTTTTATTAGGTTAGGTAGCACCTTTATGTCCATTTTGTGAACAGTAGAGTTTCCTAAATGATAGATTTAGATGGTTATGTCTCTGAGGTCCTCTCTTTGAAGATGTGTACTAAAACTAAATCCTTGGGTTACTGCAATCTTCTGTCAACAAGACTGCAACACATGGTCATCAGCTATGAACAAATTTCACTGATCTCCTACCCCATTTAAAACTCTGTGATACTTCTATTGTACTTTTTAGAGAAGATATACTTAATACGTAATTAGTAGGTAATTTTTAAAGATTTTTCAACTGTAGGAACATCATGAGTCAGTGGATCCACTCTGATGCTTTCACATAGCCATGTCATATACCAGTAAAGTATCTAGTTCAATTTCAAAACAAGACTTTTTTGTCCTTCAGCACTGTGTTTGAGATGTATTTTCTAAATCTTTTTATATTCATAAAACATTTTCTTTTAATCTCTAAAGAAAAATAATTCAAATATAATTTAGTTACTATTTTTTACCAAAGCTGTCTTTTAGATTGCACACACACATTTTTTTCCTTCTTGAAATTTACTCTTCATTCTTCAAATTTATCAGTCCCAAGGACACCTGTCTTTAAATTGTGACGGTTTTTACCAATCCACTTCTTTTAGTGTTTGCTGATAAGATGGGCTCTGTGTTCCCTATAGTATTGTATCATCACCTGCTCCAATCTGAATTCAACATTTTAAACCTGGGTCATCAGAACTGGAAACAATACTTCAGATGAGGTTGCTTTAGCATCTGTCATGTTTAGAGGAGGGATACAAAGATGCTCAGAGGGCTGGAGCACCTCTCCTATGAAGACAGGCTGAAAGAGCTGGGGATGTTCAGCATGGAGAAGAGAAGGCTCTGGGGAGACCGCATTGCAGCTTTTCAGTACTTTTCAGATCTTATAAAAAGGAAGTTCTTTACTTGGGTAGCTAATGATAGAACAAGGGGAAATGGTCTTAAGCTAAAAAAGGATAGATTTAGATTAGATACTAGGAAAAAATTCTTCATTGTAAGAGTAGTGAGGCACTGGAACAGGTAGCCAAGAGAAGTTGTAGATGCCCCATTCTGGAAGTGTCCAAGGCCAAGCTGGATGGGGCTTTGGACAACCTGATCTAGTGGGTAGCATCCTTGCCTTTTAATATATATTTTTTTTTCCTTTGGGAATAGGCAGGTAATAAAAAATTAAAATAGAGAAGACGTGGCATTCATATGGACTTGGCATCTTCTTTGGTCCATGCAAAATGCTTTGTAGTCTTTTCTGATACAGAAACTCAGATTATGAAATATTAGGCTTGCTAATTTAACATGCCCTAGCTGTTTGAAACTTGGCTAAAAGCCAGATTTGTTATTATTTTACAATTATATTCCACTTGCTGCAGGAAGGAACAGCATAGGCACGTGTCCTTCTACAAAAAAAAACAAAACAAAAAAAAAAAAAAACTACTTAGGAAATAAGATACAATTTGAAAAGCCAAATCTCTGTCTGATTTAGGCTCACACCAGGTTCCGTCACTTCCAAAATGTGATCTTGAATTAAAAGACTGCTGGCTAATCTGGAGGTGAATTTGTCTGTCTCTCCACCCATTTGCAGGTAACTCTTGAGAGAAGCAAGGACTTTAGTATGGGTTTCATCACATGAGTCTACCTACATTTTACCTGACAGTATACATTGACTTGCAGACTTCTGTGATGATCTATCTTTAGTGCCTTTGATAAACTTTTTTCAAGAAAATCACATCTGTTTTTTATGGCAGTCAATATCAAAGATCCCCAAGACAAGAACCTGTACCTTGCCAGAAAGCCTGTGATTTTTCCTTTTCAAAGGCAGATGGAATAGATGGAGACCTGAAGCTCAAGCACACTTGAAGCACTCATTGCTGGATGCTATCCATACTGAGCACACTGCAGGCTTCTCTGCAGACAACATCTAGGTTACTCAAAACTGTTTCTGAGGATGCTCCCACTGCAAAATGCAGAGCACGGGAGACTATTTTGATTCCACCATCTTTCTGGCAGAATGGCAGCCATTCTGTATGGTGTTTAAGTACACCAGTCAAAACTGATGCCTATACATCCATTGCCAAGGGATGCTCCCAGATCAGCTGCTGGTTAGGTACCAAGACTGCTTCTGTAGTATTCTCGGGATATCAAGTCTGCTCACTCTGGAGATCTTGTCTTTAACTATGAAAGAGCACTTCTTGATGGACATCCCACTCTATTCCTAACTGCCACTACCTATTTCCAGCCTTCCCTTTCATTTGTGCTCATAATTGTGAGGAAGCTGGTTCCACAGACTGAAATGAGGCTTTTTCCTGATGTCTGACATCTCCATTGCATCATCAAGCTAAACTAATTTTTCTTACAGATACATGAACATGAGATATACAAAAAAAGCCAAAGAGACAGAAGGTGTGTAGATAGCAAGGCCATCTCTTTTTGATGGAGTTCAAGAAGCATTTGGACAATGCTCTCAGCCATTTAGTTTGATTTTTGGGTGGTTCTGTGTGGATCCAGGAGTTGGACTCAATTATCCTTGTGGGTTCCTTACAACTCAGGATATTTCATGATATCATGCTGCATAGCCTAAGGCATGCCATCACCCTAGAAGCTAATTCCCAACATGTTCTGGATGGAGACCTTAGTATCTAATTCAAGACTGAGGGTCCCATTGCAAGGTTCGCTGGCACAATATTTCAAAATAGTTTATACTCCTTGCCATTGTAGCTTAGAAGTCATCTGGCAGGAAAGAAGTAAAGGGAAAATTTAAGATTTAAGAAAGTTCTGTGCTAAGGACTGCCATAGATTGTAAATTAAGAATTATGGAAATTTGTGTAGTTCTTGTTATGGCGTTACATATGTAAGGCCTTACATAGAAATGTTTGTTGTGCTGGTAGCATCCAGGCATTTTTCAAAATGATTTTCAGGTCATTAGTATGGAAAGCTTCAGACATTTTAAGAGTTATGTATTCTACAGATGGCAAAAATATGCTTGTTCACCTGATATTTATTCTATCTAGAGGTAGTGAGAAATGTAGACAGTTCAAGCATGCAAAACTCTTCTAACTACCAATAGCAACAATGATTTTATGAGTTTGGTCTAGGAGCTTAGAAATGGGTACTGCTAATAGCTGTTATGGGAAGACTCTGCCTTTGGCCATGCTGGTGTAATTTATCACTTCCCTGTACATTATCTGAAATAAAAGGGAATGCTCATTTATTTATTTTGTTGTTGTTTTGTTTTGTTTTGTTTTCTGAGCAGTTTATCCTCCACCGAAGCAGTTGTTACTGTACTGCAGTGTTGCCTACACATTTAATAGACTGTCTATCAAAGACTGTTAAAGCATGTTAATGAACTGTTAGAGAACAGAATCAGTTCTTGAAATGAGGAACTACAGCAATTTTGGGGGTCTTAATAACTGTGAGAAAATAGGAAGAAAAATCAAAATGAGAGAAAGTGCGCACACTTTCATTTCAGCTGAGTATGTCTGAAGTTAAAATTATCACACTGAAATTTAGGAATGTGCATTATAAGCATTTACATGTTAGCTTTATAATCAAGGGAGATAGAGGCATTTTATGTGGTTTATTCAGGATATATATATATTTTTTTTTCAGGATGAAATTTAGATTTAAATTCCAAAAATGACAATTCTAGAGGGATAAAGATATCTAATAAGTATCTACCAACAGTATCTTTGCTACGTTTTCTTATTAAATTAAAAAAGAGAAGAGAGAAGAGAGAAGAGAGAAGAGAGAAAGAAGAGAAGGGAAGAGAGAAAGAAGAGAAGAGAAGAGAAGAGAAGAGAAGAGAAGAGAAGAGAAGAG
>CM021731.1:194878241-194909608 GCA_011075105.1 Heteronetta atricapilla
AGAAGAGAAGAGAAGAGAAGAGAAGAGAAGAGAAGAGAAGAGAAGAGAAAAGAGGTTTGGATTTTGATGTAAATAGTAGTGATTAAATGCCCATGTTGTTGCAGAGCAACAGGACTTTCAGCTTCTGGTACTGCCCGGCCAGCAAGGTACCTGGGGGTGCAACAGGAGCTGGGAGGGGACACAGCCAGGAGCTCACCCAGACTGTTCAAAGGTATGTCCCACACCACACGGCATTATGCTCAGCAATAAAGCTGGAATAAAGAAATAGGAAGGTGGGGTCATTTGGAGTGATGGAGTTTGTCTTCCCAACAAACTTTATGTGTGATGAGCCCTGCTTTCCTAGAGGTGGCTGAACACCTGCCTGCCAATAGGAAGCAGTGAATGAATTCCTTGGTTTGCTTTCCTTGTGCATGCAGCTTCTGCCTTGTAACCTATTTTTAACTCTTTAGTTCTCACACATTTACCTTCCAGATTCTCTTGCCCATACCACCTGGGGACAGTGAGCAAGTGGCTGTGTGGTACTTAGCTACCAGCTGGGGCTAAATCACAACACAAAGATTCTCTCCCAGTTTTTGCAAACAGTTCTTTTGTATAGATGTTATTAGAAAGCTACACTAAATTTCAGATGCAACACATTTCCTCTATAGTAGTTTATTCATTCTTTTATGTCTGGTTACTTCTTCTGGTTCCAAGCAACCAAAGATTTGTTGCTTTGGTGTTTGCATTCTCCAAGTTATAATGATACTTTTTATGAAACTGCTTAAGTGGACTAGATATCAAGGTGCATTTTCTCCTGGAGGAAATCAGTTCAACATCTCTGTTTTATATCAGAATAAGCCCTAAAATCAGGATATATGATATCTACTGATCGTCTTCTACTTACGATATCTGTTACTTTATTTACAGAAGCAAAGTAGCTCAGTTTGACACAAGTTGTCTTTGACAAATCTCCATTACCTGCTGCTCATCTCCTTGTTATCTTCCAGCTACTTACAAATGATCATATTATATGTCTATTTTCCCCCCCCAGGGACTGAATTTAAGCTGCCTGGTCCATAATTCCATGCTTAGCCACTTAGAAGTGTGGCACAGTTTCACTCTTTTCCACTTTTCTTGTATCACACCCATCTACAAAAATCTGAAATATAAACACTAGTAGTCCTCAGGCTACCTAAAATATTTCTTCCAATAGTGAAGATTAAATTCATAACACAAACCTGACTTGAAAGTATCCATATAAGAACATACTTTAATCTACTTTTTCCCTATTCCGACTCAGAAATCCATGCTTTTTTTACTGTGTATTTCTTGAGCTCACTGCCTCCTACTGTCAGCATTTTTAGTGAAGACTAGAACAAACCCCAAACACTTCACATACTTTCTTTTTCACTCAGAACTGAGTGCTGAGTTCTAGTGCTGATCTCCAAATCCTCTACTACAACTATTCTGCCACCAGATCCATGAAGTTATTTAAAATCTTCTTTTTTCTTTTCTTTCAGTCCTTCATTTTGTTTATCTCAATAAATGCTGACATGTTCATCTGACAATAGCTATTAACAACTGTTAAGTCAGGATTTTGCAAAACCAAGAAATGGGTTGCATCACAATGTTACAAATTTCAAAAAGAACAGATTTTTAGATTGATGTCTTTAACCTCACATATGGAGAATGTCTTAAGATGTGAGGGGGTCATGCTGACATTTTGTGTACGTAGAAAATACTTTTGCACTATCTTCCATTTAATACCTGGAACGATTGATTGCCACTGAAACCAGTGAAGCCAAGTGGACATGTATAAGTTTTTTTCGCCATTGCAGGACCTTCTCATGATTATACATTTTTGACTACAGCACAGCCATCACAGTTTCACATCAGTAAAGGGAATTTGCTCTTCCCTGCTGCATGCCAGAATTCTCATACCCAAGTCATCACACATCCAATGATTGTACATGCTGTCTTTACAATAGTATCATGCTGACCAGATACACTGACTTGCAGCAGCAATTGGGAACAGACAGACCCCCCTACTGGGTAGCTTAAAATGATGTATAAAGAAAGTTTAAAACCTTAGAGGTTGGTCTGGACAGACAGTTGTGAATTATTTACACGATTAAAACTGTGCACTGGCAAAAAGAATATAAATTACCCAAAACTTATAAAAGCAAAACTCATTCATTTTATTTAGCTCAGCAGCTTAACATTATGTAAAGGAAAAAAAATAACAATAATAATAATAAAGATAAATAAATAAAAAATAAAAAATCTTTCCAGCACAGAGAAACTACAAAACATATTTGAAAGCAAAAGGAGACACTCAGCTCTTTCTTGAACATGAGCCACTGTTGATTTGGGGCAAGTGTTGTCCAAGAAGCAAGATCACTACAAACTCTTAATTACAAAGAAGGTAAATCAGACCTTATGTCTAGTGCCTACAGTCTGGTGGAGACAAAGTCATTCCATTCCTGCCTTCAGTATCAACCATGGGGCCATCTCTAGTAAACCATATAATTGTATCATCTTCAGGTCCTCCGTGGAAGCAAGCACAGCTCTCTACTCAGATAGGTGCACTGGGTAGTTATAGTGCTCAAGAGGATTTGGACACTAAACACTCTCATATTCTGCTTTTTCAAATCTCCTCTAACATCATCATATTCTAATAATTGGAACATTTGTAATTTTTCAACTTATAGAATCATAGAATCATTAAGGTTGGAAAAGACCTCCAAGATCATCTGGTCTAACCATCACCAGTGTCACCCTCTAAACCATGTCCCTAAGCATGAGGTCCAACCTTTCCTTAAACACCCTCAGGGATGGTGACTACACCACTTCCCTGGGCAACCCGTTACTATGCCTGAGTACTCTTTCTGAGAAGAAATACCTCCTAATTTATAACATAAACCTCCCCTGGCTCAATTTGAGGCCATTCCCTCTAGTGCTATTACTAGTTGCCTGTGAAAAGAGGCTGACCCCCAGCTCCCCACAACTTCCTTTCAAGTAGCCTCCTCTTAAACTAACAGCCCCAGTTCCCTCAGCCACTCCTCATAGGACTTGTATTCCAGGACCTTCACCAGTTTAGTTGCCCTTCTCTGGACACACTCCAGGGCCTTGATGTCCTTCTTGTAATGAGGGGTCCACAGCTGTACACAGCACTCAAGGTGTGGCCTCACCAGAGCAGAATACAAGAGGATGATCACCTCCCTATCCCTGCTGGCTCCACTGTTCCTGATAACAAGCCAGGATGCCATTGGCCTTTTTGGCCACCTGGGAACACTGCCAGCTCATGTTCAGGTGAGCATCGATTAGCACCCCCAGATCCCTTTCCTCTGCACAGCTTTCCAGCCACTCTGCCCCAAGCCTGTAGTGCTGCATGGGGTTGTTGTGACCAAAGTACAGGACCCAGAACCTCATCCAATTGGCCTCTGCCCATCGACCCATCCTGTCCAGGTCCCTCTGCAGGGCCTTCTTACCCTCCAGCAGATCAACACTTCTCACTTCTCCCTAACTTGGTGTTGTCTGCAAACTTACTGAGGGTGCACTCAATTAACTTCTCTACTGGCTTACTGTTTTAATCTGCCTACCCATCCATTGTGCCATCTCACTTGACAGCAAGTTTTTCGTAACAAGCAGTATATCTTCATCATTTTCTGGGTGCCCATTATCCACTCAAATGAACCTCTTTTCCACAGTCTGCTATTGTGCTCTTTGGCTTCCATTACCAGAAGTACCTCTCTTCTCATGGACATGCTTCATCTGCTAACACTTCCCTCTTGCATGAGTGTTATGGGATCAACATACCTCTCTATCAAATTAGGTAGGGCCAGTAACTTTAAAAATTATTACAGGTGGTTACAAGTACAGCATAGAAGATTAGGTAATGTTTGCATTTTCCACACGTTTCCTACCTCACTTGTTTAACATGGGGAATATGATGTTTGCATGAACAACTTGTCCATTTATATATAGCATAACTGTACACTTAGTACTATGCTATATTACTACAACTTGATCTTCAGCTAGCTTACTAACCTAATTGTAATTTATAGGCCAAATGTTCCAACTTAACAAAAATAACATCTCGTTGGTTTTCTCTAATAAAAATGAAGTTAATTTAGACTCCTGGGTAGTAAGTTAACTTCCAATATCAGCATACCCCTTGTTCATTTACTTATACATAGAATGCTTTTTAGGTCTAAATATTCTCCTGAAAAGGTAAAAGTCTCAGCTTGATAACTGCATTATGTTCATGTAAGAACATAAAAATAAAAAAATAAAAATAAAATCTTCACTTAGAATTCTACTTTAACACTTCTGGACTGGAGGCTCAGAACTGACAAGTGTAATTAAAGCTTTACTTTAAAATGCTTCTCGGAGCTTATTGGTAGTGAGAAGTATTTCTTCTGCTGTCTGAGCATTCTGACAGCTGTGCTCAGTGAAATCAGGTTAGTTATCTCTTAACAAGTGCAAAATAAAGATTTCTACTTTTGTCAGAGGTGTAACAAGCCAGTGAAAATGCCACTGGGCACCAAACCAAACTACAGAAAAAGAACACACCACACAATAATTTAGTGTCACAGAAAAAAAAAAAAAAAAAAAAAAAAAGAAAAAAGAAAAAAAAAAAAAAAAGAAAAAAAGAAAAAAAAAAGACATTTTCACTGTAATTTCACTATTTCACCCTCTATGGTATATATCCGTCACTGACATATGAAAATTTCTTAATGAACATGGATGGACAAAATAAAAGAAGTCACTAAATAAAAATAAAAAAGAAAGTTTTGAAATAATTGTTATTGCAAATGGAGGTTACAGAACAAAGAGCAATGTGAGAGTTCCTTAAGGAATGGTCTTTCAGTTTAATGAGTATTTTCATTAATGATCTTTAGCTAATGAAATTTGTCACTGAAGCAAATCTGAGAGGCATTATCAATACTAGAGAAGATTAAGATAAACATGGAGGAAGCAATGGATGACCTTGAGAGATTCTAATACAACTTAAATGAAATTCAGCAATAGGGGAAAAAAAATAAAAAATAAAGGAAAAAAAAAAAAAGTTGAGGGACGAAAATCAAGGACTCCTGCTTAAAAAATAATAATAAAAATAAAAGTCTGAAATACAAAAGAGAGTAGGACTGGGGCTTTGTTACAGCAGTTACAGTATGGCTACAATATGATGTACTTGCCAAAAGGCAAAGTGTATAAAACATTCCAGCAGATCTAAGTAAATATTAGGACTATTACACAAAGTCTTTGCTAGCACTACAGAGAGTGCTATGTTGAACTTAGTGGAAGAGGAGAGTTCAGGCTGAACAATTGAACAGAAAAGCTGTATCATCACAGTAAAGGCTGCTTCATGTAGTAAAGTCAAGCCAGAAGCTCCTCCTTAATCTTTTCCAAGTCTTTCCATGCCTGCTGCATTTTTAAGGTTTAGCATGCTGTGATGTCAATTCCTTCTATTAATTCATACGAAAAAAATATATATAATAATGAGATGTTTCACTTAGAATCACCTTATGACAGAATAACTCACATTCTAAGGAATATCAGAAGATCCCTGGTTGATCCATCTGCTGAAAGCAGAGCTAACTATGACAGCTGGTCATGACCTTGTCAAATTTTGGTTAACTCCAAGTAAGGAGGCTTGGCTACCTCTCTGGGCCTTTGTTCCAGTCTTTGATCACCTTCAAGATGATTTTTTCCTCTTGTATCTGATTAGAATTTTCTTTCATGCTGTTTTTATCTTTTTCTCTTTGACTCTTTGTTGTGAACATCTGAGAATATTGTGGTTTTTTTTTTTTTTCTTCATATACATTAGCAGAATGACCATAGAGCAAAAAACAACAGTTCTGTAATGGACTATTTCCGTTATTATGAACTTATTTTCTTTTCATGTTAACTCTTGGCAGCCTCCATTCTAGATCTCTAAAAGTGCATTAGGCCCAGAAATCTAAATTTATTCTTCAGTTATGCACAAGAAAGAAGTACTTCAAAAGAAGTTTCTGATTTTGAAGGTGGCCTTTCTATTGGTTTTAGCCAAAAACTTAACACAGACCAAAGGATATTCTTTATTTATTTTGTTAGACCTAGCTTTATGGCGTTGTCCATAAAACTTGATGTATTAAAAAAAATAAATAAAAAAAAAGTTTCTGAAAAACAGTAAAGAAAAATATCCAGATAGATATGTTTTTATTCTTGTGAATTTTAGTTTTAGGCCTCCAGAACTAGGAAGAGATGTGACAAATATGGGAAAAGCAAACACTTGGGTTATTAGACAATCACTGTGTTCTGTTTTTGTGTGTTTTGTTTTCTTTTATTTTTCTAAATAATTTATTTTTCTAAATAATTCAAATGTTCAACCCAGAACAATTCCTAAATATCAACTTTCACAGAAAATGAGTTTGTCCCATCACTAAAAGGCCACTTTGAGTGACTGCTACAGAACATTTAATTTTTTCATCCAGTGAATCAGAAAGTATTATGTCTTTGTGATATAATCTGCTCATGACATCTTTGACATTTACAAGTTGTGATTTTCTGCCAGGCATATCTGAGTTGCTCCATAAATGATAATGTGTAATTATCACCATTCCTTCAACTTATAGTTATTAGCTACTTCTCAAAGCACATGCAAAAATTCCTTTACATAATCTTCAATTTCATTTGAAGATCATGGTATAAACTTACTTAAAAAATGAGAAAATGGCATTCAGAGGAATGAGTTTTCTCTTTTGAAATACATGGGAAAGTACAAATCACATGGGTAGCAAGACTACTGCAGTCCAAACAGGAAAGGAGTGCAGTGGGTGTAAATAAATATAAGAGAGGTTAACAGTCCTTATAGATCATCCTTGGGTCCCCTTTGAAGGTATAAAGCTCTGGAGAATCATTTCCTCCCTAAAATCTGAGAATGGTATGTAAGAAAACAAGCAAACAAACAAACAAAAAAAATGATTTGGAAAAAATCGAATAAATATCAAATCTCAGCAACCAGGAGCTGGAAGGAGTACGGTTCTGTTATTCTTTAAGATGTGTAGTAGTAGGCAACTTAAGAGTATTTTTTCCAGTCTCTTGAGCCTTGGAGACTTTTTCACTTGCTATGAATCCCCCCACAGCTGGCAAAGACCCTTTTTTACAGAAGGGGCAAGAGTATTTTGTTGTTGTTGTTGTTGTTGTTGTTGTTTTCTTGTTGTTTGTTTCTCCTATGCTACTCATTAGTCTTTAGAATTGACGTGGTACAAAATTCTGCTGGTAATTTTTTTTTAACTCTTTCTAGAACCAGAACAAGAAACAGGTTTCTTCCATTTTCTTTAGAGGGTAGCAGATATGTAAGTCCACAATAAATTCTTGCATAGTTAGCCAGAGACTCGGTGCCATGACCACTTCCTGGGGAGCCTTTTCCAGTGCCTGACCACCCTCTTGGTGAAGAACCTTTTCCTAACACCCAGCCTGACCCTCGCCTGTCACAGCTCCCTGCTGTTCCCTCAGGTCCTGTCACTGTCACCAGAGAGCAGATTTCAGCACTTCTCGTTCCACTCCTCCTTGTGAGGAAGTTGTAGGCCACCATGAGGTCACTCCTCAGCCTTCTAAGCTGAACAAGCCAAGTGACCCTTGCCCTCTGAGCATTTAGAAACAGTAATCAGAAGACTCCTGTGAAGGAGTAGTGATTGATATGACATCTGGCTTAATATGAAATTCAGTTTCAAAATATTGCCCTTCTCTTTATTTCCCCATTAACAGATAGATTACACTGGAATTTGCCTATAGTTCATTGACTCACTGTTAATGTCAGTTGTTGCTTCACTAATACTACAACTTCAATTTTGTAGCTCCCTTGTGTGCAGCCCTTTTCCTGGTCACTTAATCTCAGGTTCATTTAGAAACTCTCAGTCCTAGAAGAGAAATAAATATGTTCTGCTTCTGAAAAAGAGAGTGGCAGAAAGAGGCATTGACCTTTGGCCAAAACACATTCCATAATCCCAGTAATGAAAACCCAGAAGACAAGCAAAAAAAAGAAAATCTTTTCCCTCATCTGCATGAAAGTATGTTCTCAAATATCTAAAGGATTTTTCTTCCAGTTTTCAGAGATGCATACAAAATGACAGTACACTAATCTTACAATAGGGGCATGCAAAAATTAAAAGTATTCTGGCCTTTCTGCAGGTATCAGTGCACCAGTGAGAGAGCAAATTCATCCAGAAAACATAATAAACAAAATCCTGAAGAATGTAGTGCCAACCCAGCTACATACCCAAAGTTTTGAAAAACAAGGAATTTTTCCCATATGCAGGCTAACAAGGAAGATAATTTTCAAAGCCAAGTACCTTTCATGAGGCGTACCTCAGTTGCAGCTGTTTTCTATTTAAAACCATAAGGATTCTTGCCTGAATTCCTAAATTATGCCAGAGCTATGATAATATTGCACTCAGAGAGCGTTTTTTTTTTTTTTCTTCCCTCTTTGGAGGATGCTGAAGTGCTTAGAAACCAAACAAAAAAACAACTCGCACCACTACTCTAGATTCTAAACCTTAAATAAGAACACTTTCTTATGATAGGTAATTACTGTTGTCAGTCATGGTCCTTGATAAAGTAGACAGAAGTGAAAGGACTTTTTAATTAATGTTAATAAATTAACAGTGGCATGTTTTTATTAAAAAAAAATAAATCATAATAACTGGAAACAATAGGAACATGCCAACCAAACAGTAGTTTACACAGAATCACAGAATCAGAGAATAACAGAATAGGTAGGGTTGGAAGGCACCTCTGGAGATCACCCAGTCTAACTCTCCTGCAAAGCAGGACCACCTAGAGCACATTGCACAGAATGGTATCCAGATTGGTTCTGGATATCTCCAGAAAAGAAGACTCCACAGCCTCTCTGGGCAACCTGTTACAGTGCTCTGTCACCCTCACAGTATAGAAGTGCCCACTCATACTCAGCCAGAACTTCCTGTGCTTCAGTTTGTGCCCATTGCCTCTCATCCTGTCGCTGAGCACAACTGAAAAGAGACCAGCTCCATCCTCTCAACATCCTCCCCCACAGATATTTATACACATTGATGAGGTTTCCTTTCAGCCTTCTCTATCCCAGGCTAAACAGACCCAGCTCTCTTAGCCTGTTCTTATACAACAGGTGCTCCAGTCCTCTAAGCACCTTTATAGACCTCCTCTGGACTCGTTCCAGTCCTGGTATTGGGGAGCCCAGAACTGGACACAATACTCCAGGTGAGACCTCACCAGGGCTGAGTAGAGGGGGAGGATCACCTCCCTTGACCTGCTGGAAACACTCTTCCGAATGCATTACATGACAAAGCTAAGGAGTGTTCTCTGGGGATTTCACTGTTCCCTTGTAGGTGCAGGTCCCAGTGCAGATTTGCCCTCCAGTCAGGCTGTATACTCCTAAGTATGTGCTTGGGTGTAAAGTTGTGCACCAATCTTGATCTCAATTGACAGGAGAAGAGGAGAAGCCAACAGATGTTCAAAAAAAAAAAAAAAAAAAAAAAAAAGTAAAAGGGCAGGAAGGCATATGCTGAGGCTGAGGACCCTTGGGTTGTCCAGTCTAGAGAAGAGAAATCTGCTCCCTGTGTCTCCCTGGGGAGGGAAGTGCTGAGGGAGGTGCCGGTCTACTCCCTGGGACTGACGGTAGATCACAAGGGAATGGCACGGGCCTGCACCAGGGGAGAGTCAAACTGGGCATTAGGAAAAATGCCTTTATTGTGAGGGTGGTCAAATGCTGGAACAGTCTGCCTAATAAAGGGGTGTGGTGGTTTTACTTGGGTGGGCGGCCGAGCTCTACCATAAACTCTTGCTCACTCCCCCTCCTCAAAGAGGAACGGGGAGAAAATATGATGAAAGAGGCTCAAGGGTTGAGATAAGGATGAAGAGATCGCGCAGTAATTATTGTGACGGGCAAAACAGACTCAGCATAGGGAGATAGTAAGACTTATTGCCTATTACTAATGAGCTAGAGAAGCAAGAAACAAAGGAAAGAAACCAAAAGCATCTTCCCCCCCCCATCCACCCTCTTCCACCTCCTCCCCCCAAGCAGCGCAGGGGAACGGGGGAATGGGGGTTATGGTCGGTCTATAGCGCTTCTTCTCTGCCACTCCTTCTGGGTCACTCTCATCCCCTGTGCTGTGGGGTCCCTCCCACGGGATACAGTCCTTGCTGAACTGATCCATCGTGAGCTTCCCACAGGCAGCAGCTCTTCAAGAACTGCTCCAGATATGGGTCCGTACCACAAGGTCCATCCCTCGGGAGCACCCTGCTCCAGCCTGGGTTCCCCACTGGCAACAGCTCGTGCCAGGTCATCTGCTCCTGCGTGGTCTCTCCACAGCCTACAGGTCTGGCCCGGAATCTGCTCTGGCAAGGGTCTTCCACAGGCTGCAGTCTCTGTCAGTGCAGGTCCACTTGCTCCACCGTGGTCTCCTCCACGGGCTGCAGAGTGGAACTCTGCTCCACCGTGGTACTCCATGGGCTGCAGGGGGACAGCCTGCTTCACCATGGTCCTCACCACAGGCCGCAGGGGACTTCTGCTCTGGCGCCTGGATCACCTCTCCCCTTCTTTCTTCACTGACCTTGGTGCCTGCAAGGCTGTTCCTCACTCCTCTCACTCTCCCAGCTGCTGTGTCACAGTGTTTTTTTTGTTTGTTTGTTTGTTTGTTTGTTTTTTCCCTGTCTTACATATGCTCTCATAGAGGCACAAAGCAACATCACTTATTGGCTCAGCACTGGTCAGCAGTGGGGCCCTTACCAAACATGGGTTGGCTTCTAGATCCTTCTCACAGAAGCCACCCCTGTGGCCCCCTGCTACCAAAACCTTGCCCGGTAAACCCACTACAAGTGGTTCATGTCCTGAGCCTGTCAGTGTTCAAGAAGCATCAGGGCTTCTCTTAATCCATCTTCCACCCAGCCTGTGTTTGTGCTTGTATTTGTGTTTCTCAGATATGTGCTGAACAGTGGGTCTGTCTGAAGAAAGTTTCCATGCTGAAGGGCTGACTGCTCACTATTTCTGCACAAGTTTCCAACCAAAAAAAAAAAAAGGAGAGGGGAAGGGAGCTGGGGGGGGGGGGGGGGGGGGGAGGGGAGGAGGTGGAAAAGAAATGAAAAGAAAAAAAAATCCTTTGTTTCCAAGGGAATACATATATATATATTTTCTCTGTCCAGGTTAAAAATCAGATCTGGTGATCTTCTCTGAACAACCTGGAATCCCTGTGTTTTGGTGTAGATTCGAATGGTGAATTTTTGATAATGATGTTCTTGTTGTATGTCTGGATAGGGCTCTTTGTTCTGCTGCAATGAGATTAAGAACAAGCAAAGGAAAGAAGGGAGTATGACTAAAAGAAAAGTGAGAGCCAGATGGTTTAAGGAAATATTGGACTGTCTGTAAAGTGATGCTCAAGGGTCTGGTTTGCAGAGAAGCTAATCCTTTACAGCTGCATTGAGAAATTTTGGGATCTGTTCTTGACCATACTGAATACTATGCAGTGTTAAGTAGTAAGGGCTGTTCAACCCAAATCATCCAGCTCCAATTGGCAAGAACTCAATCCTTGCTTATTTTATGCAACAGATCTTCCACTGTGACACTGGGAAATAACCTCCCTCCATTAAGGTCCTGTGGGAGTAACTTCATATTTCTGAAGCACATAGATACCACACCGATGAATGCAGTAGCTAAGATGCTGAGAGGATTAATACTCCTCTATTCACAGACAGATTTGAGGACCTGGCTAAGGCATTTTTCCTATGGGTGGGGGAAAGCACAGGTATATAAAACCCACAGTATAATCTTAACTCTGACATTTTCTACCTTTCAAGTGTTAGGCTTTGCAGCCTTGAAAACATTCTTTTTTTTTTTTTTTTTTTTTTTTTTGTCTTTAATAAATATAGAAAGAGACAGAGGTTAAAATGTACATCATTTATCTAAAAGCAGTCTTTGTGTTCCCTCCCCTTTGTATCTGGAGCCATGTCCCCTAACGCTTATGTAAAGCTAATAAAAGGGAGAGAGAACCTGGATCTTTTATCATTCACTGCAGAAAACACAATTTTGTATTTATACAGCAAAATATGAATTATTTACCTGATGGACCACAGTGGCCTCTGAAGAACAATGCTATCTGTCTTGCTAATACATTTTAAATTCACATGCATTGGGAGAAAAACAACAAAAAATGTACAAAATCTTAATCAAGTTCATTTAAATTTAAATTATCTAAAAATCAACATAAGAATCTGTAAACCTTTTGATCTTCCTTAATATATACAAAAATGCACATTTCTACTTTTAACACTTACCTGATGCATAATAAACATAGTGTGTTATCAACTTTCACCATTTCTAATATAGTTCTAGGCAGAATATGGCTGATTAAAATTAATAAAGATTTTAATCTAATTTGTTTTTTAGTTGTTCAGTATATTTGTGGAGGTTTGCCATATAATTACAAGACATTCAATAGACTTTGGCATCAGCATATACCAATTTTTATAGTCAGCTAAAAATGAATAATTCAGCTTATTAATTAGTTTATGCTTATTAGTAGGATAGAGTACATTTTGAAAACTTAGGTTCTTAAAGCAGCACTTGTTAATTTGATGACCAGATAACTTAGAAATAATTACATAATACTTCCCATTCTTGATGGGAAACTTTAGGTTTACATACACATTTTTAATGGCGTTAATAAGAAAGCAACAAAATGGACAGATGTAGTCAATTGGGGTCTGCTAGGAAAAGTTCTGGAGACTGTTTTTTGTTGCAGTTGTTGTTGTTTTGTTGTTGTATATCCATATTGTTTTTACAATGTTACTGCTTGAAGCCTTACCCAAGAATGAGATTTATTTTCCAATATATCAAAGGAGTTATATCAGGATGGTGACCTGTCACTAGTGGGGTTCCCCAGGGCTCCATTTTAGGACCAGTTCTCTTCAATGTTTTCATAAACAATTTGGAAAACTTGAAGGTTTTTTGAGCAAGTTTGCACACGATACCAAATTGGGTGGAGGTGTTGACTCCATCAGGGTGGTGAGGTCTTGAAGAAACCTAGACAGGTTGGAGAGCTGGCCAATCACCAACAATATGAAATTCTGCATCTGGGACAGGGCAACCCTGGCGTTATGCACAGACTGGGGGATGAGATGTTGGAGATCAGCCCCACAGAAAGTGATCTGGGGTTTTTGGTCAAGAGCAAGCTGAATGTGAGTCAACAGGCTGAAGTATTTTATTCCTTTTAATAAGCTTTGTATTTGTGATAACTCTTAAAAAACACTGAGCTGTTTACATGGACAATAGGGCTGTGGAATAGTAAAGAATCAGTAGATTAACAAAATTACTGAGTTGGAGAAGAGAGGAAATTCAGAAGATATTAGTAAATGAAGCCAAGATTAAATTTTGTTAAACTGCTACTGATGCAGCAAGTTAAAATGACTAGATTCAGATTAAATATTAAGTAGCATCTGAAAAATTGAGTACTTCTGAGTTAACCTCTCCAAAAGTATTGGGCAGACATCTCCATTCACTTGTAAAAGATCTTGTCTTAAACACATTATATATTAAAAACAAACCAACTAACAAATTAAAACAAAAAGAGCCTGCAAGGAGGCAAGTTTCTGATAATGAGAGTCTCAGAAAAGTGTACCTCTATTAAAAATAAAATAATATATAAATTAAGATAAAGACCACTAAAATACCTTGATGTTTTTTACCTAGTGAGAAATGCATCCTAATATATATATATATATATATTTCTTTGCTTTATTCCCTCAGCTGCTACTGGTCTGCTGACCAGTAAATTGTTTAAATCCTCCCCATTTCAGCTTCCCTGTTAGTAAATCAAGACTGGTACTTAACATGTTTTGCAAAGTACTCTAAGATCTAATGACAGGATTCCATGTTGGGAGCTCAGGGCTATGGTAAATATGACATTTTGGCATACAAAAATGATTATGCTTTTAATTGAATTACAAAATATAATTAATCTTGAAGCTTGCTATTATGTGGTAGAAGAGATCAAAATTGTGAATAATTATATGTTTTATTGTGTCTTCTATCATAATTATGCTTTTATAAAGTATGTTATAAAACTCAAGAATGTTCTTCTTACTGTTGTAATTATAAATGTCCAGTGAGATATTATTCTTTTGTTTTAAGCCAAGATAAAAAATATATTTTGAAAGACCAGGAGGATCCCTTGGACAGGTTGTGGAGCACCGTGGAACACTTTGAACTGCAAGAAAAGAGGATCTCTAAACATTTGAATGCTATTTAAGAGTAGGTCAAAGTAACAACAACAAAAATATGACCTGGTGGCAACAAAGTGTAACTGGGTAAATATTAATAATTTATTTAGTGCTAATTTGTGTATGTGATTCCCATGGTTTGTCACATTTATTTCTTTACCAAACTGGTCATGCAAAGTTAAAGTTAAGTAAAATGACCTCATAACAGTTATTAATTTATGATTGTTCTACTAAATAGTATCTACTCTACCATTAATTTTATCATTTTAACATTAGATAAATCTAGTCTGGTGCCAGTCTGGTGTAGGTCTAATTTGCTTAAATGTTCCCTAATTTAATATTACTGTACTGTAGGGAATGTTTCAGCTTCTTAAGCTCTACCACTAAGCACATATAACTGGGAGACCTGATGTCAAGTCTTACCATTGTAAATGGAGGTTACAAAAACATTTAATACTTTGGCCTTTTCCATGTCTTTTGTCAGTACATCTGTCAAATAAGCAGTGGATCTACATTTTCCTTAGCCTCACTTTTACTGTCAATGTATGTACAGAAACTCTTCTTGTTACACTTCAGATGACCTGCTACTTTCAACTCCAGGTGAGCTTTGGCCCTCCTAACTCTATTCTTGTATTCTCAGGATTATAATAATAATAATTATTATTATTATTATATTCTTCCTCGAAAGACCATCTTCTGTACACTTGCATGTGTGTTTGAGTTTAAACAGGCATTCTTCCTTCTTTCAAGATGGCTTTCTGCCATACCTGCTTGACTTTCTGCATGCCATAAATGGAGTGTAGGTTGTCCTTGAACACCACCTAGGTCTCCTGGATCCCTTTGCCCTTCAGAATAGCATAGTGTGATGTAATGATCATCATATGGCTGATAAAGCTAAAGTTCCAACTCTGAAGTTCAGAGTCTTTAGCTTACTACTCACCTTCTTCACTTCCCTAGAATCTAAAACTCCAGCATGCCATGGTCACTACAGCCAGGACTGCCTCTGATCTTTACAGACATAATTCTTCCTTATTACAACTGGCAGGTCCAGAACAAAACATATTGTAGTCAGCCCATTTGACACCTGAGTAAAAACTAATACACACTTCATAATTCTAGGTTTCTAGATTTCTGATATACTGCTTTCCAGTTATCACAGTGGCTCATATTCCCCATGAGAACCAAACACTGAAGTTAAACTTCTGATTAAAGAAGGCTTTATTCACATCCTCTTCCTTGTGATCAGATGGTCTGTATTAGACACTGACCATGGCATCCTCTTCATTGCCCTCCCCTTTGAACACGAGACACAAGTTCCATGCATCTGAGCTGGTATTTTTTTTTTTTCAAATACAAGCCACTTGTTCTTTGTCTTCTTTCTTTTTTTTTTTCTTTTTTTTTCTTTTTTTTTTTCCTAAAGACACTATCCATCTCTTACAGCATTTCTGTTGTGTAAACTATGCCACTACATCTCCATAATCCCATTAACATAGCAAGTCTGCAACTGCTCAAAGACTTCTAATTCCTCCCATTTCTTTCACACACTGCATGCACTTATGGAAAGATATTTCAGGTGAGCTTCTGTTCATCCCACTTTCACCTTACCCAGAAGAATATGGGAGACTGACAAGTCATGCCTTCCCTTGTACACTTTCCTCTGCATTTTCCTAATTATGTGTAAGCTTTGAAGTATGTATTCCTGTTAAATTAATTCAAGCTCTCCTCACCACAGTAGCATGTCTATTAGCAAAGATGTTCTTGCTGCATATCATCAGGTAGATTTCACTTCTTCACAGCAATACTCATACTTTAGAGAGGGTTCCAGAAGCCGAAGAGACCTTCTGGCAATGACAGCCATAAAGGGTACAGCTGATATATACCTGGGCTTCTGTGCCCTTCTCCTATCTCCAAAAGTCCTGTAGTCACTCTTGGTCTTGCCAGCATCTTCATTGTGGGTACCATATGGTGCCTATATGGTGAAATACTAAAGCAGCAACCAGCTGCTGGACATGATGATGAGTCAGAAGTGCCCTTCACCTGACCTTTTATCTGTAATCATCATGTTATTCTTGCCACACATCATTGAAGAAATGTTTATATGGATTTCCACAGGAAGACACTGAAATAACAGTTCCAAACAGCAGTTGTGGAGCTGTATTAGAGGGTGCTGGGAACAAGATTACAAGCTCTATGGAGAGGTAATATCATAGAATCATATCATAGAATCATAGAATCACAGAATCATAGAATGGCTTGAGTTGGAAGGAACCTTACAGATCACCCAGTTCTGACCCCCGCGCTATGGGCAGGGATGCCACCCTCCAGATTAGGTTGCTCAGGGCCTTATCCAACCTGGCCTTGAACACTTCCAGGGATGGGACATCCACAACTTCTCTGAGCAACCTGTTCTAGTGCCTCACCACCTTCTGAGAAGAATTTCCTCCTAACCTGTAATCTAAATCTCACCTCTTTTAGCTTAAGACCATTCTCCCTTGTCCTGTCATTATCTGATTGAATAAAAAGTTGTTCTCCATCTTTTTATAAGCCCCCTTTAAATATTGAAAAGATAGTCTCTTCTTCAGACTGAACAGCCCCAGATCATCTTTGTGGCCCTTTTCTGGACTCTAACAAGTCCACATCTTTCATGTGCTGGTGGCTCCAAACCTGGATGCAGCAATCCATCTACGGCCTCACAAAGGCAGAGCATAGGGGAATAATCACCTCCCTTGACTTGCTGGCCATGCTTCTTTTGTTGCAGCCCAGGATGTAGTTGGCCTTCTCGGCTTCAGTCATGCACTTCTTGCTCACATCAAGCTTTTTGTCCACCAGAACCCCAAAGTCTTTCTCTGCAGGGCTGCTCTCAGTGACTTCTCCCAGTCTGGACTCCTGTCTGGGATTTTACTCACCCAGATGCAGCACCTTGTACTTGGACTTGTTGAACTGCATTAGGCTTCACGTGGGCCCCCTTTTCAATATGTCATGTGAGATTTGAGGAAAGGCAGGATGGCTTCATAGCTTCACTGGATTTATACTAGTCCAAGCAGCATGTGGATCTTTTCTTGGAACATGGTGACAAAATAACAAATGACTGATTATTTGTCCTGATAAGGACATCCTTATCTTTGTACTAATGCTCCAACAACACATTTAAATAAATTGCATGATTCACCATTCAGATGAGTATACACCACAACACTACCTCCTGTCTGTCCATACGATAAGCTTCCTTACGTGTGCTGTGCAAAAAATATCACTTTCATCACTTCTCGTGTCCCCTCACTATTTCCCTAGGTAATTTCACATAGCATTCATTGGTGAATAGCTTCCTTTACTGTAAAAGTGTTTGTATCAATTTGTGTTAATTGTATCAAATAAATAACTTGCCAGGACTTTAATACATTTGATAGGTACAAGTGCCAGCCTTCTGTCTCAATGTAGTATTTAAGGATAAATAATCATTTTGCTTTGGTCCAATCTATTTTCCACTTCCATCATTCAAACTAGTTTTAAAATCACATTCCTATTTTCTCTGTTTTGTTGTTGGTGGTGGTGGTGGTTGGTTGGTTGTTTGCTTATTTGTTTTTTTTTTGTTTTGTTTTGTTTTGTTTTGTTTTGTTTTCCCTCCAAAGAATGTCCTTTATCCTCAGTAAATTAAGAATAGAATCATAACTAACCTTTGCCTTGCAGCACTGTAACATTATTTATTTATTTTTAGCTCAATTGCACTAATACTCAGCAAAAGCTAAGTAAATCCTGATTTCTCAGTTAAGGTACTTTACTTTAAAACGGGAATTATTAATCATTTAGTGTGCAATCCCACAAGGCTGGGGATGAATATCTGCTGATAACCATCACTGAACTACTCTGTTGCTACCAGTTGTGTTGCTATCACACTAAACTGAAATAGATTATTTAGATCCCAAACACTTTACAGTGGGGATTATGTCTACTTTCTCCCATCCCCCAGCTACTGCAACAGAGAGCTAGCTGGTATTATGTAATGAATGATGAGAAAAACAGAAAGGGGATGCTCCTTAAGGTAGAGGAGAAGTTGATCCATTTACTACAAGCCTTTGCAACAGCTGGCTATGTGAGATGCTGATCGATGAAGACAATCCTTAGTTGCAGCTGTCTGGCCATGGGAGAACTAACAGGGTTACTTACTCCCAGAAAGTGTGCAGTGCAAAATGTCCCTTCAGGCACCTCTGATAACTCACATGTGTACCAAAGTACTAACTCATTCAAATGTTTTCTTCCTTCTCACAATATTAATCTCAGTTTCCAACACCTCTCACAGAAAAAAGAACAAATACAGAAAATAATAATAAAAAGCAGCAACAAGAACAACAAAGCTCCTTTCATTCCCGTGACATTTCTTAACCTTTCCAGGTACTGACATGCAATACCAACATTGTACAAGTTTCCTTTTCCTCCTTTGCATGCCCATCCCTAACTCTCACCACTTACTTCATCCCTGACACATCTGCTTGGAAGCCTGGGATGCAGAATTTGTCCTACCTAGACAGGTAGGATCGCCAGCAAGGTGAGCTGAGAAGTACCAAGATTATGCTCAATATCTTATTGTCCCACTGTCCTGTCTCAAAATTTTTCTTGAAGAAAACAGCTCTGTGCTTATATGCCTATGGAGCAAAAGCAGATTCAATCTGTTCCCATCTGTGAAGAGAGGCCCTGAGAGAGCCTTTGCCTGAGTGAAACTCTCTTCTTGGAGCAAGAGCAACAGGGTTGTGTGAGATATTGTATTTCTATTCATGGAAGGGATTCTAACATATATATATATATAATCTTCATCTATTTCTTAATAAAAACAAAGGTAATTCAGTTTTTCTTGTTGGTGACGGAAGGAAGACAAGATCACTCAATATGAGTGATCAGCAAGCTTCAATTTATTGGATACCTCAGACGCCTTTTATTCTCTAACATATAATTAGCTCATACATATTGCAAAAGTTAAGCTCATGATTGGTTTCCCTACTTATCAGTTTCTTCTACATTCCTTTCGACCAAAGTAACATAGACAGTACTTTCCCAAGCCACCAACAGACATTGTAACATAGACAGTACTTTCCCAAACCACCAACAAACATTGTATCCTTGTGTCTGATTAGCTTCAGACAAGTTGTGTCCGATATTTGTCCAGCTGCCTTATGTCTACGTGACCTTTATCAGCTAACCATTCCTCTACAATTCCCCCATTTTTATTTTGGACTACTAACACCTTTTTTGTGACTTGTTCAAGCTTCTTAGTTAAACAACTAAAAATTACTCGCGCAGTTATTAGTATCAATATAACCATAAGCAAAAAGCGAAGCCCCTCTTTGACTAGATTCACTAACCAATTAGACATACCCCCCAAAGATAGATTTTAGCCAATCATCGAACCAACTAGTTTGCACAGTATTTTTCTTTGTATGCTCCTTCAACCATTTCAACTGGTAATGAATCGATTGACCATGATCCGAAAGATTAAAACAACACATCCCTTTGAAATCTTCACATCCATGCCCTTGTGCCAAAAGCAAAAAATCAATCGCTGCCCTATTTTGTAAAACTGCATGCCGAAGGCTATCCATATCTTGTGCCATTTCTGCAAGAATTTCAGTAGTTACATTTGATTGTTTAACAGCCCAACAAGCAAGCTTATTAATGCTAGCTAACGCATGCGCAGTTCCAGTCCCTGGAACAATCGAGGCAGATATTCTTTCAGCATCCACACCATCATCACAATCAGAACCCCAAATCTTAAGAGTTCGTTTTGATCTCCGAGACAAGCTCTGGTTCCGGAGACTGTGTAGGTCCGGAGCAAACAATGTGAGTTGTCCCAGATAACACGGACCCCCAGATGAGTTGGCAGGTATTCCTTGCCATGCACAGTCCCCGCAGATCAAAAACATGCCAGGTGGCAGAGCCTTTGCAGTGTTATTATTCCAGATTGATTTTGGGCTTTCCTCAGCTCCTAAAGCCCCCAGTCCTTGCTTCCTGGCATTGGTGCCACAATAGTCCCCTTTATTTCGGTATCCAAATCCTTGTGTTGCGGGAGATACATTAGTCCAACCCGTGCGATTAAGACTCCGGAAAACATTCAGTCCTTGCTGATAAGTACCCAACATAAAACATGTTTGTGTCCAATTCTCACTACTATTTAATGTGGTTAATGTTCCATAGCTGCATAAAGCGTTTTAGTGGCCCACTATTATAAGCTGGACCATTGTCAGTCTTGATGGTGCTAGGTACCCCTAACACCGCAAAACAACTGGTAAGGTGACGCCACACGTCCCGAACCTTTTCCCCTGGCTGCGCAGTAGCCCATATCATGTGGCTATAGGTATCTATTGTTACATGCAAATAGTTTAACCGTCCAAGTGCTGTAACATGAGTGACATCCATTTGCCATACTTCATTAGCTTTCAACCCTCTCAGATTAACCCCACATCCAAGTCCTAGTCCTGAATTATGATGACTACATATAGGACAAGCCTTCACAATCACTTGAGCATCAGTTGTAGACAAGTTGTAGGCTCGAGCAATTCCTTTCGCGTTCTGGTGAAATACTGAGTGAGCATCTTGAGCCCCACAGAATGGTGGTAGAATTGTTCATCATGGCTGTAACGGAGGAGCTAACCATTCCAGTACCACAGTCTCTCCCAGCTTCTCCCCCGTTTTTATTTTTGAGCAACCCAGGCCTGGTCTACTACCTTTAACACTGCAAACATTGTAATAAGCAAGGCACTACAGGTAACAGGGTAAAGATAGAATAGTGCTTCGCAGCGATGCTGCTCCTCACTCACACAGCACAATCACACAATCACACAAAGAGGCCTCTTGTACCTTTCATTCATACCACAAGAAAATATCACTTAAAATAATTTGTATGCGGCTTCAGGAGGTCCTTGTCTACTCCCGTGGTGAGCGACTGAGAGTGGAGACCCCTCCGAGAAAAATGCTCAGGGTGCATCTAGAGGCGTCCATTCCACGGTCGATCCCACAGCCAAGCAGAGCAGCTCCTGGTGCAAGAAATAATGCTATTCTAGTTTTGTATAATTACACCAAAAAGATGCATTGGGATTAGGAGTGAGTGTAACATTGACATTTTGTTTCACGGTTTGTTTTTTTTTTTCTCCTGTCTTAAATCTGCTCTCACACAGGTGCAGAACAATATCACTTATTGGCTCAGTTCTGGTCAGCAGTGGGACCCTTACCTAATATGGGACAGCTTCTAGATCCTTCTCACAGAAGCCACCCCTGTAGCCCCCTGCTACCAAAAGTTTGTCACGTAAACCCACTACATTCCACCCCTCACCTCTGTGAAAAGCATATTTAAGAATAATCACAATATACCCTTTACAATTATCACAATCTTCACAAACTCCACTTCCATCAAAATAAAAATAATTCCCCACACCAAAATAAACATAACATCATCACAACACCGACGAGGTGGACAAATTATAGACACCACCCCACGTCCCTTCACCACACTAATATGAAACATACTCCTTCACAATTACAACTTTCTTGAATTCTTTACAATTTTTACATTCATAAAAATGTCCAGTCCATGTTTTGCCCGTTACTTCTCTCGACTGTCATCCTTATCTCAAATTCCTTGAGCCCCACATTGGGTGAGTAAAAAAACAGTAAGCTATCATGGATTTGGGGTAGGAGGTTTGAAGAAACCAATCTTCCAGCAGTATCGGACAGTAAATGGCACAGAAACTATAGTAATGCTGAATTGTACTGGAACAAACAATTTGTGAATAGCATATGCCAACCCAAATGTGCCTGTACCAGCAGCCCGTTTAGATTGCAGCAATAACTCACTGAAACCAAGTTTGAAGGGAACTGCAGTCATGTCCACACTAATTGATACAGCCAGGTAGAAAATTCCTAGAGATACTAATGAAATTTCAACATGACATGACACCCTTACAGCAGCATATTCTTTGAAAACTTTTTTCAGCTGCTGGGATTTATTGAGTTTCTTGTGTTCACTGTTGAGGTCTGTGGCCGGCTTTTCAGGGGATCCACCCACATCCTTGGCCGAGCTGCCGGCGGCAGCGCCCGCAGAGGGGGTGGCGTGATGAGAAGGGGCCGGCCCGGGGGACCGGGGAGTGGGGAGCTGAGGGCCGGGCAGGGCGAGCGGACGGCGGGGCTGCACCGCCTGCACCGCCGGGCTGCACCGTGCGCTCAGCTCGCGGGGGGAGGAGGAACCGAGGGCGGAGGTCGGCACGCCTCTCCTCCCTCACCTGTGGGCAGTGCAGGACATCCCCCCTGGGCGGCCTGGCGTGTTGTTTCCGCTGTCGGCTCAGATCTTTGCTTTGATCTGGCCCCGTCAACTTCCGCTTTTTCCGCGCTCGATGGTGGGTCCGGCGGGACTCCGCATAACGTGGGGGCGGCCCGTTACCTGGCCCTTCGTCGTCAATGCGCGATAGGAGTTCGGAGACCGTCGAGCATGAAACCCCAGTCATTCCTTTAACCGCAGGGAGCCCAAAGATACACGCAAGAGTCCTGGGTTTTCTTTCAGAGTCCCCAGATTTTATAGGGGCCATCCCCGGGATTAGCATTTGAGCAGCAGCACAGGCTACTTCCCTTTCTGCCATCATGGTCTTTAATGTCTCTAATACTGTGCGCCACAACTCACAGACAGTTTTCATTTCCTTTTCATCTTTTGAATCTCCCGTTATAGGCTTTTCCCACATGGTATTCCCAAATTCTTGCCATTCCGTAACAGAGAACAGCAGGGTTGTCTCTCTAAAATATCCCCATCGTTGTCCTAACTTGATCAATTTGATCAATTGCTTTCCTGTTGTCTCGATACCTCTCTTAGAGAGTATTCCAGCGAGCAACATTTCTGCAGCTTCCACCTCCAAAGCTGTGCCTTCCACTGGGAGGAGAGGTCCGTGTCTGCCCCTAGTTTGCACACAGGCAGCACTCCTCCCAGCCGTCTTGTTTCCCATTCCCCTCCTCTTGCTGCTTACCGCAGTCTCGGAGACACAATCGAGCTTGACTATCTGGCGAGTACCCTTGGCTAACCCATATGCTAGTAAGCCTGGTAACTCCCTTTTGCAGTCTATACGCTGAGTGCTCCGCTTTTCTAAAAAGCATTTGAGCAAATTATACGTCGCTTGTCTCTCCCTACCTCTATCTACTGTTGCAGCCTTTGCGAGACCTCGGCGACGCGTGGCCGGCGGGACCCTCTATAGGTGCTCCCGGGTGCGGGGATTCAGCGTTGTCCTCCCTTTCACGGTGCGGGGATTCAACGTTTTTGTCCCTTTCACCTCCTGAGCTGCATTGCAGGACCGGTTCCCGTATTCCGTCCAACCGTGGCTTTGCAGGATCCACCCTAGCAGGGTCCCTGTACCAGCAGGATCCCTGTTCTAGCAGTGTCCCTGTTCGGGCGCCATTTGTTGGTGACAGAAGGAAGACAAGGTCGCTCAATATGAGTGATCAGCAAGCTTCAATTTATTGGATACCTCAGATGCCTTTTATTCTCTAACATATAATTAGCTCATACATATTGCAAAAGTTAAGCTCATGATTGGTTTCCCTACTTATCAGTTTCTTCTACATTCCTTTCGACCAAAGTAACATAGACAGTACTTTCCCAAGCCACCAACAGACATTGTAACATAGACAGTACTTTCCCAAACCACCAACAAACATTGTATCCTTGTGTCTGATTAGCTTCAGACAAGTTGTGTCCGATATTTGTCCAGCTGCCTTATGTCTACGTGACCTTTCTCAGCTAACCATTCCTCTACATTTTCTCAGAAAAAAAAAAAAAAAAAAAAAAAAAGTACTAGGAAAAATTCAATGAATCACACCAAAGCTTGCATTCCAAAACAAAACACTGAACAAAATACTTTTTGATTGAAGATGTATGATAAAGTACAACATTTGTAATACAAGAATACATCTACAAATTTTAAAAAAATAAATAAAAATGAAAAAAAAGAAAGCTTTCAACACTGTGTTCGATTTTGAGAACAGTTTTTTTTTTTTGTTTTGTTTTGTTTTTTTTCTTAGCCCAGAATTTCATCTGGATGAGCAGGTTCTTGGGTGAAATGGTTGGTTTTGATCAAAAGGTAATTTTCTGATCTACAATATTGTCTTGGAAATCCTAGACCAATTCTGCTGAAATCATTGAAAGGGTGCCCCTCTTGTCAGCTATATTCACCAGACCATGCCAGACATACTGGGCTCTGTCTCTGCTACTGTAAATTCATTTAGTTCTGCTAGCTTCTGATGTTTTTCTGATGCTTTCGATACAGCCCACTTCTGAGCTTGCAAACTGAATCTCATCCAGGGGTTGAATCTGCTTACAGTGTTTTTTCTACATTGTGTAGAAATATCTTCATGCCATACTCGAGGTCTTTGTTTTTCCAGCCTTTGCAGCCTGAAGTAAGACAGTGATGAGGAATAATATGAAGAAGAATTATTAAAGCTGAGTAATGTCATAAAGAAGTTATGCTTCCTTATGACAGAAGCATCAGTTTTATGACAGGCCCAGTTTTAACAAGAGGAAAAAGAACAGAGCTCTTTTAGGCACAGTTAGTGCAGTATTTCTGCTATAAGTCATGCTACACAGCAGTGGCTTCACAAGTCTCATTTCATCCATGGTGTAGATTTGCCTGCATTTGACTTTTCTTGTTACTCAGATTCTGTGATATGTTTTTGAATTTATTGATTAATAGTCCCAGGTATGATGTGGCATGCACATATCAATGGAAGGATAAAGGATCTTCCCCAAAGAGCTTTTGGGGCTATTCTGGAATAAAAACAAAGATAGCACATTTCATCTTGTATCCAAAGTATTTTTCAAAGCATCCCATCAATTTAGATTCTCTAGGTGTGGAATTAATAAGGATTAGATAAATTCAATAATCTATATAATCTTTAGAAAGTGATAACATTGTTTAGCTCTCTCTCTATAACAATACTCTCTTTATCCGTACTAATAGGAAATGCCAAAGTTTCTATTACCATACACCTCAGTTTGAAGCCCTTACTGAGGCAAAACATCCCCTGAAAAAAAAAAAAAAAAAAAATGTCAGAGAAAGAACTTTGTGACTTTCCAGTGGATTACTATTAACGCTAAGCAAAATATACACCACAAAAATTTTAAAGAAGTATTTAAATACTATGTAAGATTTTGCTATCCTTCTGAAAGGAAAAAAAAAATCACTCCCTCCACTGAGGACAATGACAAAGGAACCTTGAGTATTAAGAACCTTCAAACATTTCTAAAGATATCATATCTTTATTAGTTTTCAGTTCATCCCTGGAGAAGAATTTGACAGTTGTCCCTAATTAGCAAAGTCCAAAATTAATTCGCTTCAATCAACAGAACTAAAAACCTTAACATGTTCATTAAGAACACAACTAAAGACCTCATCCAAAGATGCCTTTAGGAACTAGAATAGAAAGTTAATTCTGCTGAAGTCTGAAGAATTGTTAGCTATTGATATTAAAATGGTTGGTTTTCAAGCAGAAACACTGCTTGATCAAGATAAATAAAACACAGATGTCCACATAAACTTTTATTTAATTTTTATTAATATAGTCAACATTTGGAAAAAAAAATATTGACCTGGATTGTATTACAATCCTTATTTTCCTTCATTTTAGTGTTACATCGTATCTCCCATCAAACTTTAATTAACATGAAAACAGGGCTGATAATTAGGATGATCATCCAGAGGTCAAGCAGACCCACTGAGATTTAATAAAACTCTGCTAAGAGCAGAGTTCTAATCAAAGGAGTGAAATTTCCAATCAGACCTTTAGAAGATAATTTTCATGGCTTGAATTTGCAAACATTTACGTAAGTATGTTAATAAACTTTACATATGCAAATAACACTGCTGAGGGCAATAAAACTAGTCAGAGGTGAAATGGCACAGTTGTAAGCATAGCAAAGGTGCAGGATTTGAGCAGCAGAGCTTTAAATGGCTAGGGATTTCCCTAAGATCTGCCAAAATCATTGGAAAGTGGCAGAGCAGCAGTACATAGGTGTCCAGCTAGACACTGGATGACATGCATAAATGCATATTTAATCCCATAGTGCCAGACACTCAGATTTTGTCTGTAGGATGTTTCTTCTTATTCTTCTGGCTGGGCAGAAATCAAGAAAGTTTTAGCAAGAACAAACTTGTCATTATAACCTCTTCCACTTGTAATATACACATTTCAGAGTAATAGCCAACAGCTTTCCCAGAGTGTTTGTTTTAAAGATTATCAGTGCAAACCAAGTAAGATGTTCAAAAACTCAGGTTGTTTCAAGGAGAAGTGGGAACTTCAGTTTGCCTTCTGCTTTCTTAATGCTGCTTCTTAAGGCAAACTTGGGGAACAGCATGGCCACCAGAGATTCTGCAGTCAGGCAAAGCCCCATCACTAATACAGGTAGAAGCTTTTCCTTTTCAAGCTTTATTACCACTATCTTGTAATCAGAAGAAAATCTTATTTAGACAGTAAAGTGAACATAAATGTTAAAAAGGAGAGAAGATTACTTTTTACATTTGCTCTTTTTAAAATATATATATATATATATACACATATATATATATATATTGTGGTGGCTCATTTTTAGGCTGTATTTTTCTTAGTGAAATTCACAGATATCTCTGCTTTCCTCTATTATTTACTGCAGAAAACTGTTCACACAGCTCATATTCATATTTTCTTTCCCAATTTGCACATCTATGGTTGAAAGCACCACCTTCTGGCCAGTGTGCACTGAAATTTAAGCAGCAAGCAGCTAAAACTCCTCATATGTCTTTACCTAAAATATACTACAGAAGATGGCATATTTTTATTATTGCAAGAGTGATAGCTCAATACATACAGTTGCAATACAAAAATTGTTACTAAATGGGTTAGTCCAAAAATATGAAGATCTGATTTTTCTTATGTCACCGTAATATTAAAATTCATGTTTTAAAGACATGGAAAAAAATGAGTTAAAGCTGTCTGTGAAATGTCTTGGAAAATATTAATATTCCTATTTTGGTTTTAGGTGTTTGGTAAAAATGACCCATCCCACAAAGTATGAATAAATTTGCTTAGCTTAATATATGCAAGTACCATTTAAATTATTAAGATTAGTTTCATGTCTAAAGCATATGTAGGTGCGATTGGAGCTGGTAACAGACGTTAAATGTACAGCATCTGCATTTGTAGTACTTTCATATCCTGCCACATTTCTTTTAATAATCATACAATCTGAAAAAAAAAAAGGGGGACTAACAATTTAAGACCTGTCACAGTATCATAAAAAGCAAAATAAGGAGTTATTTAACAGAAACACATGGTGGAGATTAAAGAAATCATTCTGCACTGCTCCGTGACTCATTCAGCTTCTTCCAATTGTTCTCCCTTTATTGCCTTTTTAGTATTTGATCTCTCTGTGGACCCAATCAAATCCTCTCACTTATGTTTGTGCTAAAAGAAGATATATCACACTGCTTGATTAATTTCCTCGGGACAAAAAGGGGGAAAAAGAAGTTTTTAAAAAATGTATCTTTTTAAATTATTATTTCTGATTTATGCAAAAGACGTTTTTTGGTGGTGAGATATTGATTAGATGAAAAAGGCTGATTATTTATTCACTCAAAACTCACTATTCTTATAGTTTTTATTTCATTTATCTTGCATTTTTCTCACAAAATTTGATAATATGTACACAAATATTCTAAGCAAGATAATTCTATTGCAAGATATTTTGCAATCAGTTTTTTTAAAATGTCATTCCCAGCTCAATTAGTATGAACTCTACAGCCTCTATTTAAAATATTTGGAGTAATATTTTGGCCCCTGAGCTCCACAACAAAAAATCTTAGTGGTTTTAAATGGGCCAGACTTCCATCTGTGTGTTTCAAAATGCACAAGCTGGCATGGCATACAGGGCTACTACAGAAACTGGTTCTTCATCTTTTTTTAGGCTGTAAGCATTTGGGGAGTTCTGTGCAGCACTTCCCACTTTATGCTCCAACTTGCTTATTTTCTAAAGGCAAGCATAGAATGATAAAAATGAAACCAGTAACTGGAGAGCATTAATGCAGAAATAAATACAAGACAAAGCCTGAACAATAATTCTTTGCAACCACCTCTGTTAAATCAAGGCAGGACTTTCAGGGAGCTGTGCAATTATATCTCTTTGCCACCGAGCACCTCGTGACTTGTTAATGCTTTTTGTTTTCATCACCACTGCCCATTTATGTCCACCTGGTGATATTGGCAACTCGCTCAGTTTCGATACTGTAATATTTCCACAAGAAATGGAGAACAGACAAGAATTATTAATTGTGTCAGAACCAGGAGAGATCTAGGTGAGTGTCCTAACTACTCCACTATGGAGGCTGTTCTGTTTAATTAAAGAAGTGAGGCTTAAGGCAGTGAATGAGACCTGAATTAGGAAAAACCGTAAGTAACCAAAAGTGACAATAATATAGGATATATCTCATTTGTGTCCGCTGAGCAATGTGAGTGGTTATGCATGGCAATATGAGCTCTGAGAGACCCATGTACAGCTCACCATCACAGGGGTTATGGTCCTTGACCCATTCCATACATTACAAGTATGAATCTCAGACCCAGCCACCCATTTCCTTTAAATTTGCTTTTCATAACAGTTGACCAACCTCCACAATGTACTGTCAAGTGTACAGAGCAGATGGCCCATCATTTCTTCTACTTTCTCCACAGTTTAATATCCCCTTTACTTTCTGAAGTACTGCACTTCTCTGCTATAATCATAATGCCCTAGTACTGAAAACACTAAACAAAAGTAGCTCAGCCAGTCATTGATATCTACCCCAGTGATTTGTCATGAGAAACACAGAGCACTCATCTCCCAGAAACACTAAGCTTTCCTATAAAAGCATGTTACAGAAACAGGCCCAGGAGACTTATTTTGTGATATAACTTCCTAACATAGTGATTAATTCACAGTAATTTACAATGAGTTATTTGAGTGTATCTTTCATGATGGTGTGATAAAAGCTTGGCTTCATGTTGATTTTTTGGCTTGTTTTGTTTCACCCGGTGCCTGAATTTGTTTTGTGTTGTATTTTTTTTTTTGTCCTTTTATTGTTAAGATAAAGAAATATGCAACTGTGAAGAGATGTTTGACTATGTGCTTTATACTTCCAGAAATGAACGGAAGATACATTCCTAGCACAATAGCACCAAATTCTGTGCATTTCTGTTGCCTTCCAGGCACCAGCAAGACTCACTTTCATTTCAGGATTTTATTCCAGCACAGTAATTTATATAAGTCAAATGATTTTTAATTTTCAGAAGAGCAATTTATAAAACCCAGCACAGCTCAGTTTTTGCTACAGCTGCCACCTCCTTAGTTATTTATATAGCAATACAATACAGCAAAGCAGGAACACGAAACCATGCTGACAGAAAATGAAGATAGCATAAACAATACAGATTACAGTAGTAAAAGAAAAGCCTGATATAAACCACTACAAGTGGAATCAAGAAAAGAGAAAACTGTATGAAATATCAGATTGTTGAGAGTGAGTTCAGCAACACAGATGTAGTTGAGAAGCAGAAAATACCAGTGTTATTTAGTGTCAGTTGCCTTTTCCTGTTTTCTGTTACCTGCATTTAGTGTTTAGGCTGTGGTTGCTCTGGGATCAGGAAGGTATTTACTTACTCGTTGAAGCTACATTTAGACCACCAAAACCCTGATTTTGTAGGAGCTTCTAAGTGCAGCAGCAATAAAATAAACCACTAAATAAATTTTTAAAAATGCACAAAACCATTTCAGACATGTTCATTTTTCTTCCTCAGAGAAAGAGAGAACAAGACACGCAATATATGTGACCACAATGACACACTCAATTGGAAAGCACTGATACATTATATGAAGCACCAAAGCACCACTTACACCTTTATTATTATTATTATTATGTATTTTCTTAATAAAGAACAGTATACCCAAGCTGTCTTTGAAAACAAAACATTTTAGATGCTTAAAGTACCAGATATTAAGCAATAGACTAGCTTTCCCAAAAGAGAAATTTTGGATGTCCAGCCTGCTACATGATTGAGCAACCTCATCTGCAGAAGTGCTGAGCAACTGCCTAATATGAAAGCCATCTCCTTTCTGAATGTGCACCCAAGGTACCACTTCATAACTGCTGTAACCAGAGACCTAGCTGTTTGGTGACACTTGTGAACAAGGATTACATGGAACTGTCCCTGCAAGAGCAAGCAGGGATAGACATTCATTTTCTCCATGTTTTCAAATGCATTCATACATCTTTGCTGCCAACTCTTACAAACTGAGGTTGCTTTGAACAGAGGTCACATTGGCTAGCAACTTTGGAAGTTAAGGCCTGAAGGAAATCAAGGCTACTTTCACTGTGCTGGGAAAATGTTCTAATTAAGATAAAAACAGAAAGAAAATTCAGACCACAGACTTATAGCTGGTACATACTCATCTCTGGAGTTACCAGTGCTTACTCCCTCTGTCACTTTTCACGTGTAAAAGGCTGGGATACAAAGATGGGTGCCCAGTGCCTTGTGCATTTTTTCCTATTTTTATCCAAAATGACAAGGATCAAAAAAGTTTAGGGCTCAATATCTTTCATCATTGTTGGTCATATGGTTGAGTTCAAAATTTACGGCGACAGAAGGAAAAGTGCCACCAAAACCTTATCCCTAGATATGGGGAAGGCGGACTTCAGGCTGCTCAGGGAACTAGTCAGCAAGGTCCCCTGGGAAGCTGCTCTTGAAGGCCTCGATGTCCACCAGTGCTGGTCATTCTTTAAGCGATGCCTCCTAGAAGCACAAGAACAGGCAGTTCCTAAATATCGCAAGTCAGGCAGGCGGGGCAGGAGGCCGGCGTGGCTGACCAGGAACATTCTAATGGAGATTAGGTGGAAACAGAGAGTCTTTCGCTACTGGAAGGAGGGCCAGGTGACATGGAAAGAATACAGGGATGCTGTTCGTGTTTGTAGGAAGAAAATTCGTGTGGCTAAAGCACACCTAGAGTTGAAGCTGGCTGTGTCTGTGAGAGATAATAAAAAGGTTTTTTTTAGATATGTGAATGGAAAAAGGAGAACTAAAGAATACATAGGGCCGCTCCTTGATAGGGA
>CM021731.1:194914608-194987515 GCA_011075105.1 Heteronetta atricapilla
AAGGGTCCCTTCCAACTCAGGATATTCTATGATTCTATGATTCTATATCATATGGAAAGTAATTCTGGCTTCATTTTTCCTTCTCCTCACCTGATACTGCCTCTTGTAGGCCATCTCACATCAGCTGAGCAATGCTTATTTATAGGTTTTGTTTCTATTTAAATAGATACCAGAGGATAAGATCCTATGACTTAGTATCTTAAGTAACAGACTTCATTAGCTAGTTGTATCCACATTTTGATCACCCCAGATAGCACTGCATTAATAGGCAGAATGCATCCCCTCTCTGAACAAACATAACAAGGTTTAGTATAATGAGAAAGAAGTGAGAATCCCAGCTATTATCAATGTCAATCTTTTGAACAATACCACACCAGGATCAGGAGCTACTATCTTAGAACAACTCTTCAGCAAAACTGTCATTGCAAATAAAGCTACTGCAAGTTGAATGAAATAATACTATTTATTATCAACATGCTTGTTATTGATTTGTTAAATCATCAGAAAAATTATTTTGATGTAACTTCTCTCTGGTTTTGGACTGAAATCTCCAACAGAAGGGGAAAAACATTTTTTGTTTGTTACTCTTTTAGCTCTAGAGCCAGGAGTTCTTCAGGCATTAGTAATGCCTTTGTCAAGGGACTAACATTGTCAGTTTCTATTTGTGTCTCAAAACTTCAGGAAATGGATACTTAACCAAACAGGTATTGAGGGAGAACAGGAGTGGGGTGGAGGGACACCTTCATAGAAGGAAAGTAAAAAACAAACAAAAAAAAAGAGAGAGATTGGTGACCAACAGAAATGGGAAGTGGTTTTGTCAGTGCACTAGTTGGTAATTTAAAGAAATATATATATATATATATATAATCAGGACCAGCTTTAGCAGTCAGCACTGTAGCAACCATCCTTCCTCACCAGTTATTTGCTCCTGTTCAGTGCTAATCAGGCATCAGACAATCAGAGCTCAGTTATATAAAAAGAGAAGGAACATTAAACCAGACCAGCTTGTGGGTTCACCCTCCCTCAGTGCAAGTGACAAAGGAATGAAGGAAATAATAGCTTGTACCTGCTTTCTTCATTTATTTTGCTTGGCTTAACTTAGGCTTCTTGTAACTGGCAATTAAATTTGGTTCTCCTGAGCATATGGAGAGACAGAGGAGAGGCTGTGCCTGCAGTGCTCAAGCAAGATCTGCATGCACTGCAGGCAGCCCTGGAAGCAGGGAGGCATCACCAGCTGAGGAGCTACACTCCTTGTGCTTCCAAGTGCAGGCAGAAACAACAAGATGCTGAAGGGTCTCTAGTGCCCCTGAGAGCACAAGCCTTGTGCAAAGGTGAAGACATAGAGTATAGTGCTGCCTTTGCTTCTAAGAAGCAGTAGACTTCATGTTACGTTAACAAAACATACCTCAGGACTTGTTGGACCTTGCTTTGGCCTTCCTGGAGCTTTATGGTTGCTTTTTTACCTGTAAAGGAAATGCTCCAACAGTCACATGGCAATTACTTCAATTTTACCTTACCTTTTCTTTTAGCTTTCCACTATGGTGCAATGCAATGCTTATTGTTATACATGTATGTGTAACTAATAGTTAGAAAAAAACAAGTGATTATTCTGTACAGAATAGGCTATCCATGACAGTAAAATAAAACACAGTGGAGGATATGTATAAAGTGATTGTAGAGTGCATGAAATCACAGGCATGGGATGATAACACAGGGCCAGGACTATAAACAGTGCACCCTGAGATCTGAGAAAAAACAGAGGTTAACAAACAAACAGAGAATGACCATCCACATGTAAAACACATGAACCATATACAGCAAATTCAGATGCAATGCAGGCTTGCAGACAACAAAAGAAAGAATAAGGTGTACAGCACACTGGCAAGTATATATAAATGACCTGAAAAACAAGGAAGAAACCATCACCATCATCTTTGTGCTCTTCCCAGAGAACTATTAATGATGTTGATGACCCCCCATACCCTCCACCTCAGTATGAAGGACCTAGAGGGACACTGGAAGTGATGAGGATAACATGGGATCATCAGAGAATGGGGTGAATACCAGAAACTGTTTGTACAGATCACTTTAACTGTGTATAATTTGAATTATGATTGTTAATATCACAGTAGCTGGACTAACAATAGTTCTTTGATTTGGCTGTTAGGATTTGAATTAAACTGAGAATAAATCTTTGTCTGCTCATAAAAATTGTATTTGTTTTGACAATAACAAGATTTTGTGTGTCATAAATTGGTGGGAATTCAGACAGTCTGTTCTGAAACTTGCATGCAACAAATTGGTAACAAAGTGAGAGTGTGTAAAGTGTTCCCTGAACATGTTTTACCTATTAGACATCTTTGGATGAAAATATGAGGGAAAAAAAAAAAAAAAAAAAAAAGAAAAAAAAAAAGATTATGTCTCTTCACAGGGATTTCCTTTGCTCATCATTGTTAAGCAAAGAACATCCCTCCCAGCCTTGAAATAGCAAAATGTATCTAGCTCCCCTTATGCACTGTGTCCTTCAAATTCCTGGCCACAGGAATTTGACAATTATCTCATGTGCTAGGCTCACTCAACTCAACAACCTTTTCTCCTCTACTGCAGGACTTCCTGGGGTAAGTAAGAAGCTGTCCCAAGCTGCACAAGGAGAAGTGTGTTCCTTGGTTGTTAATGACCTCCCAGACACCTCATTGAATTACATTTTTTGATGTTGGCATCACAAAGCCAACAGTAATAAAGCATTTATCTGAAAGCTAAAAACTCAGTGATGAGCAAGTCTTCTACTTCCTGTGAAATCAAGCAATAAGGGAAACTTTGCCCTGTTTATCTTAAACTATTTCTCCCACTCAGTTACCTTTGCCTAACCACTTTGTCCCATACAATTTTTGTTCTACACCCATTATCACCAAAAGTACTTCTTACTTTCCCAAAAGTTCAAATGCTGTCTTTTGCAGTGCTGCTCCAAAACATCTCACATCCAACCTGATTAGAGGATTTCTAAGTCCATACATAGGTTTTTGTGCCATAGTGGAAATCTGTCTTCCTTGCAGGTTATAATGAGGCTGCTAAGCTCAGTTTGTCTTTTGAATGTTCCCAGAGCAGAGGACTATTTCTCTATTGATAGGTTACTTTCATTTTTCTTACTAGTACTTGCTTTATAAAACTGCAGTTTCTAATCCTTTGAGTTATAGATCTTTTCCCATCAGATGTAACTGAAGTTGAATTATTTACAATATAGAAGAACAGTAAAATATATGTAATTCAGAAGAAACAGTAAATTCAGTTTAAGATTATTCTGGAACATAGATTTGTATTGTGTAGTAAATAAACATCAGTAAACAAGTGAAACCAAACTTCCCAAATCTCCCCAAACAGTTGCTATTTGACTGAACTAGCACAGTCTGTTTTCAGTTGTCACCCCAATATGTTGCATTTCCTATTCCAAATCAGGGACCATAACTGATTCCTGATCTTTGCTTTCCCTTTTTTCAAGTCCTCCTGTAAATTTACTAGCTACAGAGAAATTTTAACATGTATTCAATTTAACAATATCATTAGAGGCAATACTTCTAAATAGTAGAGAACATTTCTTTATCATTACTTTATCAAAAGCTATTTGACATATGTATTCAGATCATTAAATATGGATTGATGATGATTGTTTCCTCATTTGGGGCTTACCACTGAGTAGGTAACTAATCTTGCAAGTTGTTGAATACCTTTCACTCTAAATTACATCAATGTAAATTTGATGAGTAAAATTCCAATAGTACATAGACAAGAGAACAAGTGAGTTCAAGGAAGTTAAAATCTTCTTCTACTGCTTTGACGCTGCAAATAAGTCATTCCACATTTGCAGTGTTAATAAGTGAAAATATCCACATTGGCAGATCAGCCACAAATGAAAAGCAACAACCAGCTTTTTCTAAAGAAAGAATTATTATTTTGTCAAGTCAAGCAAGATCTCATTAATAAAATAAGGATTTTGCTCAAAAGACTCTTCATCATTAAGCTGTAAACCAGGTGAGAGAGACCACATTCAGGAAAGGGCTGATAAAAATAACTTTAGAAGATGAGTCTTTGCTGCCAGTCAAATCCTGCATCAATTATACATTACACGTGGAAGACCTTGCTGGCTGTAGCCTCCTCCTGCATTAGCCAAATCTTATAACCAAGTGTGAGGAGAATCCTTTCATTAAAGAACAATCTGGATCACACTGTGAGTTTTATTATCTTGCAGCGAAGGTGGTGCCATGGTACTGCTAAAATAAAAGGGATACAAAAGCAGGTCAACCTCATTGTGTAGATTTCTTTTATACAAGCCATGCAGTCTGACTTATATATCAATATATTCTCTTTCCTTTTTAGACAAGATGCTGCAACAGTGCAGTGCCTCCATAGAAACAATGCATAATACAAGCCACAAAAATTCCAAACTACTTTCTGAAAAATAATTCCACAGTAGCACTTCATGTCATTGGATGGGCCATGTAGGCAACAAGACATCAATCTGTGTTTTGTTTTGTTTTGTTTAATTTATGAAAAAAATCAACTCCCATTTAACATGTACTAAAGAAAAATGGCATAGACTTTCTTTCCTTTAATTAAAATTAAAACGTGCAAATTTCTGATTTCACCAAAGTAAATCCAGAATAACTACAGGAATACAAATGAAGTTGCTTTAAATTTACCCGTCAAGTACTGTGATCAGAATCTGGATTTTCAAGTGCCCCAATTCAGATGTAATATACCATAAACTATCTGGAAATAAATGTATAAATCAAAAATATAGAGCATTAAAGCAGATAAATTTCATACAGCACCTCTGCTCTAGATATAATTAGATGAGACAGTTTGTTGGCAGAAACAACAAAAAAGAAATTAGTTCCAAAAGAGAGAACTTGCATCAACAGTTGAGCTCATAACACATCAATTAACCTATCAATCACTATTTTATTGACAGAACCAATGTATTAATCAGTCAGACTGTATTTTGATCTGCCTTCAGCTCTTCAGAAACACCAGTTCACTTCTGCATTCCCACTACATTGTTTCTGCTTGTTTTTAAAACAAACCCTGCCAACTTGGGTCACTTCTAATAAATTAATTGGAGCAGAGGACTGAACTACAGTTTCCAACATCCTAGAGGGGCATGTCACATCTGGGGGACTGCAGAATCCATCACTTCTCATCTTTCCCACAGGTTCAAGAGATATGTAATAATTTGTATAAACCAGTGTAGCTCCCAGGCTTTTCTCTCAGAATCTGACATTCAAACCTACAGCCCGAACTGAGTCTCAAGGGGATTGAACCAAATCCTCTTCTTACTTGAAAGATTTAGACACAAAGGTATTGGGTAAGAAGTTCAAGAAATTCAGGCTGAATACAAAGGTGTGTGCACTACTTTGAGTTACTGATTAATAATAATAATAATAATAATAATAATAATAATTTACTTGCCAATTCTTAAGGCCCAAAAGTCACTTCAGAAACATGAGGGCATCCTACCTTGCCCCCAAACAGCACTAGAGGAAACCTCTGGACTTTCCATAGGTACTGCTTCATACATGCCAGCCTCAAGGGAAGGCCTTAGAGGGGGCATCCTAACTGGCTCTGTGTCATTGGCTGGGAAAGAGTTAATTTTCTTTGTAGAGGCTCACATAAAGGCTCACACATGTTGTGTTTTGGATTTTTGATAACAATAGCTGTGATAACACACCAATGTTTAGCTGTTGCAGAGCAGTGCTCACACAGAGCCAAGGGCTGTTCAGCTCCCGGTACTGCCCAGCTAGCGAGGTACCTGGGGGCACACAAGGAGCTGGGAGGGATCACAGCCAGGAGCAGATCCAGACTGGCTAAAGGGAAGTCCCACACCATGTGGTGTCATGGTCAGCAATAAAGCTGGAGTAAAGAAGGAGGAAGGTGGGGACATTTGGAGTGATGACATGTGTCTTCCCAAGGAACCATTACATGTGATGGGCCCTGCTTTCCTGAGGTGGCTGAACACCTGCCTGCCGATGGAAATCAGTGAGTGAATTCCTTGGTTTGCTTTACCTGAGTGCATGGCTTTTGCTTTTCCTACTAAACTGTTTTTATCTCAACCCATGAGCTCTCACACATTTACCTTCCTGATTCTCTCCTCTCACCAGTCCAGTTAATGGAGCCAAGATAATGATTTGCACATCAGCCTCCTGCTATCTCCTGTAGTATCAGCCTGACAGCCCCGTGGGATCTACTGAGTATGGAGCCAATGATCCAGCAGTGACTCTATGAGAAGCTTTGACACTTTCATATTAAACCCAAAATACAAGGGTGCTAAATATCCAGAGCTGAATTTCACAAATGGCCATTCTGAAGTGGGTATTTCTTGCTTTCTGCTGAGCTGTTATTTCATTTCTCCAGGATTCTCTATCCCTTAGTCTCTACCAGTAAGCTGCCAACCTTTCAACACTCACAACACATTTTTGCTTTGGGCTTTCAGGGGAGCCTCCCAGTCACATGCTGCACTAAGGCTTCCAGACAAAGTACTTGTTTCATACCTCACTCTGCCTCATGGCTCAAGTCAGAAAGAGATAGCAATGCCTAACACTGACCTACTTCCTCATTTGTATGTCAGATAAATACCAAGATAAGCTCAAAGCCCAATTCCAAAGACAGTAAAATGTTAGGGAAGTACAAGCACATCATTTACGCCAAAGCAGAGAAGCACTGTTATTGTAGGAACACTTCTCAAGCTAACACTTTCTCACTTGTGGCAGCCTTGATCCAAGGCCTTCTTGCATATCCATATTAGCTTCTCAAACTATTGGAGAAAATCATTCATATATCCACTCAAATGATATGCGATAAATTGGGACAGTTTTGTTGACACTGAGTCTTTGCTAATGTCCTGAAATTAATTTGGTGACACAAAGAGTGGACTACAATCCCTTACAAGTAGGGAAATGGAACTGTAACTTTAAGGTCATGAAAAACATGGTGGTAGTGTTGCTGAATAAACTATGGTTGCAGAAAAAGGAACAAAAGTAATTTATTTTTAGCAAAGAATTAAAAATACATTGCAGTCCTGTAATAAAACCCAGAAAATTCTTCCATTAAGATTGCAGGCTTCTCATAAGATCTTTGGTCTGTTAATTGCCTGAATGTATTCTAAAAGAGGAATTGCAATTCTAAATTGGTATTGCAGCAAAGTGTTTGTATGGGACCCTTACTATGAGCTTGATAATAAAGTCTGTAAACATCAGCTGCTAAGGGGTTTAATTTGCAATTTTGTTATTTGCTGAAGGCAGACAAAAATGAAAAGAAAATATATATGATGAGACAAAACAGGAAGTTTTAGGAAACTTGACAATTAAAACATTCTGTCATTGGCTTGTATTTCATTTAATTTTACATTGGTTTTGTGGTGCACCGGCTGGTATCTGCTAAACTTCATCTCTATTTAAAAACATAACCTTTCTCTTCCACCTTTTTCCATATGAATGAAGACAAATTAAGTAGTCATATGATTTGCATTCAGGGAAATGGTGAATTCAGAGACTTTTGGAGTCCATGTTCTACCTCTGTTGATGTTAGCTTTACAGAGACTGAATTCCACATATGAAACAAATTTCTATGATTAGAAAGTTATCAAGTCACAAGGTACCCAAAAGATTCACCGAGTCCCATTATGTACAGCACCTTACACCTGTCACATAAGTTTACATCAATCACAGAAAGCCATAAAGCTTGAGCCAACCTGAGAGTGTGCATATAGCATCTTATTATGGATGTATCAGGATATATCTGCAAGTTGATTTGCCACTGATCAAACCAATGAATTTTTCAGTTATACTAAACAACTTTGGTCCTAAATGAGCCTGTAAAGAAGAAATAAAATAGTTATCTCCAATATTCCTCTTGTGTTCACTGCTAAAAAGAAAACATGAAATCATTTGATCACAGCACTATAGTTCCATCTGCTGCTACTACTCTGACTCCGGCCTATTAGAGATGTGTTATCTTAGCTGAGAAAGAAGCAATAATTTCTTAAGGAAGTCCAGCTTTGGTTATATTTGACCAGGTTAGTGATCCAGTTTGATGGATTTCCAAGATTTCACAACAAAACCAACCTTATTTTTTCATGTAGTTGTTCCGGTGTCTCAGTTCATTCACCTCCTGCATTTCATCTTAAACTGAATTAGGGAAAGCTAGGTAAAGTAATCATACAAAGGAGAGGATTTGATTTTTTCCTTGAATCCATGCTGTCACCTCAACAGACTAAGATTCATATGGATATAGTGCTTCTTACTTTTCTGAGTATCTATTCTGTTGCATCACCCCATATTCCTCTTTGCAAAAGTGGAATTTGTACTACTTCCCAATCTTATCTGCATCTTGCTAGCATGATCTATACCTGGCATGCCTCCTTATATTGTCTTTGGCTCTTGCACATGCAGGTAGATAAGTAGTCATCTTTCTTAGTGGAAAGAAAAACTCAGGCAGACTTTGTTTCACTGAGTTTTGCCCCCCAAATTATTCATCTGTCTTTCTGCTTCTTATTTCTCTTCTTATTATCACATTTTTTATCATCTCTCCACTTCCCTTTTGTTTTATTTCTCTGTCTTAAAACACTTCAGCTATTACTTTTGTCCTGGTTTCAGTTAGGACAGAGTTATTTTTCCTCCTAGTAGCTGGTAGGGTGCTATGTTTTGGATTAGGATGAAAAGAGTGCTGATAACATGCTGATGTTTTAATTGCTGCAGAGCAATGCTTACACTAAGCCAAGGACTTTTCAGCTCCTCACTCTGTCCTGCCAGCGGGCAGGCTGGGGGGGCAGCAAGAGCTGGGAGGGGACAGACCCAAGACAGCTGACCCAAACTGGCCAAAGGGGTATTCCATACCATCTGACGGCATGCTGAACAATATATAGGGGTGGCTAGCCAGGGTGGGGGGGCCAGCTGCTCGGGGCTGGGCATCGGTCAGCGAGTGGTGAGCAATTGCATTGTGCATCACTTGTTTGTACATATTATTATTATTATTATTATTATTATTATTATTATTATTATTATTATTATTTTCTCTCTTAAATAAACTGTCTTTATCTCAACCCACAGGCTTCACTTTCCCGTTTCTCTCCCCCATCCCAGAGAGGGAGGGGGGAGGGTGAGCGAACGGCTGTGTGGTGTTTAGCTGCCGGCCGGGTTAAACCACCACAGTCTTTTTGGCGCCCAACGTGGGGCACGAAGGGTTGAGATAAATACAGATCTGACCAGAGTAGGTTAAACTAAAATTGGTATAAGTATTAGAGCTGCTTAATCGTTGCTAATCAGAATGTTGATTGCTTTAATCTCAGGTCTGCTGTGGCTGTATTCCACACTGAATTTTATAGCACGTTACTTTCTGTATGTGATCCCTATTGTGCTGTTTTACTTTTCTGGGCCCTGGTTTAAGATCATTATGGTACTGTGCGGTGTAATAATAGCTTACGAGACGATGAGATATCTGGCCACGACTTTAACTTGGTATTTGTACTTAACACTGTCGTCGACTCTGTACTTTGGAAACTATATCTCGGAAACCATTAGCAATTACACCTGCTGCATTTTTTCATCAGCGAGCCAGTCTGTGGAGGGGACAGGGGAATATATTTTTCCCTACTTGTTCCCTCTCCCTCACTCCTTCAGCACCCTCTTATCCCCTGAGCTAGTTATGATAACTCTCCAAGATGTTGAATATCCTTGGGATACGCAGACCAGCATGGTGTTGTTGTTATGTCTCTTGAATGTGATTCAGGTTTTGCTTAAAGTTAAACAACTACTTAGGCATCTCATCCAGAGGTCTGCCCTGAGGCAGAACTCTGCTAGAGCCCCTGCTCCTGCAGCCACTCCAGCCCCTGCAGCCACTCCAGCTCCTGCAGATGCTCCAGCCCCTGCAGCTGCTCCAGCCCCTGCAGCTGCTCCAGCCCCTGCTCCTGCAGCCGCTCCAGCCCCTGCAGCCACTCCAGCCCCTGCAGCCACTCCAGCTCCTGCAGATGCTCCAGCCCCTGCAGCTGCTCCAGCCCCTGCAGCAGCTCCAGCCTCTGCAGCCACTCCAGCCCCTGCAGCCACTCCAGCTCCTGCAGATGCTCCAGCCCCTGCAGCTGCTTCAGCCCCTGCAGCTGCTCCAGCCCCTGCTCCTGCAGCCGCTCCAGCCCCTGCAGCCACTCCAGCCCCTGCAGCCACTCCAGCCCCTGCTCCTGCAGCCACTCCAGCCCCTGCTCCTGCAGCCACTCCAGCCCCTGCAGCCACTCCAGCTCCTGCTCCTTCAGCCACTCCAGCTTCTGCTCCTGTAGCCACTCCAGCCCCTGCAGCCACTCCAGCCCCTGCTCCTGCAGCCACTCCAGCCCCTGCTCCTGCAGCTGCTCCAGCTCCAGCCCCTCCAGCCGCTCCAGCTCCTGTGGCTGGGCCAAAGAAACGATCTGTAGCAGTGCAAGTGGGCCCTGCAGAGTGTATTCCAACCTCTGTGGCAGACTCTGTGGCTGAGTCAGAGAAATGACCTGTAGCAGTACAAGCTGCCCCTGTAGACAAGGTGAAAAAATGGTATAGAGACTCAGGTCGTTTAGAACGCAGAGAAGACGAGGCTGTGCCATCAGGGTTGCAGGACGATGAAGATGGGGATGTTGAAAAGACAACACTAGTTTCCCGAAGCCTATACCAGCGTGAGCTACGAGATATGCAAAAAGATTTTGGTCGCTGCATAGGTGAGCACCTCGTCACCTGGCTGCTCCGGTGCTGGGATACCGGAGCCAATTATGTGGATATAGACGGCAGGGAAGCCAGTCGGCTGGGATCCCTTGCTAGAGACGCAGGCATTGACAAAGCAATTGGAGAAGGAGTACGATCCTACAGCCTCTGGAGGCGTATCCTGTATGCTGTAAGGGAAAGGTATCCCTACAAGGAAGAACTCGTATGTCTGCCAGGCAAGTGGACCACTATGGAGAAGGGAATCCAGTACCTGATGGAATTAGCCATACGGGAGGTGATCTATGCCGACCCAGACAATGGACAAATACCTGTAGATCCAGATGAAGTCAAGTGTATATGACCCATGTGGCAGAAGTTTGTACGGAGTGCACCATCATCATATGCCAGCTCATTGGCAATAATGGCCTGGAAAGAGGATGATGAACCCTCAGTGGGTGATGTGGTTAAACAACTCCGGCAGTACGAAGAAAGTCTGTCCTCTTCCCTACAGGCGTGCGTCTCAGCTGTGGATAAACTTTCTGAAAGCTTCCAGCAACTAAAAGAGAATACCTTGGAGAAACTTTCTGAAGAGGTCCAGCAACTTAAAAAGAGTGTACTTTCCTCCCCCCCTGTACAAACCAATGTCTCTGCTATTAGGGGTAAGCGCTCATCCATGCAAGGAAGACGATATAGTGGATACACACCTGTGGTTTTACCTACGTGACCATGGAGAGGACATGAGAAAATGGGATGGAAAATCCACCGCGACCCTAGAGGCACGGGTACGTGAGTTGCAAAAGAAAACAAGCGGGAAAAAGGGGTTCTCTGAAAAATTTGCTGCTCCAACTTCCAACAGGCAGTCCCTTAAACACAGGAATGAAGATTCTGACCAGGATTAGAGGGGCTCTGCCTCCAGCCAGGGGGAGGAAAGGGACAATCGAGTTTATTGGACTGTGTGGATTCGATGGCCTGGCACGTCAGACGCACAGAAGTATAGAGCTTTAGTAGATACCGGTGCACAATGTACTCTAATGCCATCAAACTATGAAGGGCCAGAGCCCATCAGTATTCATGGAGTGACAGGGGGATCCCAGCAATTGACTGTATTAGAAGCTGAAGTGAGTCTAACTGGGAATGAGTGGCAAAAACACCCTATTGTGACTGGCCCGGATGCTCCGTGCATCCTTGGCATAGACTATCTTAGAAGAGGATATTTCAAGGACCCCAAAGGGTTCTGCTGGGCTTTTGGCATAGCTGCCTTAGAGACAGAGGGCATTAAACAGTTGTCTACCTTGCCTGGTCTCTCGGAGGACCCTTTTGTTGTGGGGTTGCTGAGGGTCGAAGAACAACAAGTGCCAATTGCTACTACAACTGTGCACCGGCGGCAATATCGCACCAACCGAGACTCCCTCGCTCCCCGAGATTCCCATCCATGAGCTAATTCGTCAACTGGAGAGCCAAGGAGTGATCAGTAAGACTCATTCACCTTTTAATAGTCCTATATGGCCAGTGCGAAAATCTAATGGTGAGTGGAGACTAACGGTGGACTATCGTGGCCTGAATGAAGTCACACCACCACTGAGCGCTGCGGTGCCGGACATGCTAGAACTCCAGTATGAACTGGAATCAAAGGCAGCCAAGTGGTACGCCACAATTGATATTGCTAATGCATTTTTCTCCATCCCTCTAGCAGCAGAGTGCAGACCACAGTTTGCCTTTACTTGGAGGGGAGACCAATATACATGGAATCGGCTGCCCCAGGGGTGGAAACATAGCCCTACCATTTGCCATGGATTGATCCGGTCTGCGCTGGAGCAGGGGGAAGCTCCTGAACACCTTCAGTACATTGATGACATCATTGTATGGGGTGGCACAGCAGAGGAAGTTTTTGAGAAAGGGAAGAAAATAATCCAAATCCTTCTGAAGGCTGGTTTTGCCATAAAACAAAATAAAGTTAAAGGACCTGCATGAGAGATCCAGTCTTTAGGAATAAAATGGCAAGATGGATGTCGTCAAATCCCAATGGATGTGATCAACAAAATAACAGGTATGTCTCCACCAACTAGTAAAAAGGAAACACAAACTTTCTTAGGTGTCGTGGGGTTTTGGAGAATGCACATTCCAAATTACAGTCTGATTGTAAACCCACTCTACCAAGTAACCCGTAAGAAGAATGATTTTGAATGGGGCCCTGAGCAACGACAAGCCTTTGAACAAATTAAGCAGGAAATAGTTCATGCAGTAGCCCTGGGGCCAGTCCGAACAGGACCAGATGTATAGAATGTGCTCTACACTGCAGCCGGGGAGAATGGCCCCACCTGGAGCCTCTGGCAGAAAGAACCTGGGGAAACTCGAGGTCGACCCCTAGGGTTTTGGAGTCAGGGATACAGATGATCTGAGGCCTGCTACAGTCCAACCGAAAAGGAGATATTGGCAGCATATGAAGGAGTTCGATCTGCTTCAGAAGTGGTCGGTACTGAAGCACAGCTCCTCCTGGCACCCCAACTGCCAGTACTGGGCTGGATGTTCAAAGGAAGGGTCCCCTCTACACATCATGCAACTGATGCTACATGGAGCAAGTGGGTTGCACTGATTACCCAGTGGGCTTGAATAGGAAATCCCGGTCGTCCAGGAATCTTGGAAGTGATTATGGACTGGCCAGAAGGCAAATACTTTGGAATGTCATCAGAGGAGGAGGTGATCCGTGCTGAAGAAGCCCCACTGTACGAGCTACCAGAAAATGAGAGGAGATATGCCCTGTTCACCGATGGGTCCTGTCGCATTGTGGGAAAGCATCGGAGATGGAAAGCTGCTGTATGGAGTCCTACAAGACAAGTTGCAGAAGCTGCTGAGGGAGAAGGTGAATCGAGTCAATTTGCAGAAGTGAAAGCCATCCAGCTGGCTTTAGATATTGCTGAACGAGAAAAGTGGCCAGTTCTCTACCTATACACTGATTCGTGGATGGTAGCAAATGCCCTGTGGGGGTGGTTACAGCAATGGAAACAGAACAACTGGCAGCGCAGGGGCAAACCCATCTGGGCTGCTGCATTGTGGCAAGATATTGCTGCCCGGGTAGAGAACCTGGTCGTAAAGGTACGCCACGTAGATGCTCATGTGCCCAAGAATCGGGCTACTGAAGAACATCAAAACAACCAGCAGGTGGATCAGGCTGCTAAGATTGAAGTGGCTCAGGTGGACCTGGACTGGCAACATAAGGGTGAATTATTCATAGCCCGATGGGCCCATGACACCTCAGGCCATCAAGGAAGAGATGCAACATACAGATGGGCTCGTGATCGAGGGGTGGACCTGACCATGGACACTATAGCACAGGTTATTCATGATTGTGAAACATGTGCTGCAATCAAGCAAGCCAAACGGTCAAAGCCTCTTTGGTATGGAGGACGATGGCTGAAATATAAATATGGAGAGGCCTGGCAGATTGATTACATCACACTCCCTCAAACCCGCAACGGCAAGCGCCATGTACTTACAATGGTGGAAGCAACCACCGGATGGCTGGAAACATATCCTGTGCCCCATGCCACCGCCCGAAACACTATCCTGGGCCTTGAAAAACAAGTTCTATGGCGTCATGGCACCCCAGAAAGAATTGATTCAGACAACGGGACTCATTTCCGAAACAACCTTATTGACACTTGGGCCAAAGAGCATGGTATTGAGTGGGTGTATCACATCCCCTATCATGCACCAGCCTCCGGTAAAGTTGAGCGATACAATGGACTGTTAAAGACTACACTGAAAGCAATGGGTGCTGGGACATTCAGAAATTGGGATACACATTTGGCAAAGGCCACCTGGTTAGTCAATACTAAGGGATCTACCAACCGAGCTGGACCAGCCCAATCAAACCTGCTACGCACAGTAGAAGGGGATAAAGATCCTGTAGTGCATGTAAGAAACATGCTGGGTAAAACAGTCTGGGCTACTCCTGCCCCAGGAAAAGGCAAACCCATTCATGGGATTGTTTTTGCTCAAGGACCTGGATGCACTTGGGGGGTAATGCAAAAGAATGAGGAAGTCCGCTGTGTACCTCATGGGGATTTAATAGTGGGTGAGAATAGCCCATGAGTTGAGTTGTATTATGTTAATTATTATATAATACTGTGTGTCATTACTACCATAGATGAAAATAGTGATTAACTAGAATGTATTGGAAAGAGTGTAACCTGAGCATGACATAAATGGTATGGAATAAGGGGTGGATATATGTCCTGGTTTCAGTTGGGACAGAGTTGTTTTTCCTCCTAATGGCTGGTGAGGTACTGTGTTTTAGATTGGGATGAGAAGAGTGCTGATAACATGCTGGTGTTTTAATTGCTGCACAGCAGTGCTTACACTAAGCCAAGGACTTTTCAGCTCCTCGCTCTGTCCTGCCAGCGGGCAGGCTGGGGGGGGCAGCAAGAGCTGGGAGGGGACAGACCCAAGACAGCTGACCCAAACTGGCCAAAGGGGTATTCCATACCATCTGACGGCATGCTGAACAATATATAGGGGTGGCTAGCCAGGGTGGGGGGGCCAGCTGCTCGGGGCTGGGCATCGGTCAGCGAGTGGTGAGCAATTGCATTGTGCATCACTTGTTTGTACATATTATTATTATTATTATTATTATTATTATTATTATTATTATTATTATTATTATTATTATTATTTTCTATCTCAATAAACTGTCTTTATCTCAACCCACAGGCTTCACTTTCCCATTTCTCTTCTCCATCCCAGAGAGGGCGGGGGGAGGGTGAGCGAACGGCTGTGTGGTGTTTAGCTGCCGGCTGGGTTAAACCACAACAACTTTTTAAATACTGATGGCATTGTAAATATCTCCTTTAACATACAGGTTTTCTGGGGGGCGTTCTTATTTATCTGAGTGATCGAAAGCTGAAATGCAAATTTGTCATTAGGACAAAAGGTCTCAGTGTGGTAGATACTTCATGTTGTTTACACCATAACGCAGGTTTTGCTTTAAAACTCTTATTTGCTCTAAAATATTAGTTCTAATATCTTTTTTTTTTTTTCTTAAGTAGAAGAAGCTTCTTAATTGACTCTCATACATAGGTGTTCCTGATTTCAAATACATGTAAAGGGAGAAAATGTAGTATAAAAAGCAGCTTATCATCATTACATACAGTATTGTCTTCAGCTGTGGTTACAAACTGAGTGACAGACAATTTCAAAAGAGGCAGGAAACAGCATCTGTGTTGTTCTACAGCACACACAGAGCTTTCTGCATTACACAATTTAAACTGGGCCTTCAAATATGAGGGTTCAAAACACTGTTGATGGAGACAAAGCAAAAATAGAAACTCTGAAGCTCCATGAAGGACTCTATCCTATATGGAGTTACTGATGCAGACCACCAGAGCAGAGCAAAACGTATTGAACCAGTGGATATGGAAGAAACAAACTGTATGAGCATCCTCTGAGATTCAACAACCTTTTCTTTCTTGCTGTTAGTCAGTTTCAGCCCTTGGAAACCTACATAAAGGTAGGCCTTCCAAAAAGGACAGCTCAAAACAAGGCCTTCCAAAAGTATACAGCTCAGAACAACAATCTAAAAAGGTTCCTCTGAATCACCTTTGAGGAATTTCATTTCCTTTCTCGGAATAAAGGCAAAACTTAGGAATACTAGATAGCTAAATTAGGTATCTGAATGTTGACGCTGCTGCTATTCTTATTATTCTAGATGTTCTCTGTTTCTTATCTGTAAAATGAGAATAACCACACCACATGGATGTCAAAAGAGTGTTGTAATGATAAATGTGTTAAAATGTTTGCAGAATTAAAATTAGATACTAGGAAAAAAGTATTATCCTGTATGTAGAAAAATTACCCTGTAATAACATTACTATTGCCTTAGATTTATTATTTTTATTTATAGATAATAACATAATGTGCCCTCAGCCTGTACAAAGATACTGCACTGCAAATGTTTTACTGTCAAATATATTTTTATATATATAACCTATTCTTCCTGAAGAGTTTACAGCCTGATATGATAGTAAGTAACAAAGCAGAGCAATAGTAAGTCCCAGCTCAGCAAACCAAAGGGCAAGGCATGTTGCTATCATCTAATGGCACATCGTCTAATATTCAGATATGCCTCTGACCCTCAACAAAACACATAGATGTTTTAAAAGCAAACCAATAAATACAATGCCACCCTCTGTATTACATTGATGACTCTTCACTAGTCACATACTTTCTCAGCATCATGAGATGCAACAACCTGATTTTATAAAGGTTTTAGGGGACACTAAGCAGACAAACACGAGGAACAATATGCACACAAAATGCAATACCTGATAAAAGTAAGTCAAACAACCTGTAATAGGACAGGTAAATGAAGCTTGGAAGGTTAGATGCAAGGACAAACCTTATTCTAAGTGCTCCACAAAATAGTATTTTCCTTTTGGAACCTTTTGAATCACTCTGACAATTTTTAATCCAAGATCATGTAGAGTTCAAATGCAGGTTTCTGAGCATTTCCAAGGGGATGATACAAAGCCTTGTGCAGTCCCTACTGCAGTAGAAAATTCCCTACTGACTTTAAAGTGTTTTACATCATGTTTGTAGTTGGTTTGATCTCACCTAACTTTATCCATCAAAAACTTAAGACTTATGTGGTGTAGAATAGTTATCATTATGTTTTAAGTTGTAAACGGAGAGAACAACATATCTGGAGAGTAATGTATCTGTCACAGTCATGTATTTTTGGACAAGAGGGAAGATCCCTGGAAATGCCTTGATGAACTAAAAAGAGAGCCTTGAAAGTGGTAAAGTGGCTAATCCCATCCTTATGTCACAGACTCATGAAAGCCAGTTTAAGACTGCAATTCTAGAAAGAAGGCTTAAACTTTAAATTTAAGCTTACCTTCAAGTACATTCAATTGCCTTCTTGAAAATCTTTCCCTGTGCCTTGAGAGCAGAAGTAGAGACAGAAAACCTGAAATCACAGCAAGAAAAAGGCAAGCTGTGAGATCCACATCCAGCTTTAAGACCCTAACAGATACTCATCATTTTGAAGGAAATCCATGTCATGTTCAAAACTGCAGGAGAGTAATATCATCATTCACTAAGTGCTGAATTAGATCTCCATGTCTACTTTACATATGTTTGGATAGATTTTTAAGCCCAGTTTTTTGTACCTTACTAGAGCAAACTCTTGAAGTTTGAGAACTGGACCTTTATTTGTAATGTTTATTTGTTGCTTATTCATGTGTGATTTTGACATATGTTTTGTATAAGGGCATTTCTTGTATGAGTTCCCCCTGACAGTTGTTGTAGAAGGTCATTTTCCCAGTGCATGAGAAAAGCATATAAGTGGGGCCAGATTATATGTAAAGACAAGGGTGAGAACCATCAGTCAAAGAAAGCCTGCAGTTTCTACATTAACCTCGTCTTCGGAAGATATGGTGGTTTTACTTGGGCGGGCAGCCAAGCTCAACCACAGCTGTTCTCTCACTCCCCCTCCTCAAAGGGAAAGGGGGAAAAAATACAATGAAAAGTGCTCAAAGGTTGAGATAAGGATGGGGAGATCGCTCAACAATAATTGCGAGGGGCAAAACAGACTCAGAGTAGGGAAACAGTAAGATTTATTGCCTATTGCTAATAAGTTAGAGAAGTGAGAAACAAAGGAAAGAAACCAAAAGCACCTTCCCCCCATACACCCTCTTCTACTTCCTCCCCCCGAGCAGCGCAGGGGAATGGGGGGATGGGGGTTATGGTCAGTCTGTAGCGCTTCTTCTCCGCTGCTCCTTCTCGGTCACTTTCATCCCCTGAGCTGTGGGGTCCCTCTCACGGAATGCCATTGTCCTGGTTTCAGTTAGGACAGAGTTACTTTTCCTCCTAGTAGCTGGTAGGGTACTATGTTTTGGATGAGGATGAGAAGAGTGTTGATAACATGCTGATGTTTTAATTGCTGCAGAGCAATGCTTACACTAAGCCAAGGACTTTTCAGCTCCTCACTCTGTCCTGCCAGCGGGCAGGCTGGGGGGGCAGCAAGAGCTGGGAGGGGACAGACCCAAGACAGCTGACCCAAACTGGCCAAAGGGGTATTCCATACCATCTGATGGCATGCTGAACAACATATAGGGGTGACTAGCCAGGGTGGGGGGCCGGCTGCTCGGAGTTGGGCTGGGCATCGGTCAGCAGATGGTGAGCAATTGCATTGTGCATCACTTGTTTGTACATATTATTATTATTATTATTATTATTTTCTATCTCAATAAACTGTCTTTATCTCAACCCACAGGCTTTACTTTCCCATTTCTCTCCCCCATCCCAGAGAGGGAGTGGGGAAGGGTGAGCGAACGGCTGTGTGGTGTTTAGCTGCTGGCCGGGTTAAACCACCACAGCCATCCTTCACAAACTGATCCGGCGTGAGCTTCCCACAGGCTGCAGCTCTTCAGGAACTGTTCCCACATGGTTCTCTACCATGGGTTCCATCCCCAGGAGCAAACTGCTCCAGTACAGGTCCCCCACGGGTGGCAACTCCCCCCAGACTCTCACTCCACCAGGGGCTCCTCCACGGGCTGCAGCGTGGAGATCTGCTCCATGTGGGATCCATGGGCTGCAGGGGGACAGCCTGCTCCACCAGGGGCCTCACCACAGGCCGCAGGGGAACTTGTGCTGCATGCCAGGAGCACCTCCTACCCTTCTTCTGCATACACCTGGTGGGCTGCAGGGCTGTTTCTCACTCCTCGCTCTCTCCCAGATGTTGTGTAGCAGCAGGGTTTTTTTTTTTTTTTTTTTTTTTTTTTTTTTTCCTCTTTCTTAAATATGCTCTCACAGAAGCACAAACAACATCGCTCATTGGCTCAGCTCTGGCCAGCAGTGGGGCCCTTACCTAACATGGTGCAGCTTCTGGATTCTTCTTGCAGAAGCCACACCTATGGCCCCCCCACTACCAAAACTTTGCCACGTAAACCCACTACAGTAGGTCACAACAATTTATTTCTAAAATATGGCTTGTGGAGCTGAAGAACTGGTTATAAAATTTAGATGAGACTAAAGCGTGAGGAAATCCAGCATCACTTCATGGCAGGAGCATGCAACCTGATGACTGCCAGTACAGTGTGCCAGCTTCAGCACGTGTGTGCTGATGTTTGCCACCACCTAGCTGGAGAAAGATAAGTGCTCTCAGCACACTGACCACAAAAAGGAATCCAGGTGTTGGATGGAATAAACAGGATTTCCACAGTCTTCACTCACTGGCTGCAATTGAAAAACTTACTTTGGGGTGAGGCCTGGTCTAAACACCTCACTGAATGAGAGACTTCTGATCTGATTATATGAAGCATTTTCTTTACCAAAGCTGGTTACGCTCATTTCCAACTAATTTTTACAATTTGCTTTCCCTTCACTTGTGCCAACACAATTATATGTAATTGAAATTATCCACATTAAAAAATAATAAATAAATAAATAAATAAAATCTTATTTATTTGAACCTGAAATGCATTCTTATGGACTGGTGCAACTGAAGAGCTGAACTGCAGGAAAAAGGTGGTCAGGGGTAGGCTTCAGAAAGGCTAAATCCTCTCTTTCTCTCAGGATTATACAACTCTCTCTGTAGAACTCTCAGACACAGTACTGCTGACTGAAGCAGAGATTTCCTGTTTATCCAGTTTGATGGAGTACTTAAAAGCACTGATGATTTTTTGTAGCAAATTTACAAACCAAAGTGGCAATACATATCAGGAAATGGAACCATAGAATGGTTTGGGTTGGAAAAGACCTTAAAGACAATCTAATTCCAATCCCCCTGCCATGGGTGGGGATATATTTAGTGCAATTCACATTTATGGTTTGTGATGACAGGTAAGAAGCTCTTCTTAAGAGCTACACAATTTCCCAAATGCATTTTGCCATTTGGAAAGGCAACGAAATGGGGACAACAACTCTCCACTGCATTTGTACCTTATTGAATCACTTAAAACTTTTCAGAATGGTGCAAAAGCAAATGTTTTGTTCTAAGAATGTCTTCCACAGATTTCTTCGTGCTGTAAATAACTCTATCAGATGCAGAGTAACAGAGAAACCAGAGCTGCAGCAGGTATCAGAAAGACAGATCTCAGCATCCATTGTGGTATAAGTCTCAGTCACAAGGATTTATCTGAATATTTTAATATCACTCATGAAGTCACAATGCTTCATTGCCTTCTTGAGAGGTAGCAAGTAAATAAGATGGATGTACTGCAACAGCAAGACCCAGAAATACTAGGCAGCCAAGGTTTGCCCCATTCATTTGTAAGGTTTATAGCACTGGATAGTACAGATTGTAGAAAGTGTAAATGGTCCTCTATCAGAATTTACTGACCTGGAAAGAAAAGGGTAGGAAATAAACACCCACACTGTTAATAAAACTGGAAGCAGGGACAAGTTTGTCTGCCTGTTACCTGCAACATTTTACTGTGGTTCAAGACATCCTTGCTACAAAATTTATAGTCCTGTGTTTGTAATTAAAGGAATTGTCAGCCAAAAGTTGTTTCTTTCTGCTGAAGACTATGAGTAGATACAGTATTTCTGAAGCATCTTGTCATGGCTCATTTAAATCTATCTGTTCACATGAGAGTGAGAGAACAGGCTGCAGAAAGGTGGGATTTTTTCTGCTTTATAGAAGTGGAGAAGCCCAGTAAGGAAAGCATGGATGAAAGTCAATGGGGAAACTGTGTGCCCAGGGGAAGCACACACCAGTTCTCTGTAGCTTAGAGTGAACATCACCTTTTTCAATTATTAGTTCTGCAAAGAGGTATTATAGTCCCTATAACAGATAGTAGTCCTGGGAACACCCACCCCAAACTGCTTCCAATACATGAAAATATAACCAACATTTTAAAAATATGTCATCCAAAATGTATTTTAAAAATCTCGTTAAAAGAGATCAAGGACATCAGCAAACCCCAGGTCTCAGGAGCAGCGTGACATGTGGCAAGGTAAATGCTCAGACAGCCCTGTGAAATGGATATCTTCTGATGCATTAGGAGAAAGTTAAGCAAATAAACAAAAACATAATCAATGGTGCTTGCCAAATAGACTGAAATCTCTCCATAGATTTAATTCCAAGGACAAAAGAAAGAAGACATCCTGATTTTCTTGTTACTAAGTCTCTTACGCTTCCTTTCAAAATCATGATTAAATTATTAAATTATTAAATCATTTAATTAATGATTAGATCATTAAATCATGATTAAATCCTATTTCTCCAAATTAGTAAGAAAAGTTCCTAAGCATGGTAATATTTTGTCTCTTAGTATCAGTGAAAAATCTCCTTTAATTCTAAACTTTGTTCCTAAATATACGGCCTTCCTATAAGTGTGCCTTTCTGGTTATAGCCTCTCTGCTGTCTATATAACCCTTCTATATAACTTCTCCTTGCAGTTTCTTAACTTACTGGCATGTATCCTCAGCATATGCTATGCCTTTTTCTCAAACGCTGTGGGAAGATTGAAGAGAAAGCAATGTGGTAGGAGCGCTCCTGTCATAAGCACATAAGCAGCCCATCTGAAGCTGTTTCAGTACTGAAGTGCTAAGTATCATCCTGTAGAAGTTGAACTAAATGACCCAATACTTTGTAACCCCACCTACATCTTACCCTAAAAAAAAAAAAAAAAAAAAAAAAAAAGGACATTTCTCATTTCTGGATTTGCTCCAGGCTCTGGTTTGTTCATTTGCATAGAGAAACCAGATGTTTGCAAAAAATTAATTTACCTTCCAGAAAAAAATTATTTTCATACCCATAAAAATTGGAGGTGACAAAGTAAAAAATTTTGGCTTTTGAAACAAGCACCAATAAATCCTCACAACCAAAAACTGCAAGTTTTACTTGCAATTGTTTATAATATATGATTTATATTCCCTTAGTATCTAGACACCTAGACAGAGATCAGAATTACCTTTCACTAGTTGCAGTACATACAAGAAACTGAAAATCAATGTAGCCAAAAAAAAAAAAAAAAAAAAAAGTACAACCCAAAAACTGCTAACCTCCTCCTTTAGAGGAAAGATGTTACAATGAGGTCAAACAGGAGGACTGGAACAGATCTGGGATATGAATTTGTATTTTCTACAGAGAGTTCACTTCCTCAATAGCAAGACTACTTTGTTGAAAACACTAAATAAAAATCAATGCAATTTTAAATCTAACTTTACTGACTCTGCCATCATAGTACTTTAGTTTCTTACTCTCTAAGCACATTTTGTGTGCCCTTCAGGCAGACAGTTTAAAACTTTCCACATTACCCACCTTTCTCAAAACATTTAAGAATACTTAATAATTCATTCTTTTCCAATAATTGAAAGGCTTCTAATTATATTTAAATTAAAATGTCACATTCTTCAGAGTGTTTATATTATTTGCATAAACCTCTCTTATTTCCCTTCAACTTAAACAAACTTCTCACCTACTGCTATTCATGAATTGTTATGAATTATTTCTATAGTTACTTTTCTGGAGAGAGGAAATTTGATATAATTGCCTTAAATATTTCTTTGCATGACTAAGCACACCTTTGGTAGAGTAATGGAGTTTACTGGGCATATAATAAGTAGTTAAATTAATGAAAAACAGCAAATCCAGGGCATTTGTTAACATCAATGAGATTCCATGCTATGTTGAGGCTGAAGAAAGCTTTTAGTCTGGTGAACCATATTTAATTTTGAAATGACGGCCCTTCAGCTGACCAATACCTCCATGCCACAGTTTTCTTTATGCTTCAGACTTAGCATAAAGACTTATCTGAGAAATGGGGTTATATAACAACTTACTCAACTTAGAAACAAGCTACCCAATAACCAATCTCTCAATTTTACAGAATACATGGTATACAAACACATTCAGCATTATAAGATGCGGCATTCCTCTCACATGATTTGTGTGTAGATGAGCTTCATAAATTACCAGTTGACACTGATGACATATTCTCTAACATCGCCTGATCCAGTAACAGCTCAAAAGAGATACTCCATTACTGATATTTAATTCAGGTTTGCGAAAGAGAGGTTTCTGGTGGGTGTTATCAAAAAAGCTTGAAAGAAATTTCAAATCCTTGAGTTCTAAACTATCCTTGAGTTTCTAAACTATCTCTATAGCTGGTTCCCTTCAGACTTCTTGCCAGACCTAGACTAAAAGTATGCTATAAAAAATATAGGAGGCAGATTCATCTCTCCAAATTTGTAGCACTGGAGCACCAGAGTATCTCTCCCTCTCCAGCTGTACTGTCCTGGTTGGTAATCCTTTAGGAGGCTGTGAAATACTTGCTTGTCCACATCTTAAGAGAAGGTTCAGGATTGAGGAAACTTCCAGGTTGAGATGAAGCAGATATGCAAGGAATCTGTTCTGTGATAGTCCCCTTGGCAACATAGTCTGCAGCCTTAGGTACTGGTAACACCAAGGAAGCTTGATGTGCTGACTGTAAGAGATTCATCACTGAGGATGGAGCAGAGTGAAGACACTGCATCCAGGCTCTGTGCTATCACCACAGGAATGGAGAACCTGATCATATTATGGAACTGACAGATTGAATGGCCAGCCCTGAGTCTAACTGATAACCAAATCATGTTCTTTGGGTGAGCTTTGCTCATTATAATCTCATTTTAATGCCAAAACACACCTCTATCCCGAAGGCTACCCACCTCTAAGGTGTGACCACTCCTCACTGAGCATGTGCTATGAATTTCTCTGAGCCTGTAACTTTAAACAAAAGCAAGAAAAAATTATACCAATCACAATGAAGACACATATGACTAGAGTCACTCCAGCTACACCTAAAAGTAAGAAAATTGCGTAAAAATGGCTCAAGAGAGGGAAAATGTAGAGGAAGACACCATCACAGAAAAGTTGGAAGGACATCACTAACTATTGGGATCAGTTGACAGGCTTAATCTCTCTTCCCCCCTCACCTAGGGACACCTCTTGGATGAGATTCAAACTCTTGGTTATACCAAGTACTTCCCTGGGAAACCTAACATTCTCTATAGAGTTATTTCATAAGTTAGCACATGTGTAGATCACTGTGTTTGTCACATTCTTGGTATTTGTTTGTGCTTTGCAGACAGTGTATTTATCACTGGCAATCCAAAAGAACTTGTGCTCCTGTTGCTTCAATAAATTATGATAGTAATCTACTAGACTGAAAAGTGTATTGCACTATTTGTAAATCTGTGGTTGTAATTAATGCAACCAGTTTTATAGTGCCAATTGTGCTATTTGTACATCTGTGATTGTGATAATTCAATATAATTTAATATACTGAATGTGTCCAGACATATTGCCAAATTGGACATCACTCAGTATGTAAGCCCAGCTGCTCCCAGGTCCTCTATCTGAGGACAAGCTGGAACAAAAGGGGGTTTAGGTCCTGACAAACTTCCTTACCTTTTAACGCAACAGAGGAACATGCTCAGCCTATGGTTAGACAGCACCAATAGTCAGTAAAATGAGTGGTTTTATCAAACTCTCTCCTCGCTTATTTTGTGTATGGATGGCACTTTGTTCATCCCTAGGGGATGGAATTGCAGCTCTCCAGAGCCCAAATCCATGGCTTGCTACATTGTGAATTAAGGTTTTGCAACTGCTGTAAGCTTCTGTTCATAAATTTCCTGGTGTGATCACTATCAGAGACTTGCAATGCACTTTCTCCCACCCACCAAGGAAGAGGATGGAGCTCTCTTTAACTTTGTGGGTGTGTGTTGTGGTTTAACCCGGCCGGCAGCTAAACACCACACAGCCGTTCGCTCACCCTCCCCCCGCCCTCTCTGGCATGGGGGAGAGAAACGGGAAAGTGAAGCCTGGGGGTTGAGATAAAGACAGTTTATTAAGATATAAAATAATAATAATGTGTACAAACAAGTGATGCACAATGCAATTGCTCACCACCCGCTGACCGATGCCCGGCCCAACCCCAAGCAGCCGTCCCCCCACCCTAGCTAGCCACCCCTATATATTGTTCAGCATGACGTCAGATGGTATGGAATACCCCTTTGGCCAGTTTGGGTCAGCTGTCTTGGGTCTGTCCCCTCCCAGCTCTTGCTGCCCCCCCAGCCTGCCCGCTGGCAGGACAGAGTGAGGAGCTGAAAAGTCCTTGGCTTAGTGTAAGCATTGCTCTGCAGCAATTAAAACATCAGCATGTTATCAGCACTCTTCTCATCCTCATCCAAAACATAGCACCCTACCAGCTACTAGGAGGAAAAGTAACTCTGTCCTAACTGAAACCAGGAAAGTGTGTAAAGATGGAGAAGTGAGACTTCCATGGAGAAGGAAGAGCTGTCAAGTCACCCCTAGAGAGTTGCTCAGGAGGGGACCTGAAACATTAGAACCCAATTTACTATACTCTTTTGTATCACCTTGGATCAGTGTTTTAACCCAGGAAAATTAAATGTAAAATGCTGTCATTTTTAGATGTCTTTTTTTGACTATTTTGCATAGGTATAAGTTATTGCTTACTTGTGATGCAAAAGAGCAAGAAAGTAGTGCAGGGTGCAACACTCCATGGTTTCTACTCACATAAAGATCTACATTTGAAAATTGTTTTTTGTTAAGATCCAGAATCCTGAAAGGCTGCCATATGTCCTACCTGAAAGACTGAAAAAAAAATGATGATGGTGTGAGAGACATTACTTGGGAAGAAAGCTGGTTTATTAGACAAGCACAGTAGTGAGTCTGATTGGGATATAAAGGAGATCAGTCTTCACTCAGACATCTCAGGCCCAGTGTGAAATGTTATTCTTGCTCACTTGTGAATCCCACACAGTAACATTCCTTTCATTTGTTTATAGATTTTCATCGCTTTGATCCCCCCCATCCCCACCCCTGCACTCACCATCAGGAGCTCTTGAAATGAAAACCTGATTTTTCAAATTATTTTTGCCTCTTCAAATGATATCAGCCAAGGAACTCAGTGATTATTACACAGTTTGAAGGCACAGTTCACTGAAAATTTCAAAGAAAATAAAAGTGAGACACTAATAGAAAAAAAAAAAATAATAATAATAATAATAAATCTGTCATTTAGGAGAGGGGAGTAGATAAGATAAAGTGAACAACAACAACAACAACAATAAACAGCATTTTTATAAGTGTAACAAATTCAAATAGTTGGGGGGGGGAAGCAACTCTAGCAACTCACAGGCTGTAAAGAAGTAAAACTGTAAAAAGATCTGTAGGAGGAGAATCAAATATACATGAAGTAAGGCTGCTAGACAAGGGAGGAAAGAGGGGAGACCTTAATCAGCATCCACTAACTTGTTGATGTGGGGGTTTGTAGCAGTCTGTGTGGGATGCAGGGCTGCGAGCAGTTCTGGCGGGTGCCAGGTAGCTCTGCTGAGAGAGGGGAGAAGCAGGGAGGAGGCTGGCAGGCAGGCAGAGCACAGTCGGATAGGGTGCACCCCGCAGAGCTGGCAACAGCACACTGAACACTTCCTCCGGCACGCGGACAGGGGCCCCCATGCAGCAGGCTGCCTTTGCTAGCAGGTGTGGTGAGAAGACCTGACAGACAAAGCTCATTACAGTGTCCCAGCAGAGCATGAAGCTTCTAGATATTCTTAATGACCATATATGAGGTGACTGGCTTACTCTATCTGGTGAACAGCTTGCAAGGATAATATCTTGCCCGGAGGAAGAAAGACCTGTCCCTTTCAAGCCTTTTTTTATTTTTCTTTTCCTTTTTCTTTTTCTTTTTCTTTTTCTTTTTCTTTTTCTTTTTCTTTTTCTTTTTCTTTTTTTCTTTTTCTTTTAGTGCTTAATATTAAAGTTTTCCCTCATACACTAAACTATTTGTTGTCACAGTGTCCTCATGGCTGTGAAGCCAATAGTGTCCAACAAGCTTCAGATAGTCTTTCCCCTTCAGAACCACCAAAAAATGTCTCTGTGAAAGTTTTTGGAAGGGCACCAGCTCTACAGAGCAAACATGAGGGGTTATTACCAGAGGGTCAGTCTCTGGTGTCGCTATCCAACTACACTGCTGTGAAGCTGTGGACCATTTAGTCTCTATCACAGTGGGTTTGTTCTGTTCCTAATATGACTGCTAGGTGATATTTTCATGCATTTCCTCTTCCTCTGTCCACTGCTGAAACTGATAATGCATTACTAATTCCTTTTGAGGAACGACAGGCTATTGTTTAAAAAGTAGACAAGCCATCGAGATTTGGATTATAGATATGTCAGAGACAAAGAAAAAGAATGATATTTTACACAGGTCATGACATGCAGGAAGGACACAGATGTGTCTTACTCTTGAAAATACAATTTTATGTGTTTATGACTGTATCTGAAATGAAAAAAGAACAAATACCTCTAACAAAAAACAAATTTCAGCTAGAGAATTTGAGGAGATCTGGGACATGATGAGTACAGATTGTTGCCTGACATTCCTGATAACAGTTCAGATTTGGTCATTCCCACAATGATTGTGCTGTGGTTTATTTTTCCCAGATGTAAAATAAACCATGGCCCAACCCATATGCCTACTACTATTTACTGTAAGCAAACAAGTTATTTTTACTCTCCATGGACAAGACAGCTTTGGCACAATATAACCCAGGGATATATTTCCTGGCAGGATACTGGGGATGGTGTCAGCACTGCTCTCTGCACAAATTCTCTTGATTGACCACAGCATTATCTCTTCATCCATGTCACAGCTTCATCTGGCCTTCCTATAATCAATGGATATACAGTAGAAAAAAATTGTCTAAAGCAAATGTTAGACAAGGACTGTGAAGTGAAATACAGAGTGGTTTTGTGGAAAGACTTGGATAATGAAACTAGGTCCACAAGTTTATGTTTTCCTACAGGGTCCAAGAATTTGTGGTAGAGAGATGGTGGTGATCTTGTAGAGGACTGAGTTTCCCTTCCCCTGCAAACAAGCACAGAATCTCCCAGGTCTGCAGCTCCATGGGTGTGGGGATGACAAGCCTCTAGCTGAGCCGAGCACAAGTGCTACAGCTCTCAGGGGAGACAGGAGCAACAGGACTGGTTTCCTGGAGGCATTTGCTAAACTCTGTTTCTGAGCCACACTGAATCATCTCAGTGATAGACTGGCCACTTCTGGGATTTTGTGCAGTGACTTAATAAAGCAAATGTGTCAGTTTGATGTATACTATAATAGGGTTTCATCTCACCTGACTCCCTGTAAGTCACTGTAGTCCAGTCGCAGCAAGTGGAGGCAATAAGGTTGTTGGAGAATGCAGATCCCCTGACCTGCTTTGGATATCTGCCTTTAAATGATACAGATTATATCTGTGAAGTGCCTGTTTTTCTCCACTAACAGCAAAGGGACTGTAGACAACAAGATCAGATGTAGATATCTACACAATAGATGTCTAAATTTGATGAGATTAATCCCATTTTACCTATCTGTACCAAACTGCAAACTCCATTTTGGTCATGAAAATGTGCTGAGTATCCCATGTTGTCTTTCAGCTTCTACCTTAGACTACCTTAGATAATTGTTGTGGAAGGCAAGCAGTGGACATAAATCAAGCACTGCTAACAGCACACATTTCTCCCTTTTTATTCAGGCTAAAGCAGAACAGGAACAGTGATCTAGTCTACACAGTATCTCACTATGCCTTACACTGACACAAAAGAAGTACAAATACAGAAGAGTAAACATAAAAAGTAGAGTAAGCAAAGAAAAAATGGTTTGGATAGGAAAGTATGTAAGAACATCTTCAAACAGATTCGCAGGCAGCTTTGATGAACCAAACATGGAGGAATCCTGAGCTGAAGAAGTGTATCTTTTGATCCCAAACAGTTATCAAAGCCAGAAGGGCTTTAAAAAATGTGGCAGCAATGAAGACAGATATTTTGTTTAGTATTTTTCACTTAGGCATCTAGTTAACTGTAACAGGAAAATGCAATAACTTGCAGACCACCGGGTGAGAAAGATGTTGAGTATAGTGTTTGGCTAGTCTCTCCCTGGGAAGTGAAAGCTGTGTTTGTTTAAGAAGCTGTTTTGCAAAGTTATTTTGTTCTGTTTTTCCTACCATAACAATTTGAAAATTTGTATTGTCTAGGAAAGGTACAGCTTTTTCCAGGGAGTAGCTAGGGGTAGGAAGTTTCAACATAATTTGCAAAAAAGTGATCGAGCAGAGAGTCTCAGTATGTGACTGTGGTGCAATTGCTTAAAGTAACTAGGAAAATAAAACTAACATTCACATTTTAAAGAAAATGTACAGCATTGAAGAGGCTTTCAGAGTAGGGTGTAGCTGCATTACCTGAGTGTTCCCTAGGGTTCCAACCTTAGATGCTATCACACTGGGGGAACCTGGTGTGCTGGCTCTAAGGAACAGCATGGAGCATAGCATAGAGTAGAGTGGACACACCATGGCTAGGCTCTGTGACCAGGCAGGGACTCAATTGTTCTTGTGCACATTGAGACCAATAAGCCACACTTTTTGCTACTCTGAGCCAACGACCTTTCATGTTTTGACAAATGCTGTATTCTAGTGTACTTTTGCTCATTATAATATCATTATAATACCAAAACACACCCCCATCCCAAAAGCTACCCGCCTCCAAGGTGCTATCACCCCTCACTGAGCATGCGCTCTGAATTTCTCAGAGCCTATTCCTTTAAACAGAGATGGGAAAAATTTTCACCAATCATAACTAATATATGACTAGAGTCACTCAAGCTTCACCTAAAACATAGAAAATAATATAAATGGGCCTAAGAGAGAGGGGATGTCAGGGAAGATACCATCATTAGGGAAGATACCACCATCAGGGGAGATACCTTCATGAGGGAATACACCATCCTGAGGACTTCTTGACTCCTGGGATCAGTCGACAGGCTCAGCCTCTCTTCCCCCCTCATTGGGACACCTTGGGTGAGATTTGAACGCTTGGTTATACTGTGTGTCTCCATGGAAACTTAGAAATCTCTATAGTCTTTGTGCCTTTTAAGGTGTTAATTTCCAGGCTGTGCACCTGTGTATTCATTCAAGCTAGCTTGCTTTTGTAGACAGTAACTATCACTAGCAATCCAAAGAACCTTTGTACCTGCTGATGTAATAAATTGCACTTGATTGCATTGTTCCTAGTTGTGATAGTTCTCATTGAACATGACTAGAGTAACGGCAGTTATACGTTATTGGTGAATCCATGACCGTGGTAGTTCAGTGCTCTGAATCCAACCAGACCCATATCGGTTATGCATTATTGGTGAATCTGTGATTGTGATAGTTCAGTACCTTGAATCCAATCGGACCTGTAACAATTAATCGGCTACACCCCTTAACGTAACAGTGACCATGTCTCTAAAGACTACAAGAGGATTCTGCTCAGATCCAGCAAGCCAGTGCTGAAGGACCACAAGCCTGATTCAGTATGTCAAAATCTGAGTGCCCAGCTGTGGTAAGCTCATAGTAGTAGCAGTAAATGTATACACAGTAAGATAGAATACCTTGGTTAAGTTGGTCTGCTATGTATTCAGGCCTACCAGTAGTCAGGTTGGTCAGCTTTGTCTAGATTGTTTCCAGAAACACAGAAGTAGGAAATGACACTGAAGAGGGTTTCAAGAGGCCATCCAGGGCATCACCTGCTCCCAGACAGAATTTATGACTGGCCCTAATCCTCTTACAGGTAAAAGATAAAACTTCCAACATCATAATATACAGAGATATATTATTCAACTGTTTAACAAGTCGCCCAAACACAAATAGCATACGAATTTTTGACAATATTTCCTGTGTACATTATAGGAATTTATTATATAGTTTAGTTAATTCAAACCAATTAATGGTTTTGCTGACCTTTCATTAGTAGTTTGCTCTAATGAGAGATTTTTCAATAAAGGATTGTTTGAACATGCTAAACCTGCCACTTCATTTTTATAAAATATTTTGGCAACTCTTTTGATAGATATTGTGATGCAATGTGATATCTTTTCTGACAGATTAGAGGGTTGCTTTCTTGGCTGACAGCTTTGTTTCAAATAGAAAAGAAAGAAAAAGGACGTCACTACCGATGTTGAAAATGATATCTTTTTGTTGCACATATTCCTAGCCATTATCTTGAACAATACAAAACACTTTTGTTTGATTTCAAAAGATGGAACAGCTACTTCAATTTCAGACCTCATGGAGGACTGGTTCATGGGATATGTCTGGAATTGCTCATAAGTAATAACCTGTAGCTCACAAACTGTCATAACTATTTCCTGGTCTGGTTCCCTCCAATAATAAATGTAGCAGTTCACAACTTGCTAAACAAGGAAAACATCTACTTATTCCAATTGGTAAAGCAAATCCATCTCTTTATTAATGCAGGTATGAACATTCCAGGCTACAAATTTTGCACTTAGAAAATTCAGTTTACAATTAAAATCACAGAATCACAGAATCACAGAATTTCTAGTTTGGAAGAGACCTCAAGATCATCGAGTCCAACCTCTAACCTAACCCTAACAGTCCCCACTAAACCATATCCCTAAGTTCTACATCTAAACGTCTTTTAAAGACCTCCAGGGATGGTGACTCCACCACCTCCCTGGCCAGCCTGTTCCAGTGCCTAACAACCCTTTCAGTAAAGAAGTTCTTCCTAACATCTAACCTAAAAATCCTCTGGCGCAACTTAAGCCCATTCCCCCTCGTCCTGTCACCAGGCACGTGGGAGAACAGACCAACCCCCACGTCGCTACAGCCTCCTTTGTAGAGAGCGATAAGGTCGCCCCTGAGCCTCCTCTTCTCCAGGCTGAACAAGCCCCGCTCCTTCAGCCGCTCCTCGTAGGACTTGTTCTCCAGGCCCCTCACCAGCTTCGTCGCCCTTCTCTGGACCCGCTCAAGCACCTCCATGTCCTTCTTGTAGCGAGGGGCCCAAAACTGAACACAATACTCGAGGTGCGGCCTCACCAGAGCCGAGTACAGGGGGACAATCACTTCCCTAGCCCTGCTGGTCACACTGTTTCTGATACAAGCCAGGATGCCGTTGGCCTTCTTGGCCACCTGAGCACACTGCTGGCTCATATTCAGCCGACTGTCCACCATCACTCCCAGCTCCTTCTCTGCCTGGCAGCTCTCCAACCACTCATCTCCCAGTCTGTAGCTCTGCTTGGGGTTATTGCGCCCCAGGTGCAGGACCCGGCACTTGGCCTTGTTGAACTTAAATATAACTGACTTAAAATAACTTTAATAAATAATATAACTGACTTAAAATAACTTTAATAAATATAACTGACTTAAAATAACTGACTGAGATGGGGTATTTACTGATATGAGTGAATGCCCAGTTTTTCAGGACACCCAACAGAGTAAGAAAAGCTCATCATTTTTTGTATGTACCAGTAAGACATTTGTTGACAGTGTAGTGGCTTTTATCTATCAATATAGTCCCTCTGGCAATATGTCAGTGCATCTTGAGACTTTATGAATTATCCTTGTAAGGATTTTGACATGAGTTACAGCAATTTTACCCTCAGTGTACAGACAGCAGAGATGAGGTATTTGTCCAGAACGATAAAGAAGCTATGTCTGGTTTTATTGAAACTTATCTTACAGTCTTAAACACAATGCACTGTTAATCCTATCTTATGTGTCTGGGACATCAGTTAAGGACACGTTGAATCACCAGAGGTAATTTTGCCAGGTTGAGCTTTAAATGTGCCTTTAGAATGGAAGAAAAGTAATTTATGCCACAATTTTCTCTTTGGACTGGTAGAAATCACTGGGCCAAAGGAAAATATATTTTTCTGGTATAGGATATGGTTGCTCTCACTCCATTTTCTCCTTTATATTTTTCTCCCTTTACATTAGAAAACAGACTTCTGCAAGTAGCAGTGAACATGGTAGCATGGTCAACTCAAGTAGCATCCAAATGGTCCACAATTGTCCTATATTAGCACAGCTGCTCAGACCATAACCTTGTCCCAAGGGAAGCAGGGCAGGAACCTCCCAGCTGTGTGTGAGAATTTAATGTGGAATACCGTTTTTCCATACAAATGCACATGCAGGAAATAAGACCCTGCAGGCCTGTGTATGTGTGTGTAATCATATGCATGTCATGCCTGCTCAATTGTATTTTTTCCTCTTTCCATAAACTGAAGGTTCCTGTCACCTGAGTGATCAATTCATGTGATTGGTGAATGTATTAGAAGGTAAAAGTGAATAAAGACAATATTGGAAAGAGAGCCTCTCCTTCAATGCTGTAAACTGCAAACATGGTATATCACTTTCTGAGATGTATGCAATATTTTGTTTCATATTCACAACCAGAGCTGAGTCCTGATTTGTACCACGCTTGCTGTTTTTCATTCAGATTGTTTCTGGGTAGTACCCCATTGCTAAAAAGTATTTTTGGTATTTTGTAGTTGTTTGAAAAAACATGCTCCTGGGGCAAGGCTAGCAGCAGATGATGGAGATCTTGCATGTTGTCTTTTTTTTTTTTTTTCTCAATATAGCCTACAGCATCAGTTATTCACAGTCTCCAGTCATTTAATGAGAGTATTTATGGCTAGATCTGGATCAAAGATTATGACTTTCTTCTACTTGAACTTTTATTTTGTATCAGTTTTAGCTTTGTATTACATTTTGTAAAATAAAAATGATGAGCAACTTGTGCTGTTGTAGTATGAGAAAAATCAAAGCTTTTAAATGGTATCTGTCAGAACACATTTTGTGGTGAATATTTTGGTTTATTGGTAAATGTTTAACAGTACTCACTTGAAAAATAGCCACATATACAGTGTCATCTCAAGCAGTTCTCAGTTCCAGCTCTGCAGATAATCTTTCTCCCATTTAATGAGTAAAGGGCAAAGGGTGGCTGTGAACAATGACACCTCTCCCATTCTGTGCAGATTCTCACACTTATGACTGCGGTATATGGACTGAGCAAAATGACTAATGTCTATCTAGCATTTGCTTTCTCTTCCCCTTCCTATGAGGAAGTACTGCATGTACTTGAAGTGTGATACTGTTGGAAGTAATTTGTACTAAAATTTGTATTAAATACTGGACTTTGTTAACTAGGGTTTCAAGTTAGTTAGATGATGTGTCTTATGATTTAACCAGCTGATAATTATACTTAAATATTTTTGTTTGTTTGTTTGTTTCGCTCCAACTTCGATTTATGTTGAGATTCAGTTGCTGTGAGTTGTGATCTAAACCACCATCAAAGTGACCAAAGGATGAAACTGCATACGCTGAATTTACTTTTTAGATTATATAGAGAAGCATATATTATGTAGTTTTAACAGAATAGAACATTTGAAGGAACTAAGTCAAGCAAAAAAGGGTCACTAAACTCCATGAACAGTAACGAGGAAGAAGAGCAAAGGTGCTCCTACAAGTCTGTAAGGAAAATTCAGGCAAGGGATATAATCATGGATGGCACAAACAAACTCCCTTTAAACTTACTGTGTGTATTCTGAAATAAGAATCACAGAATCACAGAATTTCTAGGTTGGAAGAGACCTCAAGATCAGAGAGTCCAACCTCTGACCTAACACTAACAGTCCCCACTAAACCATATCCCCAAGCTCTACATCTAAATGTCTTTTAAAGACCTCCAGGGATGGTGACTCCACCACTTCCCCGGGCAGCCCGTTCCAATGTCTAAGAAACTACATCCCTTAAATTAAAAGCATTTGAATAACGCTTTGAAAATTTGCATTAGAAATAAGCAAATACATTGCATGAGTAAGCTTTAGTTTGAGCAAATCCCTCTTTCTAGCTCTTCAGGTTGAGGTCTCTAGAGTTTATTATGTGAATGGCAATAACTCCCACTAGAAAACAAGTATATTCATAACTTGTGAGGCTAGATGACAAAAAACACTTTATCTGATTTCTGTGATATCCATCAATTAACATCACTGCTGACTGCTTGGTGCAACTTTTCTCAAAATTCTTTACTTGTGACCTACAAAAAGACTAGAGATGTAGCATCTCTGTAACAGTTAGAGGCCCTGCCCCAGTATATAAAAAGCTCTAGCTTTTAAAGTATTCTCCCAAATCCAGATAATTCCCTATTACTTTGAGATGGCACATTTGAAACATGTTTTAGGAGAAAGTGGCTGAATTGGAGTGGTTAAATAGCAACACTGAATGCCAATATCACTGCTGAATCTAACAGCTGGCACACATATCTATATTAGGGAAATCTTTTGAATATTATCTCCTCATTGATACTCACAGCATTTTACAGAAAAGCCCCAGTTACCTCATAAATGGCTTCATTATATGATTTACATTTTGGACTTTGATAACTCTTCCGTGATAACATGTTAGAAGTTGCAATTAGGCAAGAAGTATGTGGAATAGATTCCCTTCATTAACTGGCTGTTGGCATAGAGTTTAAAGGTCAAATTCTGACCTCACCTGTAGGGATATCGTGAGTATACATCACATGGAACCTGCAGAAATAATCTATATGACCATCTGCAAAGAGACACAAGAGTCATAACAGATAACCCAAGAGTATTGATTGTGACCTATACCCCACAGATTATTGAAAACTACTTAAAGATATAGGGTCACATATAAGTTTAAGGAAGGTTTCTATCTACTGGGTTCCAAGAAAATATACTGATTTTATTTCCTTGAAGTTGTGAGTTACCCTACACATGACTAATGAGAAGTACAAAACACTTCATCAGCATATATCAATGTCTACCAACTTCATTAATATCATTAATGCATTAGAAATTTAGCATTCTTCCCCTAAGTGTTGTAAAGATATAAAAGTTGGTGCATGTCCAGAAAGTACCCTTAGACCACACAAAGTAAATTTGGAGCAACGTCACTTATTTGCCTAGAATTGGTCCAAATTTATCCCCATAAATCTCAGAAGAGCATTTTGCTCCCTTATTTGAAACACACACACAAAATTAAGAATGTTAAGCCATGCTGAACCTGAAAAAGAAGTAATCCTGTCACAGAATAACATTAAAAAAACATATTTCATGGATAAATTAAGGCTGTATGGTCAGAAAATGTCATGTTTTGTGAAAAAAAAAAATAATAATAATAATAATAATAATAAAATCCTTGCCTTTGCTACCCCAGGAATGTGCAAAAAGAGCTAATGAAAGTCCTTTAATGGGTATATATTTCAGAATATTTCTTTTGTGAATATAATATTTTTTCATATAAAGGTTACCAAATCAGATAAGGACAAGCTTTGATAGAAGCTATTGGTAGGTAAATCTAATTGAACTGCTACAAAAGGAGAGTGAATGGAACAAATAATTTTCTTTTGCAAGAAAGAAAAAAGGAATAGAACTGCATGCTTTCTTTTTTAATACAAAGAATAATCAGAACACGCTGCAGTGTTGAAAACAACCATATTAAAACAGATATCTGATTTCATTGGGGTAACAGATGCTTGGCTAATTCAAGATATCAACAAGGATGTAAAAACAGTAGGACATAAAGTCACCCCATGATGTGTCAAAGCTGGGGAAATTGTAAAAGATGTAATTCGCTGAGTCACCAGCTTAATTGCGTGAACTGCTGTTACTTTCAAACTTGATGTTAAAAACTTTATTTTATCACTGTGTCTTGTCCTACACCAACAGCAAGAGAAGCAGTGACTCTGTCACCTTTTAGTGCTCTTAATGTTGTCTAAACTGTAGGCTCTGAATACCTAAAGCTTCTGGAATTTTGTCCAGATGGAAACAAGAATGTATCAAAGCTAAGCTTGCTTATTACTTACATTTTCCTCAGCTTTTATCTTTCATGATCATTGAGGGCCTGATCTGGCTAAGACTTCTGTGTATTTTGTTTATTGATATATTCCGTGTTATTATTCCTGCCACAGCTCTGTAGCATGTGGTAGCTTTACTTGTCAAATATAGAACCACAGGGAAAAAATCATCAGGGCCAGATGAAAGATTTGAGCCTATGCTTCCTCGTTCCTTGTCTGGTTACTTCTTCAGCTATCTGAGCTATTTTGCTGACGGCACAGTAAGAGCATAAATGCTAAATATTTGCTAAAGCTTCTTTCTGCCAAGGAGCACTGGGAAGGTGAGGAAACACAAGTGCGTGGATGCGACAATCAATATGATTTTTCTTCTAGCTTTCTGCATTCACAAGAGTGAGACCACGCCCCTATAACAATACAAATACCTGTTCAGCATGGCACAATGTGTTACACTATGTAGCAAAAAGCCATATACATCTAAGTTTTCTGGTCCACTACAGACAGGATCTTTTCAAAATGAAGCTTTTAAATGTTCATTTCAAAACCGCCTTTCAAGAAAGGATTTGGAGATGGCATATGCAGAGTGCATGTCTGGACATTAGCCTGCACAGATGAAGGTCCAGGCAAAAACTACAAAAATCATCACATGCCAAACAAGCCCACAGTGTCATACAACATCTTAACTTGCTTATAACTTTCATGTAATAATAAATATAAAACTAAACTGGTCATTGCTTTTAATAAGTATCTACGGATAATCAGCTAGTAAGCACACAACACACCAACCACACATTTCCTCTTACAAGCTTTTACTTTCAACAAATGCTTTCTTTCTGTTACTTTTATGCTACTTCCTCTTTTCAGAAAGCATTTCATAAAACTGATATGGAGAAAGAAGCAACAAGATTTCAATATACATAGAGCAGTCAAAGGCTCCCCGGCTGCTGACCATAATATTGACTAGAATGTGATTATGGAAGACATATAGAAAGGTGGAAAAAACATAAGGGGCTAGGTAGCATTGTAATCCATCTTCTTTGAAGGCCCCTGGCAAAATAATTACCTACAGTCTTCTGCCAGTTCCCTGCTAGGGATCACACCCAGTTCCTGTGAATCACTGCTCCCATTGCAGGAATAAAAGAGGGAGGAAAAGATTTTGTAAACCTCTGCTGTCAGCTAATCCTTTAGAGCACTTCATCCTCCATCCCAAATCCACTTTCATGTACAGGATAAGAACAATCACATCTAGAGGAGCTTCTCTGTGTTGCACCCCGGGAAATCAAAATGTAACAGAAGTAGTAATGTTTTTAAAATAAATAAATAAATAAATGCTAAAGAATAAAATATTGTCCAGGAAGTAGATGAGATTGTCTGAGGAATGAGCGAAGGACATTCATGAGAAAAATAAGCATTTACAGCAGAAGAGAAGAGGAAAAACATAGGGTTTCTAGGTTTCTTCAAACTCATTTTTTGTCTGATTATGCCTCACTCTTATGTCATTTAAATATTTCAGTTCCATACCTTTGGTGAGTCTGATGATCAAATTCTATTAACTCCAACATCTTGATCCTTACAAATTAATACTTACTCAATTGTCAGTCATGGTACAATCCACCTGTATGACAAGACTGATGGCACGTAAATGCATGTGATTTACAACCCACATCACTCTCTGCCATTAATTTCTGCATCTCCAATTTCAAATCCTGGCTTACACCCAGTCTCCTCTAACTAAACTGTGATAAGATTAATATCTTATTTCTAAATTCTCATTATTTCTTAAAGCTGTTTCCTACCTTTCAACCTTTACTTGATGAATATAGCTGTCAAAAAAAAACTGGGCATGAACCCAGAAATGAAGTTTTCTTACACTATTTATATTAGCTGTGTTACTAGAATCTCTCTGCAGTTGTAGTTCACTACTGTGAAGGACGTTTTAAACAGTTTCAAATGCACCACAAACTAAAGACATATTATGAAGCAGCATAACTAGATAGCGTTATCTGCCACCCAGTAAATCTTGCTCATCAGCTTATACCTATAGATTTCCCTTTAAAATGAGAATAATCAGGTTTTGCATCTGATTGAAATAATGCAAACAATGTATTGGTGAAAAGATGTTGCTCTCTAAAATAATCACAATAATAATAACAATACCATGCAATAATTACAAGATTTTGGAAGCAAATAAACATATCGAGCATAGAATTGAGTTTTGTTTGAGAGGTTTTTAGTTTGGATAGAGTCTTTCCTCATGCTTTACAATAACCCAGGGAATTACAAAGAAGATTTAAAAAAATAAATAAACTAAGAGTAAATTGGTCAATAGGACTTACTAAAAGCCATAAGTGGAAATAAATGGAAAAATTACATAAATGGGACAAAAAGAATACACATACAGAGCTAGTTTAAAGGTCCATTTACCCCTGTAGAGTGTCTGCAAGTGAAACCAAAAGTAAAGACAATGGTAAAGAGTATATCAAATAAAGCTTGTACTGATTTGTCTTGGTTTGTTTCCCTGCCTTATGACAATCTGAAATTAGGAACTTCTAGGAATAGCAGATGCATGCAAAACAGTCTCTAGACACTGATGGATTTATCTCCCTTTCATTTGTCTAGCTGAACAGAGGAAGATATGTACAGAAGGTAAGATGTGTTTCAGTGACAAAAGGTGTGTTTTAGGGCTTAGAAAGAGAACTCAAATAATAGAAAATGAAATTTAAAAAATAAAGCAAGCAATTCAAAAGCTCAATAACAAGATGAAATAAAGGATGAAATCAATGCAGAATGGCAAGCAGGGATACCCTAATATTATAAAGCATTGCACGGACAAGTAGAGCAGAACTCAGCAGCTATTAAATATAAAGTGTATACTTGTTCTGATAAATGACTACATAAAGCTAATGTCTCCTCTGTCATAAGATTTGAAATGATGCTCTGTTCTGTGTACGTTGTAGAAAAACTAGGTGGATATGAACAGAAAATGAGTTTTATTTTCTTTTGTTTTGTGTGTGTGTGTGTGTGTGTGTGTGTGTGTGCGTATGTGTGTTTGTGTGTTTTTTTCATGCTTTTTCTAGTTAAATGTGAAGTCATTTCCAAACTGAAGTTGAATTTTAAACCAAAGTCTAAGTTGTTGAATTCGGTTTCTTTAACTACTTTGATATCCTCTGGTGCCACTCCCTGAAACTACATAACTTCTGAAATCATAATCTGAGTGAGTAGAACAATGGTGGATTTAGGACAGCTTTTAGAATTCAATAGAACTGTTCATTTGGGAGGGATCTACAAAGATTATGGAGTCCAACCACCTGACCACTTTAGGGCTAACCAAAATTTAAAGGAGGACGTTAATAAAGGAGGACGTTATCCAAATGCCTCTTGAGCACTGACAGATGTGAGGCATCAACCACCTTGCTGGGCAGCCTATTCCAGCATCTGACCACACTCATGGCACAGAAATTTTCCTTCATGCCCAGGCTGACCCTCACTGGTGCAGATCTGTGCCATTCCCTTGTGTTCTACCATCAGTCCCAGGGGACAGAGACCAGCACCTCCCTCGGTGCTTCCCTCCTCAGGGACCTGCAGGGAGCAGTAAGGCTGCCTCACAGCCTTCTCTTCTCCAGACTGGACAGCCCAAGAGTCCTCAGCCCCCCCGCCCCCCCATAGTACATGCCTCCCTGCCCTTTTACCAGCTAAACAGAGCAGGAGAATTACCGCTTTTGACCAACCGGCCATGATGTGTTTAATGGCTGCCAGGGCACACCACTGGTTCATGCTGAGCCTGCTGTTGACCATCACCCTCAGGTCCATTTCTGCTAAGCTGCTCTCCAGCCACACATTTCCTTGTCTGGGCCCGTTTGGCATTACTCAGTCCCAGGTACAGCACCTGGCATTTTCCTCTGTTGAACTTCATGTCCTTGAGTATTGTCCAATGTCCCTCTGCAAGGCCTTTCAGAACTCCAGAAAATCAACAGCACCTCCCAGTTTAGTATCCTCAGTGAACTTGCTAATGTAGTTGATTTTCCTAGAAAAATGAGATCTGTGTACCTGCTTTTGGAAAAGCAGTAAGAATTTGCAAATAGACAAAGGTTGAAAAGGATCACTTTTGATAGACTATATAGAATATGAGGAATAGTTATTAATTAATATTTATTACATGACTAGAAGTAGAACTAGGCATTTGGAGGAAAACATTATTGCAAGGAAAAATATGTTGGCATTCAATTACTGTTTGTACATGAATTCATTTGTATCTAGTTTAAGTATAATAGCTAAGACGTGTCTATTTTAACCACCAAAATTAAGTTAGTACAGAGTTCAAGAGATTGGCTTGATTCTCCAGCTTCACCGACAGAAGACAAGAATGGCATTCTAGAAGCAAAGTAAGCTGCATTGTTTTGACATCAGTGGAAATAAGGAGGAAGATCAGACATAGCCTGAGTAAGATACTCTTTCCTACATATATCAAAGTCAATGGGAATGAGGGAGGATATTGTCCCTACCATACAAAACAGATGCTGTGACATCAAGAACAGAGAAGATGCAGTTCACAGGGGCTCATGAGGCAAGAGGGCTACATGGTAAGCCACAAACAGAAGGAAAGAGGAAAAGAGGGAAGAGAGGTAGGAGGAATATGAGCATTTTGCTTCTCACCACCGGCCTCTAACCGTTCTGTGTGTTGTGGCCATTTCATTGCTGACCAGGCAGTGATGGTCAAAGCATCTGTGGCAGAGGCTAATCCTGAAGTGAAAAACTGCACTGACAGCATCCCCAGCAAGCACTTCCATGTCAATAAAATGTCTTCAGGCCTTCCCCTCTCCAAACAACTATGATCTCTGTTGTGGTTTAGCCCAGCAGGCAGATAAGTTGCACACAGCTATTCACTTACTCCCCCACAGTGGGATGGGGAAACAATAATAATAAAAAAGTAAAACTCATTGGCCAAGATAAAAATTCTTTAACAGGACAGAAAAGGAAGGGATAATAATAGAAATAATGCAAGTGATGCACAATGCAATTGGTTACCACTAGCCAACTGATGCCTATCCCATCTCTGAGCAGTATCCCTTCCCCAGACAACTCTCCCCATTTCTTATTGTTCCTTATGATGACACCAGATGGTATGGGACATCCCTTTGGCCAGTCCAGGTCAGTTGTCCTGGTTTTGTCCCCTCCCGTCCCCCCTCCCCCCCCCAAGCACCTTGTGCACCCGCAGCTTCCTCACTGGCAGGGCAGCACAAGAAGCAGAAAAGTTCTTGGCTCTGTGTGAGTGCTGCTCTGCAACAACTAAAACTTCCATGTGATATCAGAATTATTTTCCTCCTAAAACCAAAACATGGCACCATACCATCCACTATGAAGAAAATTAACTCTCTCTCAGCCAAAACCAGGACATTCTCAGTTTCTTTGGGGTAGCACAGTGATCCAACCAAGAGCAAAGACTCCCCTATTGCACTGATCTCTGCTACGCATCACTGCTGAGTTACTATAGGGGGCATCTCCCTTTAAGCCTCTTTTGTTGTTCTGCAAGAGCGTTGCTGAAACTATAATGAGATTGTGTTGTTATTTTTCTACAAGGACAGCTGCAATGGTCAACTTCAAGTGGGAAGAAAAATGACTGCCATCAGTATGCAGCACCTGTCAGTGAGGCATTCACACCAGTGAAGCATAATCAAGTTTTTAATGTAGGAACAAAAAAGCAAGCTCAGCACTTTTGCTATTACTGGAGCCACTGATAACAATTACTTTCCTGGTGGCAGGGACAGGGACAGGGGTCTTCTCTCCCTTTTGATTTTGACCTTTGTAAATCTTTTGGCATTGATACAGTAATTACTGCTTAAACACATTACAGGCTTCGAGATGGAGTTACAATCAATCATTGCTGTTTGATGGACCAGCATCCTGTTGTGTTACATGCTGCATGAACACCAAACAAAAGGTTGGTCCAAACACTTACTCTTTTCTTGTTTAATAATCAAGGGAGAATCAGCTGCCTGGGAATCAGACCAACATATTAAATGTAAAGATGTGTCATTCCTGGTTTTACAATGACCTTCCAACATCTGTTCTGTTTTCTAATTACAGTTCATACTACTTGTGTAACTGTACTGGGAAAGCACCAACATTTAAAAAAAAAAAAAAAAAAAAAAAAAAAAGTTTCCTTGTACTTTCTCCATGCAAGGTTTGTAACTCCTCCTTGAAAACAGGGATGGCAGACCAAAAACATTTTTCCCTGTTTTAAATACAGATTATGTACTTTTTTGAAAACACACAAGATGAACTATATGATAATGTTACCTATAACAAACTATTATTTGTACAGGGCTCACTGACTGCTACCAGAAAAGTGCAAATCTGATGCCAGAGTTAGCACACAAGTTGATGGTAAAGAGGTTAAACATGTCAGGAGACTGCCACATGGGCTTCCCAAGAGCACTGCCAAAAAGCCAGATGCTGAGAGGAGTCAGATCACTTGTTAGGCTTTTTGGTTGAAACCATTACATGAAACTATTGTCAGTAAAACATGAAAAGTGAGAGCTTAAATTTACAAAGCAGCACAAATAAATCGCATTGCTACAGCTGTGAACCATGGAGATTCTATAGGAGCATGCCATGATAATGCAAAACTTACTTGTGTAGTACAAATGTCACACTTGGCTGAAGCAATGGTCTCCAACAATTGCCAAAAGTACCTCAAATGTAAAGTACAACTTATACTGCCTCCTTAAGATCCACTGGTCCCCCAGCCACCTTAAATACTGTGGAGATACCTATAGCAGAGGTGCTGGGATTTTTGGTTGGTTGTTTTTTATCTCACGGGAATTAACTTGTCCTAATACATTCTGAGAAAGTTTCCACGCAAAAAGGTCACTCACTGAAAAACATCACTTAATACATATTTGCATATAGCCAACATAACAGACCTTAAAGTCACTGATAAAAGCTATGCTATCAGGAAACTAATTCTCAGAAAAAATCAGTATGCATTTTATTTTTTTCAGAAGTGACCATCTGGGATACAACATTGTAAAAGCCCATATTAAGAAATGTGCCATTTATAGGTGCAATTTTTTTTATTATGATATGTGCCAGGTTCTGCACCTGGGACGGGGCAACCCTGGCTATATATACAGACTGGGTGACAAGATGCTGGAGAGCAGCCCCACAGAGAGAGATCTGGGGTTTGTGGTTGACAGCAAGTTGAATATGAGCCAGCAGTGTGCCCTGGCAGCCAGGAAGGACAACCATATCCTGGGGTGCATCAAGCACGGCATTGTTAGTGAGTTGAGGGAAGTGATTGTCCTGCTGTACTCTGCGCTGGTGCGGCCTCACCTCGAGTACTGTGTGCAGTTCTGTGCACCACAGTACAAAAAGGACGTGAAACTGTTGGACTGTGTCCAGAGGAGGGCGATGAAGATGGTGAAGGGCCTAGAGGGGAAGACATATGAGGAGCAGCTGAGGTCACTGGGCCTGTTCAGCCTGGAGAAGAGGAGGATGAGGGATGTTTGTGTGTGTGAGGATGAGGATGTTTGTGTGTGTGTGTTATAAATAAATATCTTTAAAAGATGTTATTATTTATCTGTAAATTTCCTTTTGGAGGGGCTCTAACTAAATCTATAATGTCAAGAAAAAAATAGAAATTGAATAGATACTTATGAAGACAATAAGCTTCTTCTGGAAGGTAGTCTTGATGTAAATACTTCCACATTCTTCTGTATTGTATAGAAATTTAGCATGCAAGGTCAGAAAGGATAAATCCTTATTGCTTGGCTTCAACCACCACTGTGGACTGATAACCCTAAGTTACCCTAACCCTAAACTGAAATTTCCTTGTCCAAAAGAGAGATTTGTGACTCGTAGTGATACCTTCCTGTGTTTTTTCACAACTGTAAAAGATTCAGGTGGTTGTTTTCTTCAAAATTACAAGAGTGTGGAGAGGCAGAAACCCTCAGTTTCAGTTTGTGTCCTGAATTGGCTGGAAATGAGGGGACTCAGCTTTGATTGCACTAATAAACCTGATAGTAGCAACTAAATCCTAAAGTGAGGGTTAAGGTTGGCAATACAAGAGGCTCATACGCAGTCCTCTGCAGGAGAATTCAGCACCAGAGTCTAAAACTTACAGGAGGAGATGAGATTTATGAAAGTTTTGGAGAGAGGGAAGGATGTGTTATTTACAGAGTGAGTTTTTGGGAAGTATCCAGGGAAAGTGAGTCAGTATCTGGAACAGCAAAGCAGCTTTTTTGCTATTTTAGATACTTGAAGGCAGAGAGTTACTTGGGGTAATGTGGGAGAGAAAAGATGCCATCTGACTATGTATGTATTAATAAGGAGATCTAGCTCTTCCTGATAGCCATTTTACAGGCATTCAACATTCACAGGATCCACTGTGATAAAATCTTCAATGCCTATATGTCTGTCAAATGTGCACACAATCCAACTGTGGCACATGGACATTGGTGCCCAGAGCTGAACAAAGTAAAAGGCGGTGATGACAACTTGTAGCAAAATTGCAATGGGTGTTCCCATCTCATCCTGTCTACCAAAGGTACTGCTACGCACATTCACTGACAGTCCAGGGCCATATCCCTGGACCTCGAAGTGTCAATGTCCAGCTGTTCTCCATGTAAATACAATCATAAAGCTTTGGAACTAAATTTCTGACAGAAAACCATTATGGAATCTCCCCAGCTTGGTCCTTCAATTTTTACTTTCTCCATGGTGCCTACATAAGAATGCATCTGCTACTGCAAGGGAATTCAGCTTTTTCTTCCCAGTTTAACAATCAAATAGGCCTTGAAAGCTGCCCAGAGGAGGGCAGCTGGCAAAATTGACTGGTTTGCTGAGAAAACTGGAGCTCCAATTTGCAGTTTCTGTAACCACTGACCTGAGGTCAATTCTAATACAAGAATCTATTAAAATATCCAAAGGCAAGAGAAGAACTAATCTGGGAGGGGATGTCTCTTGAACTACCTGTAAGCAGTGACAGCTCAATAATATTTGATTCATCCCCTAAAGCATATTTGTCAAGAAGAAACATCTATAATGACAGATAGGGTAGGTAAGATTTCCAAGACAGCTGGACATGAGGGATGATCTCCATAAATAAAGGCAGTCAGACCCACAGAAAGTGCAATGTGTACATGTATTATGTCTTTGTCTGTCTTTTTCTCCCACTTAAAAAAGAACAGAAGAAAAAGAAATATATTCTATTCAACTCACTGCTGACTTTGAAGCCTCAGACTTTTTTCTGATTCTGGTTTGGCATCAGAAACATTAAGCATTGCTTAATTAAACAATCTCTCCGCCTCCATCCCACCTCCTAAATCAAATTACAAGGTAGAGCAACAGGAAAACGCCTGCAAAAATTAGACCAGTACAGAAAAGGCAAACCTTTCTGAAAACAATGGTGTAATGCAACATAAACATCAGGTTCAAAGACGGTAAAAAGAACTCAGGGTTATATATCCGTTCTCCTAGTGCATAGAGTTACTAGGGACAGTTCAACTCAGCATAATGTAGAGCATCTCCAGAAACTCTTGAAGCTCTGGCATCCAGCAATAGCCAGGGCTGCACAGGCAGGACTACTGACATCCTGCAATGCTCTTGTCATTAGCATGCTTCCAGCACAGCTCCGCTACTGGGACACCTAGGGTGGACCGAGGCAGACAGACACCGTAGCTCCACACTGATCTTAGGCTTCGCAGCAGAAGGGGAATCTTTAATTCTCCATTTAGGGAATGAGAAGAATGAAAAAGTCAGGTATAAGTGTAGTCATGACATAGCCTACACGCAACCAGGATTTGAACACAGGGAGCACATCACGCAAGAAATGGCTCACCCCACCAAAATGGTCCATATAAACTCCAGGCTTTCATAGCTAAAAACTCAAGATATCTAGTTCTCCAAAAAGCCACTAGATTTTCCCAGCATCTTTTCTGTCTTAATACATTTGTGCCCAAACACTTAAGCTGTAGGCATTAAATTCGTTTGGCTGGAGTCTATCACCAATGATCTTTCACTACAATTAATTTTCAAGGTAACTTCTATTTAAAATATATATATATATATATATAAATAAGACTTTATTGATAATAAGAGAACAGAAACATTTTCAAGTTTGCTCGGCCAGGGGGAACATAGCCAGAGCTGTTTATTGCTAAAATACATGAGTTGCCTATGTGTTTTACCTTGACTGAAGTATGGCCCAACACCAAAAAATATAACAAAATACTGCTTGTTATCAAATCACTACCAAGTTTTTGCCCTCATACTTTCTTAATCACTGAATCATCATGAACAATCTTTAAGTCTGATACACACCATATATTTTTTTACCCTTCAAATATACATAGTTTCTTTATTTTGGAAATTCAGAGCATGAAGATTTGTGGTTTTGCCAACTGAATTTAATCTTACTTTCTAAATATTTTACCATTTAATCTTAGTTCCATGACTCTAAGGAAAAAAAAAAAAAAAAAAAAAAAAAAGGAATCTTTTTTCCCACCTTGACTTGATCTAGAGGTTTTATTTGTTTGTTTTGTCTTTATTTATTTGCTTGCTTGTTTTTTTTTTATTTTTGAAACAGTACTTGTCATATTCACAAATTAATAACTTAAGTAAGAAATCTTGCATTTTTATTGAGTTATTCCTAGGAAAGTTGAATATAATTACCTGAAATAATATTTAATTTTTCAAATTGCCCCTTGGGATAACTACATTGCTAATGTTTGAGATTTGGTGGGTATTTGTTTTAGATGCCTGAGTATTGTGAATTTCATTGCTTTATGTTGTAAACAATGTGAAAGTGTTGTTTTGATTTAAATATGTACATTTCTACACAGGATGAAGAAGGAGAGAGAATTTGTCTCTGATTCTTTGTTTTGGATTTTTTAATCTAAAGAACCAATTTAGAACAGTAGAGCTGGGAGACCAAACTACCTGCACAGGACATGAATACTTTCCTTGATGTCAAGGGGAACTTTTTTCAGTTCAAAAAGTAACTAAATCAGATTACGTGGAAGAAAACAGGAAAATCCTTATAAAATATAAAACCTTAGGCTCACATAAGACTGCATGATTATCCTGTAGTTATAAAGGATGGTATTTTCCCTGGTAAATCTAAAAGTCTAATTGGGACCTTATGAATTTAGTTGTCTCTCTATATAGTCAACAGCAAAGGATAGACAGGCTTATAGGATGATGTTTCAACCCTTCTAACATGTGGAAGAGATGGGTATAAAACTAGCCATTTGATCCTGCACAGAGAGTAGTTATTAGTCATTCTACATTACTATGAAAAGATTAAGAATGACCCTAGGTCCTGCAAGTGTCTGTTCTGGTTGTGGTGCTCCTCACTAATCCACTCATCCATAACCTCGATGGTGGACTACAGTGTGTACTAGGTTCATAGAGTGTGGTGACCTTTAAGAGTCAGGGCACTGGAAGTAATTAGCTGCTACTACCTTGGAGGCAGGCTTCTGAATGTGAACTGGAAAAATATGACAACATTCAACGGAGGTGAACATAAAATGTTGTAGAAATAATCAACTAGACTTACTGGAAAGAACAGGGAGTTAAGAAGAATAGTTAGCTAAGTGCAAATCTATAATGTTATGCTGTGTGAAAAGATTGAATATAGTAATAGGTCATAGAAACAGAAATTTAATTCACCAACATCTCCTGCTACATGGTAAGGCCTAATTTGGGGTGTCCCATCTGGAGGACTACATTTCAAGATGAGAATTTACTGGAGACAGTCCAGACAAGAGCAGGAGGAAATGTGTACAGTCTAAAACAACAGATCCAAGAAGGAAGATCAATAAATTCAGGGTTAGAGGATGCTCTTCAGACAGAAAAAGAAAGAGGACATTCTTCATGATAGATGTGACAAAAAGCAATGGACTTAAGTAACATCAAGAAAGATCACAATAGTTATTACAAAGAAAGAAGAAATTGTTCTAGCAGTGAAGATAATAAAGAGCTATAATAGGTTGTCTGGAGAGATTGCAGAGGCCCTTAAGAACAAGTTATACAAACATCTGTTAGGAATAACAAAGAAAAGGTTGATATTGCCTTCAGGCAAGAGGATATATTAGATGACACCATGAAATCTTTTCTATTTCTCTGTGCACTGTTTTCTGGAGCTGACTCTCTCCTGTTGATGACTAGTGACTACATGTAGAATGTTTGGTATTCCAAGATTTCACCCTATTTATGTACAAATCATTAAGAGAAATAAGTTTGGACTACTTGTGGTTTTACCGTGTTAGGCAACTGTACACCACAACCGCTCTCTCACTCCCCCTCTTCAGATGAGGAGGGGAAGAAGTAAAGGAAAGAATAACTCATGGGTTGAGATAAGGATAATTTAATTAAAGAGAAATATATATATATATTATTAAGGAAATATTATTATTAATTAAACAATTCAACTAAAGGGAAAAAAGGGAAAGGGGAAGAGGGAGGGGGGAAGGGAATAACAAAACAAAACAAGTAAAGGCTATGTGGAAGTGCAGAGGGAAAAAAAAATACTCTCTACTTCCCACAAATGAGCGATGCTTGACCACATCGTTGAAGCAGGGCCTCATCGTAGCCAGTGTTCGGGAGGAGGATAGACGTTTTCACAACGAGAGCTCACCACACCCCCCTTCTTCCTTTTTCCACCTTTTATTGCTGAGTGTGACATCATATGGTATGGAATATCCCTTTGGTTGGTTTGGGTCAGCTGCCCTGATGATGTTTCTTTCTCACTTTTTCACCCACCTCCTAGGAGGGTTAGAGAAAGTCCTGATGCTGTGCCAGCACTTCTCAGCAGCAGACAACACCGGTGTGATACCCCTGCTGTTATAGTTACAAGTGCAGAGCGTAGCACTGTATGGGCTGCTGCAGGGAAAGTTAACATCCCAGCCAGACCCAGTACACTACTGTTTTTTTTTTTTTTTCTCTCTATCAATAACTTTTCCTGTCTTATGCCTTGGCACTGTTGTAATGATCTTAAAATATGATCTAATGGCCTGAAGAATAAGGTCCTCATCTCAGGACACCAATCATTGAAGAGTATATAGTTCCTTTAATTAATGCATAGTAAGGGGTTGATAAGAGGAGAAATACTTCAGTAATTGTCTCTATTTTTATGAGCCAATATGAATTTCTGTATCTGCACTTGACATACAAAAATTATATTGGTATCTTGCAGCTAAGCTAGAAAGTGCCCTGGATAAAACACCTCAAATGCAGAGGACACAGGATTATGGTTACAACTCATGCCAGTTATGAGGAAGGATCGTATTGCACTCCAGAGAGTGCCTGGGTACACCTGCAAGGTACTTGAGCTCTTCTGGAAATATACAGTTCTGCAATGTCCCTGACCATACAAAACTGCAACACAAAACTAAGATGAAGGAGCAGGGAAAAGGAAGAATTCAATAATCATAGGAAATAATGCTTTGGTAAGTAATAGACAGTAAATAACATGAGTACATAAAATCACAAGATGATTTGCTAAAGTAGTATTTTTTTCTAAAGACAGAATACTAGAATTTAAGCCAAAAAAAAAAATATATAAGTGTCATACACTGTCCTTGACTTTTCTCTCCTCACTGCTGAGTAGTATTTAGCTGTGCTTAGAATCCTGTTTCCTGGACTTCTTTTCTCCAGCACATTTCAAACAACCAGAGAGAGCTACTCCAAGCTGGCTAAATGCCTTTTTGCCAAGTCCTTCTCTCAAGTCATCCTTGAAATGGAGATCTGGAAAAACTGTCTTATCATGCAGCAGTCAGCTTTTTGTCCAATGAGATTTTTATTTGAATTACCAAACATGAGTTTTAATGACTGTCTGTCACTAGTTTCCATACTTTGACTTCCTAGCATACACTTGTTTCTAACTCAGAATGAAGACTAATGACAACTTAAAGGCAAAGAATAGTCTGTGAGGATAAATTAAGCTCATGCTTTCATCCAACCCCTTAAAAATCTGTGATTTCAGATGGAACTCATGGATTGTATGCATATGAGTCCCTGAAAACATCGCAGATTCCAGTTAACACTTATTGCCAATTTTTTTCACCAATTTATACCATCTGCCATTAGAGTAACTCACTAAAATCTATGGTAGGTTTGACTCATTACACAAGGATGCATTTAGTTGGAATCCAATGCTGCAAAGGAAAAAAAAAAAAAAAAAAAGTCATGTTTTAAAAATCTCTGATTACAACAGTGTTTAAACTCTTGTTTCTTTTGTGCTGACACAGTTGTCATTACTCAGGCATTAATTTAGACTATATTTCCAGATTTTTGTCTTTTGAACTGATTGCTGCCACTTACACTTTAAAGATTTAAGAACTTCTTAGTCACTGTTTTATTTCTGTACCTTTGAGTCACTTGTCAGAAAGATGTGGGCTGTGTTATAAGTTTTAGAGACTCCATCCTTACTTGTGGTGTGAACACACCGTTGATTTTTCCTTACTGAAGAACACTTTTATAGTACTATCATCCATACTAGTAGGCATTCATTGCAAAATTTTTTGTCCTTTTCTGCCAAATAACTTGTAATGATAATGGCCAGATACCAGGTGCTGCAGCTGTGGTGGTTGTTTAAAGATATGCGATTAGGTTTAATTGGGTACTTAACCCACCGGCATCCTACTCTTTTACTGCTCTGCTATTGCACCTCCAGCAGCACAATCCAAAACTGTTTTGTCAGTCACACAAATCAAACCATCCATTTCAATTCTCCCTAAGAAATCAAGGCAACTTTTCACCAATCACTTTTCCTCCTGCTGTGTTTCCAGCAGATTCATAACCTTTAGCACTTTCTGTTAATCTGTTATACAGTGAATCATTTTCTTCTCTGTAACTTCAACATTATATTGTAGGTCCTGAGCCAAGACTACCAGTTCCAGATTTTTCGATGATGTCGGACTTCTCACTTATGGCAAACTTCATCCTCCTTTTTTTTTTTTTTTTCTAGGTACTGATGAGAGGTTATACCACCATTCAGAGTACCTACAATTGGTGTCTAAATTCAACATTATTATGAGCAGTCCAGTTCTTACTCTTTAGAGCTGACATATTCTGGCACAACACAGAAACAAAACAGAGAAAGAAAGATTCTATATCCAAACTTCCTAAGTTTCTAATTTGGTCTGTGCTTACCAATTTGCACTTTCTACACAGCCAAGCAAAGTCAACGTATGGAAGATGAACAGAGATGGTTTGAATGACTAATATCTCTCATACACATAGATTAGGATTTCCCTACTCCAAAGTTATCTACAAAGATCAGAAATTGGACTGATGCCATTTGTTCCATTGGATATGACAGCATCTCTACCAACATAACACACCCTTTAGCAGCAAACCATAGCAAGGGTGTAAGTCTGCTTCCTCATTTCACACATTCAGGGCCACAAGCTGGTGAGAAGAAGTTGGAAGAGCAGGTCCAGTCCTTACTTTGAAGAAGTTTGTGACTTTGCTTGATCCAATCTATTGTAATTGTGTTTAAAAACCCAAACCAAAAGAGTCAGTAGAGACTGGCTCTTACACGAACACTGATACTTTCAGATAGCATAAAGAATGTTTAAATAACTCTTTTATCTAGCCATTTCTAGACATATGCTTTCAGTTAACATGCCTAGAAACAGAATGAACATTCAAAGGAAACAAAAATTAACTATAATTCAACCAAACTAACAACTTTAATTTTAGGTCTTACTACAAGGTAAAGATCTAACTGCTTCAAATGAGATCCACTCCTTGCAGAAGATGATTGAAGAAAAGGGGTTTTGCACACCTGAGGTGCTTTTATTTTGGAATAGGCAGCTTGAAAGCTAATACCTCTAGTTCTTTCAAGAACCGTTATTTGGGCAATATACCTGTATCACCCTTCCCACAGAAACCACAGCTGTGTTTTGAACTCTGATAATTTTGGCTTTACATTCTGATTGTAGAGACTAAGAGCTAAGGCATAATTAAGGCAGAAAGGGAAAAATACAAATGAAAAATGCAATGAACTATAAAAAGAAAGTAAAGCAACACTTCTGCCATGGGCCAGAAGAGATTTGGAGAGAAAATGAAAAAAAAAAAAAAAGGGGGGATTTTACTACCAAGGAATTCACTTAGCCAGCAAATAAAATTCACAAGAGAAAACAAAAATATTCAGAATCAGGAGACTCTGATTCCAGTTTGTCTTGGAGAAACATGAGCTCAAAAATAATTCTGCAGTTTTGTTGATATTTCCACTTCATAATGTCTTCCCATCCAAACTGTCCCATTAAGATCCTGTTAGTCCCCAACATTTCTGAAACTGTCAGCTATTAGCCAGTATACTGTAAAAGACCTTCATTTGTATCCTTGGCATTGGCACTGTACTGTCTGCATCCTGTTCCTGTGATGAATACCTGCACTGACATTCCTTCTCAGCAAATAGATTTTGTTACAAACGATCCCATTATTGATTTTGTAGTAAGTTGAGTAAATCCTAAACCTCAAATATGATGTGGTGGTTATGTTTCACAGCTCTCAGTACCTTATTGGCATTCAGGTTGTGCTAGCCCCTACTAAAATCATTTTGTTGCAGCATGAAGCACAAATACATTTTACTGATACACTTGCTGCAGTGCTGCCAATTATTTTAATGCTGACATACAATAAATAAATGAATTCTTAGATGTTTGTTTCAGCAGCTGATTTTTAAGCATCTTCTGCATTCTTTGCAAAGTGTGCTTTGATCATGACAAATTATGGATCATGGAAGTTAGCCAATTACTTGTGAGACAGGCAAGCCCAACAGTTATAGGCAGACAAAACATAGATGCCTCTTTTTATGATTTTGGATTATATGTGCTATATTGTTATGTTTAATACATTAAAATTAGCAAGGCGTGCAATAGCAGATTGCAAAACAGGGCTGATAACGTTTTAGCCACTTCTTTCACTGCTGCTCTATTATTCAGCAGTGGTCGGTAGAACTAGCTCTAGGTATTTTTTTTTAAGCCACACTCACAACAAAAATAATAATCTCCTTCCCCTCACTCCCCCAGTCCTGCTCAGAATTATTTCTCTCTGGTCCTAAAAGGTTCTTACATCTGAATGGCAGATCTCCATCCAGTCACATTCAGTTAAGTTAGGTTTCTTATGTTCAAGAGTAATAAAGTCTGTTACATTACACTTCACTGAAAAAAAAGGTTAAACAGGAATGATAGGATGTATCTATGAAAGTCTGGAGGCCAAGAGGTTAGAAAAATCCACTGTGCATCTATTGAAACTCAGAGCTGAATCTAGTTGTTTTTGAGTCACCAAATAATGGTGAAGTGCAGCTAAGCTTCTCTGAAGACAGTGCAGAGATGTAGCTACCAAACAGAGACAATCTGACGCACTCTTTGAAAGCACCTGCTTTTCTCTCTTCCTATTAGGGAGCTTGGGACCAAGAAAGTACTCTGAATCAAACTCTTGTGCCAGACACCTTCTGCTGATGTATGTCACCACAGTGAAGATTGCTGTCTGAATGCTGCTAACTACACTGCATCCACACCAGTACAGAGCAGGAGAAGGACAGCCACGGGGGACTTGGCTGCAAATATTATATTAATCCTTCAACAGATTAACTCCTTACCCTCCACCCACCAGTTCTGATCATACTGCACATGGGATTTGAAGTTTGCAGTTACACACATATCACTGAAAAGCAAGCTGTTCTTCTGTCAAGCAGGTGGTTGGGAAATAGGTAAGCAGCCAGAGAGACTTTGCGCCTCTATCAGATCTTCAGAGCTTAGGGTGCTTCATCAGCAAATTACTGCTCTCAGAATAAAGGAGAAAAATGGGTGCAGGTGTGTCTCTGAAGAGTTTATCTCAGGCACAGCATTTGTGAAGCTGCTCACAAAGGAGTTCTATGGGCTACACAACTGTCACAAAATAGGGACCAGACTTACCTCATCAGTTTTAGATTCATAGAATATCCCAAGTTGGAAGGGACCCACAAGGATCATTGAGTCCAACTCCTAGCTCCACACAGGATCACACAAAAATCAGACAACATATGTAAGAGCTTTGTCCAAACACTTGTTGAACTCCAGCAGGCTCAGTGCTGTGACCATTGTTGAAAATGATTAAAAGAGGTCTTACAATGCTATCAGTCACTTTTCTTGAGTACCGTGGAATGAATCCCATTGGGCCCAATAGACTTAAGTGCATCCAGCTGGAGCAGCAAATCCCACACAACTTCAGGTTTGGCTGGGAGATTATCATTCACAGTCCTCCACCTGGGGTCCCAGAGCCCATCATCATTGTTAAAAGCAGAGGCAAAGAAGGCATTGAATATCTCTGCTTTGTCTATGCCTCCCTTTGTGAGGTGACCATCCTCATCAAGTAATGGATCAATGTTTTCTCTGTTCCTCCTTTTGTACCCTGAGATCTGGATGGCCACATGTTCCCTTGGGAGCTCTGCTGGGTAGCTGCATTGCTTCCCATGGCTGGAGAGACCACAGAAGATGCAGAGGACATGGCTTTCTGCTGGATGGATGCCATGTTGGAGATCCTCACAAGCAGGTTACAGCTGCTGTTGGAACTAGCAGTTTTAGATATATGTATTGTCTAAGTCTGAAAAGGTCATTCAGAGCTTGCCTTATGGTCAACGGAGGAAAACAGGTTTTCCTTGGGAGCAGTTCTCCTAACCTGTTTTAAATGTTTTTATTATGACACCTTATGTGCACCTGTCTCCAACTAATGTGAAAGGAGACACAGCTCAGAATTAGATGTCTACAATGCAGATCTCTACATTTGCCGGATTAATCTAATCTGTTACTTTTGTGACATGCTGACTGATAGTGGATATGCTTTGGATTTCACTTATTACAAGACAATGTAGGGGAAAAAAATGAGAGAAAGTTACAGGGCATCCACAGTATTACTAATATTGGGTACTTCACTGGTATTGGTAATTTCTTGCTTTGAGTAGGTAAGAAGTATGGACAAACTTTTCTGCTATATATCGCTTTTGGGGGGCATGACCATGAAATTCTATCAATATTATGCAAGAATAAAAGGGCACTTGAAATATACATGCTAGAATAAAATTCCAGATTTAGGAGCATGAAAAGGAAAAGAAAAGGTAGAAGAAAAGAAACAAGAGAAAGAAAAACAAAATGTTGATAGGTTAGGTAGATTGCATAGATAAACAGACATGCTTAAGAAAGACAGCAGTTGTACTGCTAACAAGTGTTTCACTATACCAGTTTTCTTTGTATTTTGTCAAAAATAGTCTCCTGATATGAAGCTGGGTTTGGACAGTACCAGGCTGCTCTTATAATGTAGAAGTAGGTGACCAAGCCAGAATGGCTAACTGAGACAGAAAGGCAAAGCGATGCTGTGGAGAGGCTGGTTTTGTTTCTGCTAGAATGACAAGACAGGTGGGATTACAATGTGTGTTTCTGGAAGAGGTTCCCCCTTTCCCTAGCCTTCGTGTTCCTTCTGCACCCAGTAGTGGAAGCACAATAAGCCTCATTTATCTGTAGCAGTCCTCCTAAAATCATGGCTACTTTCACTCCCTCACCTGTCTAACATGGCTCTGGTTAGAGACTGCCTACCATTGTAGTCAGTAATGTATTAGCAAAAGTGAAAATGTGAAATCTCCGTCCTCAGAAAAACTCTTGGTCAGTGTTGTGGTTTAATCCAATGGGCAGCTCAGCATCACAAGGCTCTTTGCTCGCCCCCCACTGGAATGGGATGGGGTAGAGAATCAGGAAAAGAAAGTTATCTGTTGGTTGAGATAAAGACAGTTTAATAAGACAGCAAAGGAAGAGAAATTATAATAATTATAATAATGGCAATAATATGTACAAAGCAAGTGATGCACAATGCAATTGCTCACCACCCACTGACCAATGCCCATCCCATATCCTTGCAGCTGACCTCACACTCCCCAGCCAACCACCCCATATTAATTGCTCACCATGACATCACAGGGTATGGAATATTGCTTTGGCCAGTTTGGGTCATCTGTCCTGGTTCAATCCCCTCCCAGCTCCGTGTGCACCCCCAGCCTCCTTGCTGTGAGAAGCTGAAAAGTCCTTGGCTTAGTGTAAGTGCTGCTCTGCAACAATTAAAACATTAGCGTGGTATCAACATTATTCTCATCCAAAATCCCAAACACAGCACCATACCAGCTACTAGGAGGAAAATTAACTCCATCTTAGCTGAAAACATGACAGTCAGGAAATCAGGAAAATCTGAAGGTGAGGCCTGACATTTATGCACAGCAGAGAGTCAGTGACACCTGAATTAAAGACTCAGACCTTGCAAGGGCATCCCGTGGTACCAGGCATTTAATGACTGACACAAACACCTCAGTGCATGCAAAGCCTTTGATCAGCATTGGCCACACCAAATGTTAAGCACAATTTATACACTCACTGGCTTCTTAAGGGCAGAAGACACAATAGGTCAAAAATACCATCCAGCAGAGTAAGGTGTTTTTTGTTTGTTTTGCTTTGTTCTGTTTTGTTTTCCTGAGGTACTTAGCTTCTTCTTCCATTGCTTACTAGAGCAGCATCAGTGAGAACTGAGCTTGCTGACAGCCAGTGCATTTATATTTGTTACACATATCGCCTGTCTTGTTTAAAAGTTTTTTTCTGTAATATGGATTTTTGTCCAGTGTTTAGGTTGCATTTCTCTGTAGGTAGCTGAGGAAGGCTCTGTTAGAAAGTGAAATAGAAAAGCTGGTTGGAACAAAACTACCCTGCCACAGTGCACTGTGCTTGCCAGCCTGCCCCAGAGCCTGACTCTCAGTGTACACTGGGAAAGTGTATTTACTTCAAAGGGCTACTTTGGTTTACTCCAGCCATGAATTTAAGCCTAAGGATATAAAGTACTCTCCAGACACACTATATATATTTTTACCTACATTTTGCCTACATGTTACACATTCTTCTTTGTGATAGAGAGTTATTGTTAAATGAAACAATGGACATTTGAAGGAAAAAAAATAAAATGAATACATGCACTGATATGCCTTTGTTAAATCTGACACACCACAATATTTCCAATCTGAATATTATGTTTTGCTTCTCAATAAAAATAATAATCATAAATCAGCTAGAATTATGGACAGTCCAATAATATACTGACACCCATTCTTTCAGAATGCATGCTCCATGATAGCATGTTTTACTTGGATTACACAAAATGACACTTACAAAGCACATCAGAACAACAGTTACTCAGTTCAAGTTGATCATTCCAACTGTTACATTGCTGGCCCAACGGGGGTGCTATGATTAGCTAGACATGCATTTATATGTTTATTTTTAGCTTTAAAAAAGATAATTTCACATAGAAATTAAAATCAAAAGATGAATGACCATTTGCAAAATTGTGTAGCCCAGAGCTTAATATTTTAAGATCTCTACAACATCCTTTTGCTGGGCAGCCAAGAGATGAACTATCTATCAAGGCAATGAAGTTTATCTTTATGGTCACAGTAGGCATCACCTTTCAGTGGATGGAAATGTATGCATTTCCATCAAACTGACATTTGCTTCTTAAAAACTAAGCCCTTCGGAGCACACAGCTTAAAAAGCAAACACAAATGGTGAAAAAATAAAACAGACTGTTACAGATGTAATTTTAAAGATCAGCAAAACATGTAATGTTAAGGGGAAATGTAACATTAAGCAGCTAAGGGAAGTGAGGATGGGTATCCTAAGAGCTCTCTGAGAGCTAAGTCTCTAAACTGCAGTTTCAACACTACAAAGCTTTGATGGCAACAACAGTTTAGTAGTTTTATCACCTCTTTTGTCTTCTCACCACAGAATACTCTCACTCTCGCTGTCCTGTCACAGCCATTCATTGGCTATGCAGGGTTGTGTAATTAAATCGATACAGACTAATATATATATATATATATTTATGTTGCTTTCTTAAACCAGATTTGCTAGTGAGGTCACAACATAATCCTTTAAGTGACAAAACATATCTTGGCCAAACTGTGGGATTATGAAGGGGTATGAAGTTTAGTGTGAAGCTTAGTTTCTACAAAAATCTTCATCATATGTATTCACAACCTAAAACTAATTGTTCAGGGTTCCTATGAAGACCTTGTAGATAGGAGGGCTTCGTTCTTACTTGCCAACCTTGCTTGCACAAGCAACTTCAAAAATGTTTGTATTTGACTCAAAGTAGGCAAATTCAGTGTAGACATCTACCTCTTTGTTCATTGCTCCAAGCTATCTTTATAGTCAGCAGAGAGACAGTTACATTCTGAAAGAAATTCCTATGGTGTTTTTTGTATGGCTCCTTCAGATTTAGATGAATTGAACAATAAAATGGGCAATCTGTCTTCATTGTCTACAAAAGGAGCCTGGGGTAATTAGTTCAGATAAAGACTTGAGATACCAAGTTTTGCTCAAAAGAAACCCACCACTTTTGTTCTACATACCTGTTACTGCTCCTGCTTCATCTAACTGATTGCTGACTGAATGCAGAGAGTCAGAACAGTGATTATATATCTATAACATATATACTTATATATCACACAGTCAGTAGGAGGGACAACTTGCTAGCATCATGGAGTATAAAAGCAAGGTCATATAAAATTACACTGCATTGCACAGGTGTTTATGGATGGGTCTCTGTTTAATGTTGACAACTTTCTTCAGCAATTAGTGATTCTAAAGTTCACCACTTTTGACACTGCCACAACTAGGCTATTTTTCAGCTGTTACTAACAATCAGCCATCTGAAGCTATAAAGCGTGCACATAAGTGTGAGTTACATCCCTTCTAACTGAGCAGATACCTGAAAACTTCTGAAGTGGGAGCACCATCTTGGCAAACGCAAGAAATCCCATCTCAGATACTGGGAACTGAACCTAACCCTGAAGAATCCTATAATGACTCATGAACAAGACTTTCTTAAAACAGTCTGTCTTTAGGCTTGTCCACTCCAGCATATTTGCGAGGTACTCAGATCCAAGACTGGACATTTCTATGACTCTGTGTTTAGTTAATAGCTTTATGAAAACACAAAACAGGGTTAACAGTTTAAAGATACATTGTGATTGTTAAATGAAATATGGCCATAACCTAGCCACAGCACCAAGGACTATGATTCAGCATGAGTTTTTCTTACCCATTTTAGAACAGGCCAAACTGCAGTCCATGGAATTACCCTGTCTCTACTAGAGAGTGAGGTGGCACAGAAGAATAGATTAAGTAAGCATTTACATGATATCTCCAGACAATGTGACAGTTTGGAATCAACTATTGTCTTCTTTAATCTGAAAGCTTTTTTTATGTTGAAACTTAGTTGAGAAAGATAAACATCCATGGGAACAAAAAAAAAAAAAAAAAAAAAAAGAGGAAATCTTTTTCTGCCAAATAATAAAATTAGATTCATACTCCCAACACATTCTTGTTAGAAGACATGAATTAATTTCATTAGTATTTCATTACTGACACAGAGGGAAATAAAAACTCTGTTCATACCTTTTTTGTTCAACAAACCATAAAATGAACTAATAATTCTGTAGTCCCTTTTTGGTCTTGCTGTAACCTTAGTTGTTTTTAACTGCAAGAAAAAAAAAGACTTGCTTGTTCACACTTTTGAAGAAAAGCAGAAAAAATTCCTTTATTTTTGTTTCTGATTGTTACTTGGAAAAATAAAAATAAAAATAGGTATGCTCCAACATACTTCAAAACTACTTTATAAAGCCACTGTAACTTAACTCTGAGGTAGACAACACTTTGAGAGGGGATAACGTCGTGCCTTCTGACAGACAAACAAAAAGTAAACTTGCCCAATACTGAATTTACTTACACTATCATTTTTCAAGAAAACAACTTATTTTTAAAGGCATTTATTACTAACAATATTGTATTTTCAAGGGAAAAAAAATCCACAGATTATCTTCAGGTACTTCCTAAATTGTTCAAGATCTCTCTACATGACATTGTACAGATGCATGTTGGGGGGTGAGGGTACAGATTAGGACTTTATCCTTAGCTAAACTTATTAAATGCTCTATACATGCACCCCCTTCCAGACAGGACCAAGCTCCAGGACATGCTTCCAGCCAGCCATTCTTCAAGTCTGCTGAACAAGGAAAACAAACTGAGAAGAAGTCTCCATCTGTGTGGTACATACTTGCTTTTTCCTACCTTCTTTAGTGGTAAGGGTCCAATTCCAATCTGTACAGTTAGCCTGGTTTTTGTTATTACTGTAGGGAGGTTAGAGGTGAGAGACGTAAACTCTAAAGAGTAAGTTGATAAATGACTAGGTATCTCCATAGGGTAACATTGACTTCAGGAGGAGTAGGCTCATGGAAATTCAGCTACATGCTTAATTTTCACACAACTAAAATCATGACAGAATTCCACTCAAAGCAAGTCTGTACAATAATACAGGAAAGTTTCCCTCTCTTCTTGGAGAGGAAAGCAGTTTTCTCATAATCTTCCCAAGAATCTTGTTCTTGGGGAGTTAAGGGTGCAGAAGCAGGCAAGGCTTTTATGACTGAAGTGTTCTGTACTGGGAGAGTATTTGCCTCATAAATAAACCTACTATTGCAGTGCAAAATCACCATTCCAGGTGTAATGCAGTACACTGTATACCAAGATTCAACTCAAATATTTACAGCAACTGAAAAAACTTCTGGAAATGGGGTAGGAAATGAAAATACAGAAGCAGCCTTTCCTATAGTAGCATGAATAGTGCTGCTTTAACATTTAGAATTTTGGCTGGAGGCACTGAGAACATCAACTTTTTAATGAAAACTCAAAGTGGCCATAGCAGTGTGAAAATTCTAACATTGTTGTATTCCCATATCACTTTTTAACAGCTTGGAGGGAGAAAAACTTTCATTTTAAATGATTCTTGGTTAATTTACAAAGAAATTAGTAGAATAAAACTTCTAGAAGGTAATACAAAAGATTTACTTGTGCAGGTCACAAAACATCAAGCCCTGAAAAGTCACCATAAACTACTTTTACTTATCCTAGAATTATCCTGCTTTTTCATGGCCACTTATTCATGGATTAGGATCTGGTTTCAGATGGACTGATATCTTCAGGTGGCATGAGGTGGTGTTAACTCCTTCAACTTTGCCTGTTGAGACCATGGCCCATATATAAATTCATAGAGAAAATTGTATGAATTAAATGCCTTCTTTAAGCTGTACTATTTATTTAGTTGCTCTAATCAGAAAGGGAATGATCTCTTGAACTCCACGTAGCTAAATAGAAGACAATGAGAATTGCAGTATTGAGCTGGTTATAAATATTTTGGAAGATGGGGAAGGTAATGGAGTGAAAGTAGCCTTTGTCTACTCCATATAAAACAGTGCAGTGCAGGAATTCCTGAACCTGAAGAAACAATAAAATAGTACTTCAGATAGTGGCTGGCATAAATGTGGCTTTCTAGGCTGACTTTGTGTGTCTGTATCCCACAGTCCCTGCTGCAGGCATTAGGTTAGCATAGGCATGCCCTGCTCCACTGTTTCCGTATCCTCCAGTTTTATTGCATAACAAAAAGCTTAGAGGAGTGTAGGAGTTCTTCAGCATGCAGGATAAGTGGTTTGGTACCTTGCAGGGCTTGGCCCCTAAATCAAGTGGTAGAGAAATTCTGAGAGAAAGCAGGTTATCCTTCTTTCTGATGATTCTGTTCTTGCTGTAGCCAATCCAGCACTCCTCTAACAAATCCTCTCAGTGGGGTTGCATCCGCTGAAGGGATGCATCACTTCAGAAGGACTGTTGTTTTATTTTTCTTAATACCAACCATTCTCATGCCCCTCAGAGCAAAGTGGCAATTTGCCTGGACAATGTATATTTACTGTGTGTCAGCCATGCATCCTCACAAATCTGACAAGGCAAAACAGTACCCTTACAGATGACAAATGGGACTGTTAAGGGTAGCGAGGAGAGCATGAACATAAGAAGTTTCTGCACAGTAAATAAATAAATAAATAAATAACAAATTACATAAAGAACTGAGTAGAGTCAGAGAGAGGTAACACTACTGCTCCAGGCAACAGGTATTACACAGGAGAAAGTTTTTGCCTGCACTGTCAGAGTAGAGTTTGGAATGAAAGCCAAAGGGCCAAGGAGAGGGAATCTATATCTGGAGCATGCAGCCCAATCTCAAAAGGCTGCCTGAAAAAAAGCTAGAGGGAAGTTTTTTTCACTTCCATTCCTAAGGAAATTATGTTTATGCAGTCACAATATCTCTGTGCGTACACATCTCTATGTTCTCCAACTTTTATATCTTCAGAAAAAAATTACAGATTTGGCAAGAGAGCTGACCTATCAAAAAGTCCTTAGTAGCTTCATACAGGTGGGTGTCCAAAGTGTGGTGGTTTTACTCAGCTGCATAGGGACAAAGAGACCACTCACTAATTATCATCATGGGCAAAACAGACTCAGCATTGGGAGATTAATGTAATTTATTACCTATTACTAACAGGCTACAGCAGTGAGAGACTAAAAGCAAACTAAAAAATCCAGGCCCCCTGCCCCTGCGGGGCTCTCTATGGGCCGCGGCCTCCTCCAGGCCACATCCACCTGCTCCACCGGGGGCTCCTCCACAGGCTGCAGCGTGGAGATCTGCTCCGTGTGGGACCCATGGGCTGCCGGGGGACAGCCTGCTCCACCAGGGGCCTCTCCACGGGCCACAGGGGAACTTGTGCTGCATGCCTGGAGCACCTCCTGCCCTTCTGCACTCACCTTGGAGGCTCTGAGGCTGATTCTCATTCTTCATTCTCCCAGCTGCTGTTGTGCAGCAATTTTTTCCCCTTTCTTAAATCTGCTCTCACATAGGCTTAAAAAAACGTTATTTTTTGGCTTGTCTCTGGTCACAACATGTCCCTTTGGAGCTGGCTGAAATTGGCCCTTTAAAGCTCCCATTGGGCAGCTTCTGGACTCCTCACAGAGGCCACCCCCACAGCTCCCCGCTAGCAAAGCTTTGCCATGTAAACCCAACACACAGAGAAAAAGTAGTTTTCCCACTACCAGAAAAGATATACTGCAAAAAAAAGTTTATTGTCAGACTCAGGGACCCCATACAGTAGGCTTCTTTCCACTGCTCCCAGATAACTTGTTAACAAGGCAACAATTTTGACATGAGATCAGAAATGCAGAAGGAAATGCAGGCGTTTATTTCAGAATGAGTTAACAACAGTTAGATTTTTATTTGGTTTTGTTTTGTTGTTTGTTTGTTAGTTTGTTTTGTTTTGTGCACTAGGTTCAAAGATTTTAAAAGCCAATAGAACTAGCTACATCTTGTTGTACTTAGACCTAGGCCTATATGACAGGAGGCAAGACACCTTAGCTTAATAATTTCTTCAACAAGAACGTATAGGTCAGGTCACAGAATAGTATCAGCTAAGAAAAAGAATGTCCATATTCTCACAGTTTGTAGAGAAGATCACAATGGGAAGGAATTTTAATGGTGAATTTACAATAAAAACTTTAGGTTTTACCATGAATAGTTATCCATATAATTATTTAACTTCACTGAGTATTTTCAGCTTTTATTCTAGGTTAGCTTGTTCCCCTGCATGAGACGGAATCAACTGAAATTTTCTGACAACATCAGAACTGCAGGACGAGAATGTACAGAATGGATCAAAAGCCTTCTCTTGATGCTCTTATACTTTAAGTAAATAATGAAACATTCCTTGGACCATAGCCTAAACCCAAGGTTATTTTGTCTCCACAGTAATGATCCTAGTGTTTGATTCTGCAACATGATTCTACTCGTTGCATTGGATACCTGAATATAATAGTACAGTGAGGTTTAATTTTCAAAAGTATTTCTCTCATTCTTATATTTTCCATAAATTTATTTCCTTTCCTTCCCATTTCTGTCTACACAAATAGGCATTTCCCCTCATCTGCTTTTAATGACGTTTTGTTAACTTACCCAGGGTCAGAATAAACCATTTAATTTCTGCATTAAACGGGCTAAAGAAGTATGTATCTTCAGAAGCATGCTGTTCTGTGTGGCACAGAGCTGTTTTCTTAAAGATAAACCAGCTAAACTTGAGCACTGTACTTCAAGCACACAACATTTTCTGGAAAAAAAAAAAAAAAAGAAAAAAAAAGAAATAAAAAAGAAATAAAAATCACAACTGTGCTCCCCCCACCTTTTTTTTTCTCTCTCTCTTTTTTTTCTTTCCTTTTTTTTTTATTGCAGTGGTTTCTTATTCAATCATCTTCATGAAGTGCCAAGCATTTCAGCAGTCCAGCCTTTCTTAAGACTTGCAAGGAGGATTGGAATGAGCCTCATGGGGAAGGTTAGAAGCAGGCTAGAATGCTGAATTTTGGCAGACTCATAAAGGAAAGGAAGAAATATGTACCTACTTGGGGGTAATTTGGAGTTAAAAATAATTTGAGGCCTTTGTAAACAATAGCATCTTAAATTGGTTTCCACAAAGCTCTTTCATTTTTCACTAAAAGCTTTTCAACATCAGAGCAGTACTGAACTCACTACAGTTTCCTTCCTTTCCTTCTCCTTTTGTTCTCTTAGTAACTTCTGTTCATCAACAAGTAACTTTCTACATTATTTTATATTTCAAAACCTGTTATTTTTGTATCCCATCCTTCAGCTTCTCTGATACTGCTTCTTTTGGTCTAGAGACTCTCTTATGCACAAAAAAGATGCACATAAGTAGAATTAAATCTTCTCTGGTTTGAACAGTAAATCAAAATAGAATCATGCTTGTCACTCTCCACATGCATACTTAATAGTTCTACAAATAACTTTATTGCAATGTTAGCTTTCTGTATGGAAGTCAGCTTTGAACACTGCAGAAGCAAGAAGCAAAGACCAGATCTGCCATAGTACCTTAAAACTGCATTTAAATCTCAAAAGTTTTCAAATAAGCACACACCTACTAACATTTAGATGGGGAGAGATACATAAAATAAGTTTCTCAGTCCTATGTTCAGATGTCTACTTTAACTGTATGACAATTATGTTCAAGAGAGTAAAGAAAAAATGACCGGTTATCAGGAATAGTCAAACACCTACAGACAGAAGAGAGAGAGTTTATACTGAGATTGGCTTCTGTGGATTATTAACCCAAGTTTTATAGCTAATTGCTGCAATAACTGGAAAAGAAGCCAGTGTCTGTCTGCCTTAGAAAACCAAGAACTTGATCTGAGCTTTTTTCTCTTGAACAATAGAGTCCACAGATTTAAGCACCTAGTGCAGGAAATAATAATAATAATAATAATAAATGTATAAATGTCCACAGCCCTGGAGCCACATTCTCAAAAATAAGTTGAAACCTCACATCCGCAGGGAAGAAAAAAAAAAAAAAAAAAAAAGCAGGGACACAAATATATATTTAATGGTTTCCATTTAGTTGTGTTTAGGCAACTGAATAAAAGAGGTTGCTGAGAACCCAGCCACTGACATGAGATCTTTTAAGCTTTAATACCCGCTGTTATATATACAAAAATGCTTGGGGTGAATGAAAACCATAAACCCTGAACAAAACAGATCAGTGAGCAGAATGGAGGTGAAGCAGACAAATATGTGATGTGTTGCATAGCCACAGGATGAAATAAATGCTCACGTAGGTATTAACTGTCCTTGACCCCCTACAAAATGCAGTGCAGGCAAATGACAACAGTAAATAACACAATCTGCAAAGAGAAAAGAGAACAAATGACAGAGTGCTGTGAATTATCAAACAGGGAATGTGTGAAAAAGCCAGCAGCAGCACGGGAGAAAACTCATTATTGCTAGTTTTTCTTGGGCTGGATCATGAGTTTCTGTAAATGGCAGTAGGTTTAGTCATTTGAGCTGGCAGTATGAGTTTACAAACAGCCATGTTCTGTCATCTTTTCCCCTTGAAATATAATTCTTCCTCTCTTTCCCTTTTCTCCTTTATTTTTAAATGACTAAATATCCTTCCCTGTGTGTCTGAAATCAGTGTCTTGTCCTAGTTTTCAATCACACTCATGTATGTGAGCTTAAGCATCAAGAGAAGAGTTTTGTACAATCAAACTTTGAAATTAGAACATTTGCAAAACCAAGAAACATTTAGCATTATATTCCTGTGTTCTTTGCTATTGACTAGGATATTTGTCTTACATCTACCAACAGAGCTTCCCCTGAAGAGAATTCATAATTGTGCATTACGGAAATACAGATGTTGGCAATAGAAGAGAGCAAAACAAGATCGTTTCCTTTCTTGTGAATGTTTTGTCATCTCTAGTGTCAAGTGATTCAAGTGACGAGTCTTCAGCCACATCCCTTGAGACACTGTTCCACAACTCAGTATATCTCAATGTCAGGAAATTTGCACAGAGGTTCAAAGAAAAAAAGAAGAATCATCCATCCCATTACTTCTACTTGCAACCACCTTTCTTGCACTACATAATTTCTCTCACATGCCTCATGTCGACATTGTGGTATGTTATTCTGTCCTTTCTGCCAAACCAAACTCATTTAGCTATTTGGATCTTTCCTCATAAGTCAAGACCTGCTGAGTCCCTCGATCATTTTCGTTGCTCTTCTCTGAAATGCCTTCAATTTATCAGCCTTCTTTCAAAGCTGGAGTGCTCAGAAATGAGTGAAGCAAAGACAAAAACCTCCTGCTACACCAGTTACACTGACAGAAATAGGAATGACTAAAACCTGCTGGGTAGTTTAAACTTGGAAAAAATAAAATAATAATTAAAAAAAAGTGTATTGGAGAAAAAAAAATACTGAGCTGGTAGAAAATAAATTCTGAAAAAAAAAAAAAAAAAAGTTTAATTAGAACTTGTTTCTTCAATATGTGTACTGAGAAGAAACTACTGCACTTCCCTAAATGTTTGGCAAAACTGTGCTTCCTTTTTTCCATCTCTCTGACATCGTCTCCTCCCATCCATATTATAAACTAAAAAGACATTGAAAATTCCATTAATTGGAAAAAGTCAGGTTTGGGGCTTTAGTTTATAATTAAAATCAGATTTGAAAATCTATGTGAAAAGCTTATTTCTTTCTGGTGTCTCAGAATTTTATAAAGCAGTAAGCGTTGTGGTGTTTATATGTTGCTGGGCAGCTGAACTCCACCACAACTGCTTTATCACCTTCCCTCTCCAAATATACAAAGGATCTGTTGGATCCACATATCTGAATGGATTTACATTAGACTTGATCCATTTGAGAAGTAGTCGTGATCGGGAAATCCCTATCCTTAGTTTCCTATGACAACAGCCAGTTCATATTCCTTTTAACAGCAAATATGCAATGGCTTCTTAGACTGGCAGCTCTTAATTTCCTATCATAACTGGGAGAAGAGAAATACAGAGAGCTACATAAAAAGCCCCAGATTCAATCAGTGCTGAAAGGTGAAACTTTACTTCTGTAGTTCTCCAAACTTATTTGATTGCATCCATGTAATTACGGGTGAAAGGGAATCAACTGAGGTACTTTATTTTATCTGATTGTAACAATTTGCATGAGCTCTTGCTGGAGAGAAGAGATGGTGGGATGAAATAGGTGGAGAGATGCTAGACTGATGGTCTCCATACATGTGACTACAAAGCTGGACATAGAAACATAACTTTTAAACATTTGTATGAATAAAGATCCAAACTAAATGTTTTGTGACATTTTTGTCCAGCAATAACTTTTAAAGCAAGATTTTTTTTTTCCCTTTCAAATAGCAAATAGCAGTTTTCACCTCATCAGTCCATCACCATCACTATTTATGTGGCACTGAGTGTAAAAACTTATTTATCTGTATAACAGAGTACAGATATTCTACATGGAATTTCCTGAGTAAAATTGTAGTAATATTTGTTTGTTTCAAAAATATTTGGTTACATAAACCCATCAAAATAGGTACTTAAAAACTAAATAAGAAGAGATAAGAATATAAATATATATATTGTCTTGAATCAGAAACTGGTTAAAATGTACAGAGTAGGACCAATTTTTATTGGTGAGGGTGAGGGTAATTTTGTATTGAGCTGTACCTCTCACAAACTGTACTTTTTGTCCAGCACCTTTCTTAAAACAAACAAACAAAAACAAATCCTTTTACCCAGATTAGAAGCTTTCAAGTCTGCTTTTGCTGTGTTTGTGAAAGGAACAGTCTTCCCCTGGCAACAGGCTACAGACAGGTTGACATAGCAGGTTTCTTCCTGCTCTCATCTCTGATTCATTTATCTTTCAGGCATGTCATGAGCTTTTTCATCATCATTTCTGAATTATCCAGCAATCAGTGTTAGTTCCAAACAACCTCACATGGTCCACAGTGCTTTTCCATACAGATTGAATTTCTGCTTCATGTTACTAACTGACTTCATGGACTGGGGAAAACAGACATGGCACCAGCGCCTGCCCCTCTCCATTCTGACTCACCAGTGAAGCCCCACGAAGTGTCTCTGGCAGACATGAAAGCATTTGTTCCTATCTCATGACAGGTACACTTGTGAGAAAAGGTGCTGTTGCATATTCATTCAGCAGAGGTCAGCGGGGAGGATATAAACAGAATGTATTTATATGTACAATGCCTCAACTTTCTAAAGCCTTATTTTATCTATTTCCTTCATGAGTATATATTGTATTGAATATGTGTGGGTCTGTATAAAGCATTCCTGGAGTCGTCTCCTCTAAGAGGTCAGGGTAGTAACCTTTCATACACAGAAAACAGCAATAACAACCCAACCACCACATTTTATTAATATACTTTTAGGTTTGAAAAATGATGGAAGAAAAATCTAGGGTACTGTGAAGGAGATGGGAGAGCAGAAATGAGAGTACTGGACTGGGATTACATACTCAGCACTACACCGGGCTTCTGGTGACACAACAGTAAATATTCTAAAGCAGCCACCAATTTTTGAATATTGGCTAAAGACAAAAATAGTTTGGCTCTCAGAGATTTGTGTAAGTCCTTGTAAAGTCAGCAGCCCTGTAACCAGAACCTCTGAAAGGTGTGTAAAACATATATGAAATCTGGCACACACACAAAGAGACTTAAAAAATATGCAGCTGGGCACAGGTGAAAATCTGGACATTCCTTTTCTGCATTCTTCACTTCCCACATGCAAAATGAGTACTTTACAGGAGATACTCTATTAAGTTCACTGGTGGTAGAAAACACCATTTTACACCGATGTACCATTTGCAGAAGTGCAATTTAATTATAATTTTCTACTTCAAAAAGGGCTTATTTTCAGCACGCTCCTTTGTTTATGCAGTGTATCCCAACCAGCAAAACTATCTTGTCTTGAGAAAGTAGAGGTTATATGCATTCAATACAGCAGGAGAATCTAACTCAATCTTTATTCTTTGCAAGACTAGTCTCTGGAGTAGCAAGGTAAATGTTCTGAGTGAGAACCTATTAACATCTGAAAAAAAATGCTTCTCTAAAAAAGAAGCAGCTCAATCCTTTCTAGATTGGTAGATTTTCTTTAAATAGGTCTAAGATAGCAACTGGATTTTCAGTTCAGATAGGACAGAAAGCATGTTATAGGTTACTGTTACATATGTGGAAGAGTTAAGTATAGGCAAAAAGGATAACAAGGACACAAGGCTGCAAGGCTTAAAAATAAATGAAAATAGAATATCTGGACATGATATTTAAAGGGAGAAAACAGAAGCAAACATTATTGTCCCAAAGTCATACTGAATTCATGTCATAGAATCATACAATCATAGAATAGTTTGGGTTGGAAGGGACCTTAAAGCCCATCCAGTTCCAACCCCCTGCCATGTGCAGGGATGCCTCCCACCAGGCCAGGTTGCTCAAAGCCAAATCCACCCCGGCCTTGAACACAGCAGCTACATCTGCCATTTCCCTCAGGACCTATGAATGTATCTCTTCAGGTCCCATATACTTGTGCACTTTCAGGTTCCTTAGCTGGTCTCAAACCTGATCTTCTCCTTGGTGGTTCATCATTCTTCCAGTCCTTGCCTTTGCCTTCTGGCTGGAGCTCTTGTTGAAGACGACTGAGGCAAAATAGTCATTAGGTACCACAGCCTTCCCCATATCCCAGTTGACCAGGTCTCCCTTTTCCTTCTGGAGAGGGCCTGCAATTTCCGTAGTCTTCCTTTTATCACCAGTGTACCTATAGAACCCTTTCTTATTGCTTTAGATGTACATGAACAAATTTAATTCTGAATGATCTTTGGCTTTTCTAACCTGATCCCTGGCTGCTTGGACAATATCTGTCTCTCCTAGGCTATCTGTCCTTGCTTCCACTCTCTGAATGTCTTCTTTTTCTGTTTAAGTTTGGTCAGGAGCTCCTTGTTCACACATGCAGGTCTCCTAGCATTTTTTCCCAACTTCCTCTTTGCTGGGGTGCATCACTTGTGAGTCTGAAGGAGGTGATCCTTGAATATTACCAGCTTTCTTGGGCCCCTTTTCCCTCCAGGCCTTTGTCCAATGGTACTCTACCAAGCAGATTCCTGAAGAGGGCAAGGTCTGCTCTCCCAAAGTCCAGAGTAGTGAACTTTCTGTGTTCTGTCCTCTGAATACAAAAGACACTATTCCAGTACCGGGCCAGCTTTCTTGGGTATTGAATGAACACAAAAATAACCTGTGTCCCAGTAAGGGTACAATCAAAGAGAGAGTAATGTATTACAAGCAGAGGTGAATAAGGTAGCAGATGTCACTTTGGCTGCTCAATTTACCTTGTAGTTGTGGTGTTTATTGAGAGGCTGGGAACATTCTTCTTGTAGGATTATTTTTTGTGCCTTATGACACTGTTGAATATTTACAATAAAAAGAATTCTGATTCTGCATTGAATTCAATGAGATTTTCCTGTCTCATCTTCCTTTTTAATCTCTCTGAGGCTGAGGGAGTAGAACCCTCAGAAAGAATGCTTGCCCTTTTCTCATTTGGTTTTAACACAACTAAGATGTCAAGAATATTTTGAAAAATATTTTGTCAAAATATTTGAAAATGATAGTATTTCTTTGATTTTGTTGTGGTATAACCCACAGTACCACACAGCCACTCACTCACTCTCCTCAGGTGGGATGGGGGAGAGAATCTGAAAGGTAAAAGTGTGAGAATTCTTGGGTTGAAATACAGTTTACTAGGTAAAGCAAAAACTGTGTGTACAAGCAAAGAAAACCAAGGAATTAATTCAGTACTTCCCATCAGCAGGCAGGTTCAGCCACCTCTAGGACAACAAAGATCATCACACATAGCGGTTTCTTAGGAATACAAATGCCATCATTCCAAACATCCCCACCTTCCTCCTTCTTTACACATTGCTGAGCATGACACCATGTGGTGGCTTGGGACATCCTTTTAGCCAGTCGGGTTCAGCTCCTGGCTGTCCCCTCCCAGCTCCTTGTGCACTCCCAGGTACCTTGCAGGCAGGGCAGCACGAGGAGCTGAACAGTCCTTGGCTCCAATTCAGTGCTGCTCTGCAACAACTGAAACATTGGTGTGTCATCATCATTATTGTCATCAAAAATCGAAACCACAGCATTGTGTGAAAAAGAAAAAAGAAAAGGAAAAAGAAAAAAAAAATGAAAAAAAAAAGACAAAGACAAGGAAAAAGAAAAAGAAAAGGAAAAAGAAAAAGGAAAAGAAGAAAAGAA
>CM021731.1:194997515-195040385 GCA_011075105.1 Heteronetta atricapilla
TTTGATCTGATCATGAGAATTAGAGTATATTAAGAGAAAGAAGTCATTTCTGGAAGCAGAAGAGGAAGTAAATGAAGGGCACTCCACCTCTAGGAAATGAGTCAGTGACTAGAATCTCTTGGAGTCTGCTGTTGTACAAATACCATCTTTTATTCAGTAGCATTTAAGCAAAATAATATTATCATAGAGAAGATGGCTCCAGAGCCTAGCATGTGTCTCCTAAACTAATCCTTTAGAAAGAACACACTTAGGAAGACATGGTTTGGAAATTATTTTAATTAAAATCTGCTTTCCAGGACCACAAAATTCAGCCTTTTTTTCATTTGCAGTAAAAATATCAAATAAATGGGGTATATATGAGCTCCTTGGTATCAATATTTTGAAATGGATGCTCTTAAACAGGAAAAGTTACTGTACATCTCATCTTGCTAAGAAAGCAAGTTTAACATGAAAACATTATACAGAGTAACTAGCATTGATTTAGAAACTAACCACTTTTCATACCACAGATTCAAGGAACATTTTTAACCTGATTATAGCAGCTTGTGTTCTAGATTAGACTTATTTTTCAAAAAGATTTACTTATAGATACATTATTTGTGTTACTGCAGTCTAGAATTTGTAAAATCCTAGAAGAAAGATTGGTGCTACACCAATGTAAAATACATTGTAAAAACCCATGTAAAATACATTGGAAGAAAGATAGCTACAGACAAATAGAAATACACAGAAATTTTTAGAGTATACAGTAAGCATGATGGAAATAAACATTAAAAAAAAAAAAAAGCAGTGAAATCATAGTAAAGGAGATCATTTGTGTAGGTGTATGAAGTAGAGAAACAAAATGTTTTTTTGTTGTTCACAGGTAGTTTCTTCCATGTACAAAGGATGGCACGGGAGAAAGACCCCAAATGCTTGTTTGACTGTGGTCAAATAAGTGAACCAATGACCAATGAATGGGTCAATGACAGTAGATATCATCAGCTAGAGGCACAAGTCAAAATTTAATCACAAATAGGAAGATGTGGGACATAAAGCTCTTGAAGTTAAAGAAGGCAAGCATGCCTCAGAGTGAGAAAACATCAGGGAAACTGAAAGAGAGTGGACAGAGGATATCCACTATCCGTATTCAAGATACAGACTAGAATAATAATGCTTATGGCAGCAGAATTCAACATTGACAAGGGTGAGGCCAGATCATATCTCCCAGCCAGCAAAAGCACCCCACTGTAATTAATGCACATGAGACTGGTAGGTAGATTCAGTCATTCATTTGAAAGTCATGAAGGCAATAATCTGAAAGATATTGTCATATCCCAGGTGAAAGAGCTTAAAGAGACATTCAAATTAAAGTTAATGCCCAAGCTACACACCTGAATGATAGACAGTGTAATGACATAGTACTGAGATGTCAGAACAGGAGACTGATAAGAAGAGACAAAAATTAAAAGCTGTCTTTTGACCACAGAGAACCTCCAGTAAGACATCCATAACACATCAAAAAGATAGGTAGATTTGCTAGCTTTGACACCCCGGTTAGCTCCAAGATAAGTTGACCGTCCTGCACAGAAATCATTGCTAAATTTGTCCTACCAGATGCCCAGAAGCAAAATGGAGAAGAGAGAAGACTGAAATTGAGAGCAGAGAAAAAAAAAAAAAAAGAACCACACAACTGGCGTTAGGTATGATTTATTGCTTTATCACAAAATTCAATTCATTTAACATTGAAGTACTTTAAAAAGTTCTTCCTTGGATATAATCCATAACGTTTGGTATCTTGCAGGATGAATTCATTAGTTAAAATACTAAGGTTCAAGAGAAGTATCAAATAAAAGAGTAATAAAGTGACAAATAAATAAATCTTTGGAAACAAATTCAAATTAAGTTGTTATAGCCTACACAAATATAGCATACTGTGAAGTTAGCAACTGCAGGCTGCAAAGCACATTTCCTTGCTATTTGAATCTTGAACTATGATTGGGAGGTGATGGAGCATAAGCTGACATTTTAAGCCTCTAACACAATGCAATTTCCTTCTCCTCCAGACTTTTTTTTCCTGGTTGTTGATTTTGTTTATATGCTAAAATGAAATTGTTGCCTTTCTTAAACTGTCATTTTGTTTGAAATTTTCCTTTCAAAATAAGGAAACTGACTGGCTGAGAATTATACTGCAGATTGCTCTACATTTTTTGTTAACCCCAAGACCTGTTATTTTCATACTACTTTGGATATTTCTGTAATTTTTAAGTGTCAAACCACATAAATTTCAAATGTCCCTTTAAGCTAGTTAGAAACTTTTCTCATTATTGATGATGATTTAAAACCATTTTGGAGGCCACACTGTGTGGGTTTATTTATCTCATTTACCTTGGATATGAGTTTGTTACATTCCCAATTTTATAGCCAATAATGCAGCTGTGCTAGACATTTGCCAATTGTTACTATGGTGTGGGTTTTTTGTTTTGTTTTGTTTTTGTTTTTAAATTGTGTGATAAAGGCTATGAGGATTAAATACTCCAGCTATGCACTGAAATGATACCTCTTGTCGAAGTATACACAGCACTGTACTGAAGGAAAATCAAACCTTCCAGAACATTATAGAAAGCTTAGACGATCAAGTAATATTGGTTGCTTCTCTTGACTACTTTTCTTTATACTTGGGAACTTGCTTTTATTTTTTCAAACACAAAATGAAAATTAACTAAGCTACTCTTTTTACTAAATATACATATATATATTAAAAAAAAAAAAAGGAATCAAAATAATCCCCTTGTGAAGATTAAATTAATGGTCAAAATGAGGGATGGCAGAGTACTGCCAGCAAGAGCCTGAAAGAGGATTATCCAGAGCTCATCTGAGTGCCTTAATCTCCAGACTATAAAGCTAGCTCTTCTCACGTTCCCTGGCTGGAGCACTCTTAATTTCCATAAACAGTGCAGTAACTAACAGGAAAGCTGGAAAAAATTAGTCAATGCAGAAACACTCACAAGGGTTTAAGCGCTGGAGTTAGTTTCCTTCCTATTTTCTTGACTAGGTTTTAATGCTTTCTTTACATTCTGGAAAGAATTAAAATAAGGGTTTAAACCCTCATGTATTTCACAAGGCTTAAAGACTTAGTTTTGGACTATTTGTGTCTACCACCATTCTTCAAGCTTTATAACTCCGTCTAAAGGTATAAAAGCAGAAGTATGGACCACATTCATGAACATATTTAAATACTTAAAACCCAATTTGGACTTCTGTCATGCTGAAGCTAAGGGAATATGGACCTGTGTATAAATGCTTTCCTAAATTATCATGAGAGATTTTAAGTCTGAAATGTTTCTGAGAACAAAACAAAAGAAAATATCCCTTTACTCCCATTTCTCCTTATTGAAGTCAAGGGAATTGGAGTTTCCAAATAATAGAGGCTGAGAATTCTACAGCTTACAGAGATTTCATCAGTAAGATATAAATTCTTAAATGGCTTTTTCCAAATTGGTACAAAGATTTGTCCCATGCTTGACTCTGGTGTTTTTACTTGGGTGGGTGGCCAAGCTCCACCACAAACGCACTCTCACTCCCCCTCCTCAAAGAGAAGCAGGGAGAAAATATGATGAAAAGGGCTGAAGGGATAGTCCCAGATAGGGACAGGGAGACTGCACAGTAATTATGACAGGCAAAACAGACTCAGCATAGGGAGATAGTAAGATTTATTACCTATTACTAACAAACTAGAGAAGTGAGAAACAAAGGAAAGAAACCAAAAGCACCTTCCGCCCCCCCATCCACCCTCTTCCACCTCCTCCCCCCATGCAGCATAGGGGAATGGGGGAATGGGGGTTATGGTCAGTCTATAGCACTTCATCCCCACTGCTCCTTCTTGGTCACTCTCATCCCCTGTGCTGTGGGGTCCCTCCCACAGGATGCAGTCCTTGCTGAACTGATCTGGCATGGGTTTCCCACAGGCAGCAGCTTTTCAAGAACTGCTCCAGATACGGGTCCATACCACGGGGTCCATTCCTCAGGAGCAAACTGCTCCAACCTGGGTCCCCCACGGGCAGAAGCTCATACCAGATCACCTGCTCCTACATGGTCTCCTCTCCACGGCCTTCATGTCTGGCCTAGAATCTGCTCTGGCAGGGGTCTTCCACAGGCTGCAGTCTCCGTTGGTGCAGGTCCACCTGCTCCAATGTGGTCCCCTCCACGGGCTGCAGCGTGGAACCCTGCTCCACCGTGGTACTCCATGGGCTGCAGGGGGACAGCCTGCTTCACCATGGTCCTCACCACAGGCCGCAGAGGACTTCTGCTCCAGTGCCTGGAGCACCTCTCCCCCTCCTTCTTCACTGACCTTGGCACCTGCAAGGCTGTTTCTCACTCCTCTCACTCTCCCAGCTGCTGTGTAGTGCAGCATATATATATTTTTTTCCCTGTCTTAAATCTGCTCTCACAGAGGTGCAAAACAGCATTCCTTATTGGCTCAGCTCTGGTCAGCAGTGGGGCTCTTATCAAACATGGGGCAGCTTCTAGATCCTTCTCACAGAAGCCACGCCTATAGCCCCCTGTTACCAAAACCTTGCCACATGAACCCATTACACTGACACACAGTGTATGGCTACAGCAACATTTAATAACAAATGTATGATCCAGCCTCACACATTTAGGGGTGTGTGTTCACTCAACAGTAAGTGAAGACACTAACAGACAGTCCTTTGAACCTAAGATTTGAAGCATCTCATGAATGTGCCTCTGAAGGGGGCTGAGGATGTTTGGTTTGACTGAAGGCAAAAAAAAAAAATCAGGCACTTTTGTGAGGTACCCACATTCAAGAAGGATAAGTTCAGGCCTAAATCTAAAATAATAATAGAAAGAAATCTATAATAATAATAAAAAATAATAAAAAAGTAAAAAATAAAAAGGCCACACACACACAAAACAATCGAACAAAAAATGTATAAGCACTAAAACAAATTAAAAACGGAATTATATTTTCCCCTAGGTCATTCACAAGGTAAATTGAAAGACCACAATGTTTTAGTTAAGACTTTATTTTGTTCCTGAAGACTGAAGTGGAAAAATCTTCCACTGACTACAGTAGATAGGGGATTATGTTTCTAATGTACCATACCAAGATCAACAAAGCATGCAGAGGCAATTAATATTAACTTATATCACCAGAAACTACAGAACTTGAGATAAACAACAAGAAAAAAAGCACTGTCTCCAAAACTTTGCATGCTTTGACTCCCTCTGGCAAATCCAGTTTTGTACAACTTTCCATATAACCTGTATGAAGTTTATAGTTAAGTCAACAGACTTCATATCCAGTGAAATTGCTTGTGTTAAAATCCTATAATCCAGACTGAACTAATTGATTATCTTTACTAAGGCAAAAGCAAGCAGCTGCAAAGCTGTAAAGCCAAAAAAAAAGATGGGTCAGTATGAGTCACTAGTATTTGCATAATCATTTTTTCCAGTTCTACCAAGTTTCTCTGAATTCTTCAACAATTCCAGTAGGCTACCAAGATGTCTTTTATACCTCCGTGACTCAGAGTTTCACCAATGGTTTGTGGGTGTTTTAAATTATGTGTATATATATATATATTTATTATTATTATTATTTTTATTGAGAGTGGGGGAGTTTTGGGGGGGTGGTTTTTGTGTTTTGTTGTTGTTGTTGTTTTTTCCCCTCTCTGAAATAAGACTAAGAAAACACAGATATAGAGATAGAAAAAAATCACCATCTGAAATTTTGTGGTTGTAAACAGAAATCAGTGATAAAGGACAATTAAGCCAAAATACTGTCATTTCTATTTCTCAGCAAGATTACAGATGCTTTCCCACTAACACAAATCAGCAGATATTTTTACTCCCAATAAAGACTGCAATACAGCTGTATACTATAATTGTAATTGGTCAAATTATTTTATACTCACCACCCAGTGGTTCACTAACCAAAAGAGCAGTAGTAAAAATACATCTGTTTCAAAAGAGTAAATCATCATTTGCTTTACATGTATTGACTGGCTTAATTTTCACTCATTTAGAAGCTTTTCTTTTTGTAGACACCCAGAAGAATATCAATAACTAGATTATCAGGAATTACTGTGAGTAGGAGATGGAGAAATAATCAGCTTAAAATTTTTGTGACCAGATATTATCACTAAACTAAAACAAACTCTGTTTTCCAAAGTTGCATATTTTAAAACTGAGTATTTGCATTCCATGAAAAAATAAAATAAAATAAATAAAATAAAATAAAATAAAATAAAATAAAATAAAATCTGGGTATGTGGTTAAAGGAAATGTCTTTGTTTGTTTATTCGCTTTTTCTTTGGGACTAATTTATTCTTCTAAAAGCAGGGCCTCTACACTACAAAGAGATGTGAGAGCTCAAGGTCATCTTCTTGTCCCCTGGTCCACATTCTGTGCAACATACATACTTCAGGCCTCAAACTCTATTAAGTCCAACTTAATCATCAATCCTCCCACCCTCATCAATCGAAAGAAAGAGGCATTTCTGAGTTTTTTAAGATTATTCTATGAAGATATTATAGGGTGTCAAGAAGTATTCTCTGGAGATAGTTGACTCATGCTGTTTACTGTTCAAAGTGTATAGACATTGCAGACAAAATATTTTGCATTTAGATAGCTAAAGTTAGGTATGATATATACCACCATAAATTTTTAAACTGCTATGTTTATATGAGAAAATAGAGTATTATTAGAAGAAATATGCTAAAGATAGTCAGCAAGATGCTAAATCATAGTAATACACAGATCCCAAAAGTCCATCCCAAAATGCTGGAAGCTGGTAAGGATTCCAGCCCAAATGTAGAGCTAACTTCTAGTTCAGGAACATGCAATAGCTCTCTTTAGAGGCCATTTCTTGAATTCGTACTGCATCGTAGATCAAATGAGTCCTTTGAATTTGCATAGAATTTGGGGTAAGCGCTATACAGGGTGTCATAGTTAGAAGAGTTTTTGCTTTTAAAATTTTAGGTCATAATAGTAACTTTGTATGCCAAACTGCTAAAGCAAGCATGTGTTCAAGACTCCATAGAAGTAACAGCACAGTGAAGTAACTGCATTGTAGAATAATAATAATGATAATTATTATTTATTTGTTTCCACCTCTGTTTTCTTTAGAAATATTTGTTTTTTCAGGATTTGTGATTCATTAAACTTCTTTTGCATATTTCTTGGAGTCAAAGGCAATGTATTTTCATCTTAGTATGAGCAAGCTTTAGGTAAATAAAGTTGGTATCAGCTGTCAACATCAGAAAATAAAACTTGTATTAGCCTTTGGGACATAATTATCACATCAGTCTTTGTTTTAAATATAGAAGACTCTATCAAGCAGTGGAAACAAGTTACATGACATTCCCCAGTCATGAAAAAGTCTTTCAGGGACATTAAATCACTTCTCAGCCTTTAAAGGATAACTCTAACTAGTACCGTTATTTAAGCAGCATAAGCATCATGCATAAGCGACACACATAAACCTTCATGCCTTTTCTTTTGGGAGGGAAAAATATTGTAGTAGGAAGGAACATGTCAGAAGAAAGGGAAACTATTCAGGACTGATCAGTTTTTGTAACCTTTCTCTCCTTCTGAAACAGAGGGAGAAAATACAAACAGGTACATGCTGCCATGTGGGTGTTTTGATAAGAAAAGGTTGCTATCTCAAAGATAGCATCTATGAAGTATAAAGCAGTTTCCAGGGAAACTATTTTTTTTAATAGCTCTCTTGCCAGAGATTCATTGTTTTCATTGGCATCAATCTCTTTGTCACACATCCTCCTCCTTAGACAAGATGATAAAATCCAAATGTTTCCAGATTCTGAGTTTTGGATTTGGCTATCACACCATCTTTAATGCCTGACTGCTCACAACAATGTACAGAAATTTGAACACCTACTCCAATCCAGTCCTTTCTTAGCACAGCTAACTCAGCAGTCCTGATGCAAACAATTCAAATCTAAAAGTATGTAATTCTTTAAGTACCCAAGGAAAACTAACCACTAAAAAGGGCACCAAGCAATTAAGAAATAAAAATAAATTAAAAAAAAAAAAATCAAAAGTAGACATTTCTAGATAGATTTTTTCTCATTTCTATATAGTTCAGTTAAAAAAAAAAAGAGACTTAAAAAAGACTTTACAAAGACTTATAAGACTTATAACAGCAATAATGGATATATGTTTCTAGTTAGGTAATGGTCAATTAGAACACTAATGGCCTAAGGCAAAACAATGGGCTTTTTAGTTTTTCAAATCAGGTGTAATCTCACTTGCAAAGATCAGCAGTTTGAAAGCTACTTGGAATGATTATATGACTAAATATACTCCATGACCATTCATGGAGAAAAAGCTCAAGAACTGAACTCTGAAAGTGAGAGGCACCTGTCTTCAGCTAAGTAATCACTGCTACACCAAGATTTAGTTTAAATACACTCCTGAATGCTGGTGAGACAAGACCACTAGCACTACATTAATAAATCTGATTTATAATCCAGCAGGTCAGTGACTCACACTTACATTCTGCAAGACCTGGATGATGTCATTTCTTTCCATATTTGAATAAGACCCTGTAACCTTTCAAGTAAAACACTTAAGCACATGCTTAACTCCATGGATTGACTTGTACACAGATTTCAGTGATATAACGGTTGACTGAAGCCAAGCAGATGGTGATGTGTTTTGTTGGAGGGAGGCCTAGCTGCTTAGAAAGATGCTGTTGAAGTGCTTTATGACTCCTTTTAAAGAGATAAAGTCATTTATCTCTTCTCTGTTTGTTTTGGATGCTAATATAGGAAATATTTTTTCTTTATCCAAGTGTTTCCTTCTTCTGCACAATCAGACTTCATCAGCATCCTTTCATTCTCATCATAAGTGCACTGCTTTGCTTTGTTGCAGAGAAAGGTATGTTAGTTTTATCAGTAACATTTTTAATATTATAAAATAATATAAAGTTTAGCATAAGCAACTTAGGGACTCTAAATACAAAATTAATTAGATTATCAGTCTTATCACACTATTAAAACTAGTCATCTAACAGGACTTTTTTTGTGCTAGGGAAAGTATTATCTCAGAACAAAAAACAGTTTGTGCCACAAAGACATTCCAGTGTATATATCACAGAAGATAACAGAAAACTTCATACAGGCAGAGGATGAGAGGGAGAAATGGAGAAACAGCAGAGTGAGTACCAAGGTCAGAGGAGGGGAAGGATGTACTTCTCCTTAATCTGGCAGCTCTTCACTACTTAAAGAATGAATGTGATGCCACCCTTCTAAGACAAAGCTCTGAGTCCAAACAGAAAATTAACTAAATAACTAAACGTTGCAGATTCTCAAGAGCATAATGTTGGGGCAGTCCCTTGCCCTCCCTCAGGGGACTTTTCAGGGAAGGTTTCTACAAAAGAACTTCTTGAAAGCCCCAGGAACTTTCCTATATCTTCACACAGGTGCTGAAGCCCATCAACACAGACTGTGAGTCCATTTCCAGAAGTGTGTGTACGTCTGCCACTGCATGGATTTATGTTCTTTAACATCCCGTCCCCGTAGAATAGATGTCAAGAAGCATCTACCCATCCCATGTACAGTACATAAACTGGAGAAAACAATGTGTAAAGTTGCCACATTTTGGACTCCAGGGGAAAATGAAAATCAGGTTCAATTGCATTATGGATAAATAGAGATATTATTAAATATATCTGCTTTTTAATCAGTCTATTGTAATGAGTTGGAAGTATTTTTAAATTACCCCATAATTTATATGTTATTTGCTTAATGAGCTATTTCGTTATTGCTTGTTAATGACTATTGTCAGGAAGACATCTAAAATGCAGACTCATCTTGATCATGCAGTATTTCTGTATATGCTTACCTTAACAAAAAGAGGCAGTATGCCTCTTCAATCTGTAATGAAAATTATCAAAAAATCAGGAAGACGTTTTGTGAAATTCTTTTTTTTTTCTTTATATTTTATTAGCATTAGATTTAAAAAAAATAGTTGTGTCATGGTTTCAGTTGGGATAGAGTTAATTTTCATCAAGCATTCCCCTTGGCAGCTAACTTTTTGCTTCTCTACTGTGAAGTCTTCAAGACAGTCTGTTGCCTAAGACTGCAGTTCTGTGTTTGAGCAGTACATTTATCCTGGAGAACAGAAGCATTTCAGATGAGTAAGCAGAAAACATACTTAGGGATAAACTGTTTCCTTTTAAAGGATATATGTGTATGGATGTTCATTGTTTTTTGTTGTTTCTTTGTTTAATTTGTTTCTTTTACCTCCCCCTTTAGTTTCTCAATAAGTATTGAAACAAAATATTTGTTTGCCCTTAAGATAAATACTGCTAACAGAGAAATCCTGGATGCTGTGATCAGTCATGGTTCTGCACAGAACACAAGTCTCTGGCATTCTCTGCTCAAACCTTGATTTCTACCTTCCTTTTTAAACATTATATAATGGTCAATCCTCTGGTCAGCTTTGTCACTTTTTGGGAAAAAAAAAAAAAAGCCCTTGAGCCCTTGAAGGATCTAGGCATTAGAAAATCATTGGTGGTTTCTTTTACTCCAGGTAAGTAGTCTTTTCATCCAGACAAGGAATAGCAAGCAAGATGTTCTGTAGTGCCTTGCCTCCATCATTATTCAATGTAACAGGAGCACAAGGAGACCTAAAGGTGTATACAGCAAAGTTAAATTTTACTGAAAGCCTGTCAGTTCCCCCCAAAGAAGCAGTATGGGCATCAGCCTCTAGAGCCAGCATGGACTCCTCCATGAAGCATGGCTATGCAGGGTTCAGCACTCCAGCCTCAGCACCGACTTCTCCAGCCACATAGCAAAAAAATAACCCTCCTCAGGGCATGATCTGCTCAGTAATCAGACAGAGCACAGTTAATAATGTTGTTGTTTTTATTTTTGTTTTCCCTTTTTCACAAGACCTTCTTGCCAACACTGAACTCCCTGCATGTTACAGAAAACTCACAGATCACTTCTTCCAAGTATCAAAAGCATTCTCCTCCCTCAAGCCCCTAAAAACTGTTGCAGCCATGCTTGGGGATTCAGGGTTTGATTGCAAGATGTGTAGACAGGCAAAACTGAAATTGATGTATATTACTTCTGAGGATGCTAGTCCAATTTCCAGTAATAACTGACAGTTGCTACAACAGTTACACCAAGTCTATGGAAATATGTCCAAGTTTAAGTATTAGCAAAATTAAATGTGATGTTATTTACATTCCTCTGCATTTGGGAAAATAAATAACTAAATAAAAGAATATTACCCAAGGCCGTGAACACCAAGAATCGCAGGAGGATGCAGTTCAACCATTTATGGTTTAGTAATGGGTGTGGTTTTGTTCTAATATAGTGTACTGGGACTCAATGCAAATTACTTATTTTCAAGTATGCATTTAGTAACTTTTTAGAGTGACAGGCTTAAAATCTGGAGTTAAAGCAGTTAACTCTGTATTTGTGTATCAATTTTTGTTTCATGGAATTTATTTCAGTTACTTTATTTCTAACCTCACAAAAGTACCAAAGAAATCCAAAAAAGTTTCTACCTGAATCCAATGCTAAATAAAAAAGAAAGGTGTTTTATTGCATTATAGAGGGAAAAAAAAAAAAAAAAGAAAAAGAAAAAGAAAAAGATGATAGTTGAGTTATAACTTCTCTGTAATGTCTGTACAAAATTTCCTGTTTCCCACAGCTAAAATATGCCCTTTCTCAAATAGTGTGGATGCAACAGACAGTGCAAGGACGAAGGAGATAGCTACCATATCTATAGGCATGAAGTAAGAGTCAAAAGGGCCTCACAAGCAGTTGAACCTGACAACTGGTCAACAGGGTATTTACAACATGCAGAAAATTTGGGATGAGAAGAAAGACTCAACCTTTAGCAGGAAAACTTTGGTCTTTCCTGGAGCTTGAAAGTCACTTAGAAAAGAAGTGCATTTGTAGATACTGATGCATTCCCTATTTATAGTTAGAACCAAAGCACAAGTGACAGACCATGATAAAGCTGCTCTTACCGTACAATCAGGCAGATCTGAGACAGCTAGAGCAGAAAGCTGGCAAGAAAGTACATATATCTTCCTCTCCTCCTTCCCTCTCTCCCCCATTATAGTGACAGCAAAGTGAAGATGGTTTACTGAAGATGCACACTGCTGCATTGCAGCCAAAGAACATAAACAGAAAAATGAAAGACCTCCTGACTCCAATGGGGCTGAAAAATAGCTTACTAGGGAAGAATATAAGAACAGGGTAGCTGGAGACTGATAATTTCCCAGAATCCTTCTTCAGCATAAAAAAAATAAAAATAAAAAAAAATGCCTTGGGACTTCAGTTTCTTTGTGAAAGTAAGCCAAAGGCTGCATTCTGTGGTGGTGTGACGAAGATGTGGTGGCTAATGTCCCCACCTCCAGACTGCTTCTTCCCCTATGATAGCCCACCCTTTGGCTATTTTCAGGACCCAACATCCACCCACATCCTTTCATCCCTGTTTATTCAGGTGGCCTCGAGTTCACTTCCACACATGCTTCAGAAACTCCTATGCCATATTTCCTTAGTGACAGAGAACTTGATGTGCATATTTGTTTAGTCTCAGAGCTTTTGTGGGGAAAATAAACAAGACTTTTGTCTTGGTTACAGACTTTGCCATATAGCTGTCCAAGTGTAGAGAAATGAACTTGGAACAGTAGAAGTATATACAGACTGATCCACAAAGACAGTGTATTATGTATGGCGCTTTCACACACAGCAATTTGGGGGCTGTTTCAGCCAAAAGAGCTACAGTAAGTTACCAAAGGTCAGTCAGAACTGGGGCTGTGATCAACAGTTCCACAAAAGCACCAGCTCAGCACAGAAGGCATCTCAGGCAGCAAGAGGAAATCAGTGTTAGAAATGGCAAGAAAAGGAACAGAGAATAAAAACAGAAAATATCATGCCAGATCACAACCACACCTTGATATTTTTGGTTCCAATGCCTGAAAAACAAACAAACGTACAAAAAAAATATGTAGTTCTATAAAAGGATCAGAGAAAGGCAGCAAGGATAATTCAAGGTAGAGAAGCACTTTCATCTGAAGAACAGCTTAGACTCTTCAGCTGGCAAGGAGATGTCCTGCTGTGCAATACAACTGAGGTTTCCAAATGTTCAGAGAGTTTCCAAAAGAGCAGACAAGGACTGGAGCTTCACCACCTCCTCCAGTATAAGAACTAAGGGCCATAAAATGATGCTAACAACAGATGGTTAAAAATGAATGTAAAGACATATTTTCATGCAATGTGTTAAAACTGATTAGTGATACCCCTTGAAAAAGGATGTCATGAATACAAAAAAAAAAAAAAAAAAAAAAAAAAAAAAACTTGTAGAAGTCCTTGTGAGGGCATTTTGTTGAGTGCTACTAGATCAAATACAGCAGGCTTAGTTGTGAAATCCTGGAACACAAAGATAACTGGAACCTAGGAACAAATAAGGGGAAGAATGTTTGTCTGGTTCTTGTTCTCCCCACACATACTTTAAAGGCAGGCTACTAAGCTAAATAAACATTTATTCCAAAGAAGGATGGCCATTCACATTATTTTATGTTAGGTTATGACAACTTTGTTCTTCTGCACCAGTTCAGGGACAAGCAATGGGAAAGAGGAAGAAGTGAGAAAGAGAAACCTTTTCCCCTCCTGGGTATACTGCTGTAAGAAATGGTAACAGGGAAGTACTGTGGGGAGAGGTAGAGGTAAAATTATGCCTGTGCATCACCAGTTGGCATACCTTAGGAGTATCAAATTAGAGAGAAAGATGTATTTGGAGATTGAACACGCAAGTACATATCTCCAGCCGGGTGGTCAGGGATGCAGAATCCCTCCTTTCCAAACTCAGCTTTGGAAGTGGCAGTTTGGTCCCAGAGAAAATACAGCCCTTAGACTGGGAAGAAAAAGACTATTTCCATAAGCAACCCCACACAGTGTCAGATCTCAGCACTAGCAGCCCAGACTTGCTGAAGGGATGCCAGCACACTGGGAGGCTGCCTCTTACTGCTGACAGGAGACAGCCCAGCCTGGATGACTTCCACCATTACTACAAGGGAGTTATGGCACTGTGTGCTGGGGCCAATGCTGTTGACACCATTCTTATAGAAGCAGTGCTAACAAAAGCCCCATTAACAATTTCTTTGTTTAGATTCCCTTAATGAAAAGAAACATCAAAATGCAATGAAAGCTCTTGTGAACGACACTGTTAAAGCAGCAGCCTTCCTAATTTAGAAGCAATGTTCAAAGGGAATGTCGCAGAAGTGTGCAGCAGATAGATAGCAATTCCATTATGCAATGGTGTCCCAGAATAAAAGTGCAAGACAAAAGGCAATAGGTGCTCTGCCCAGTGAATAAAGTGTTCATAAAGTCAAAGAAGAAAAAAATACCAGATAGAAGAGGAAGGAAGGAGGAGATGGAGGCTGCACAGTCTTACAGCTGTATCACAGGGTAAGGAACATTATAGTAGGCAGTCATAAGAGGGGACTACAGGCCTCTCAGCATAACTCCTCCCCACGCCTATGTAGTTACCACCAGCAAGTGACCTCCTGCCCCTGTCTAAACCAAGACCGACAATCCTTTCTCAGGAGAATCTTTCAGAAAAAAATAAAATAAAATAATAAAAAAGACAGTTTCATAATCTGAAAAAATATCCCACTACGATGCCAAAAAAATATATGACTATACATATTGTTCTTCTGTCTGCCATAAAGAGTGTCTTGAATAAGAGTCTTCACTGACCTGACAGAAAACACCAGCATTATTTTAAAAGCCTGTTGTGTGTCATAGCATCTCAGCAGGAAAGCATCTGAAGCAGAATGAGATCCTGGACCATTGCACAGCAAGGAAACAGTATCAGAGAATCTGAGCAGTACAACAAAATCAGAAGCAAAACTAAATGGGGAAAATACTGGAGTGGATACCTAACTGTGTTTTTAACCAGCAAATATACAGGAAAGCTAGGGAGGGACTCTGTCAGGGAGTGCAGTGATAGGACAAAGGGTAATGGTTTTAAATTAAACATGGGTAGATTTAGATTATGCTTTAGGAAAAAGTTCTTTACTATGAGGGTGGTGAGGCACTGGAACAGGTTTTCCAGAGAAGCTGTGGCTGCCCCATTCCTGGAAGTGTTCAAGGCCAGGTTGGATGGGGCTTTGAGCAAACTGGTCTAGTGGGAGGTGGCCGTGCCCCATGGCAGAGGGGTTGGAACTAGATGATCTTTAAAGTCCCTTGCAACCCAAAACAATCAATGATTCTATGATTATTGTGTCAGAAATGTATTATTTTTAAGTTTAAAAAAATCCCCTGGAAAATATTTGGTTAATTTACCCAAATGCAAGATATCAGTTTGCTTCCTAGCTACAAAATTTATTGCATACTAACATATTGTCTGAAATACTTACCTGTTCACTGACTCGAGCGTTATTTCATATAATGCTCAAAGCCTTACCCACTGAGTGGTCCATCCATCAAGTCTATGTCTCTCTAATTTAGAGACATGTATGTCATGTTGGACAGTGTCAAATACTTTGCACAAACCCAGGTAGATGATGTCCATTGGTTTTCCCTTGTCCATCATTGCTGTAATCCCATTGTAGAAGGCCACCAGATTTGTCAGGCATACTCTGCTATTAGTGAAGCCATGTTGGCTGTCACTCATCACCTCCTTGTTTTCCATGTGTCTTAGCACAGTTTCCAGGAAGATCTGCTCCATGACTGTGTTGGGCACACAGGCAAGACTGACTGGCCCCAGGTCTTCCTATTTTCCCATTTTAAACATCTTTAGGGAGAGCCAAATTCTGCTCTCCTGAAGTAGCAGTTTTCCTCTGCTCCTTCCTCTCCGCACTCAGGATCAGTTCCACCCCTCCTTGTTGGTCCAGCATAGCACGTCTCCTCATCCGCTATCACTTGGAGAAGAAAGTTATCATCAGGAACCTCGTGGACTGCCTGTGCCTGCTGTACTGTGCTTTCCCTCCAACAGATATGGTTATTGAAGTCCCCCATGAGGACCAGAGCTTGTGAATGTGAGGCTGTTTCCATATGTCTATAGAAGACCTCATCTGCTTCATCTTCCTGATCAGGTGCCCTGTAACAGACACCCACTACAATGTCACTTGTCCCTCTTCTCTCTTTAATCCTTACCTTAAGCTCTCTGTCAGATCCTCATCCATCCTCAGGCAGAGCTCCATGTACTCCAGCTGCTTATTAACATAGAGGGCAATGCCCCCACCTTGTCTCCCCAGCCTGTCCTTCCTGAAGAGCTTGTATCATTTCATTCCAACACTCCAGTAAAGAGTGTTTCATTCCAACACTCCAGATGGCTCATGGGAGCCATCCCACCATGACTTCATAATGGCAGTGAGGTCATAGGCCTGCAGGCATGTGCATATCTCCAATTGCTCTTGTTCACTAACAAGAGTGTAAGGGCACCTCAGCCTTCAGGGAAATACTCTTCCTCCTGCTGGTCCTTCATGTCTCCAGCTTCCACCCTTTGGTGTTATTGCCCCCCCTCTCTTCTGTGAGTGTCAGTGAGGGAGTTTCTAGCTGTCTGGTCATGGACTTTGGGTCCTCTGTGCAGACTGTTCTAGGATCCAGCTGTGTAACTCCTCCTCAGCCTCCCTGATGCTACACAGCCTTCTCACTGCCTTCTACAGCTCAGCCACTGATTCAGGAGGCCCTCCTATCTTTTGCAGGCAGTTCTGCCTCCTGTCCTTGCCCTGGGGACAAGATCTAGGCTCTTTTAGCAGTCAGCCTCACCCCTCAGTAGCTCTGTGTGGGTGGAGGCATCAGCCATCTCTGGGGTAGATGGTGCAGATCACACCACCAGAGCCACAGCCTTTGCCCTGAGATAAGCATCCACCATTCTGCCTTGAGGACCAGGTAGGCTGGGCGCCCTTGGCCTGTGCAGACGGTCATGGAATGGAGCCTGACCACGGGGTTAAGGTATTCTCACTGCCCCTGCTTAACCTGTGGAAAGGGTCTTGCCTCATGGGGTGCACTCCCTGTGTCCTCCTCACCCTGTTTGCCCCAGTTCTGTCTGCTGGCACTCCCTATGGGCTGCCTATGGAGGAGTGCAGGGTGGCCACCATGACTGCTGGCCCTGCACATGCCTTGTCAGTCACTCCTATGAGGAGCAGCTGAGGGAACTGGGGTTATTTGGTCTGGAGAAGAGGAAGCTCAGGGGAGACCTCATTGCTCTCTACAACTACCTGAAAGAAAGCTGTGGGGAGCTGGGGGTTGGCCTCTTCTCACAGGTAACTAGTGATAGGACTAGAGGGAATGGGCTCAAGTTGTGCCAGGGGATGTTTAGGTTGGAAATGAGGAGACATTTCTTCTCAGAAAAAGCAGTCAGGCACTGGGAGAGGTTGTCCAGGGAGGTGGTGGAGTCACCATCCCTGGGGGTGTTCAAGGAGAGGTTGGACGTGGTGCTCAGGGACATGGTTTAGTGGTTGACATTGGTAGTAAGGTGATGGTTGGACCAGATTATCTTGAAGGTCTTTTCCAGCCTTTATGATCTTATGATTCTATGATTCCTGTGAGAGTTGCTGGCCACCAGCAGGTCTCTGCACACCCCTGGGGCTGCCCCAGCACAGGAAACCCCACTGTAGGCCACGTCACCTTGCTGTGGAATGCATCCACCCCAGAGCTGATCACCTTGGCAGTCATTTGAAAAAGTTCAAATGACTGCCTGCTCTTAAAGCAGTTTCAAAATATAACATGAAATCAGAAAATAATAATAATAATAATTGTTTGGGGGTTAATTCATGTTTCTGTTTAATGTGTAAAGGCTTGATCTTTATTTTGGTAATTTTCCCCTTGAAAATAATCAAGTCAGACACTGGAAATTACCTTTGTGACTTCAGTGGCTACTTACATATTTGCTTTTTTAAATTTATTTCTTCTATTTTTACATGCTTCAAAAATATTTTTCTTAGCCACAGTCAAAAAAAGAGGATTGTGAATATTTAACAAAGAAAGCTTTTCTACTAACTGTTCCAGTCAGACAGATGTTAATCACCTACCTACTTTTTATGTCTGGTTTCCAATCATTCCAAGAGCCTGTAAAAAAAAAAAAAAAAAAAAAAAAAAAAAAAAAAGCAAATATGAATATCAAATACATTTCTGATTTCTGACACAGAAAATCAAAACAGGAAGAATTTGAAGTATAATTTTTAGACATCTTCGTTCATCACAAAGAAAATGGATTAAAATATCCCTTTTTCTTTTATGCCTGTTCTTTGTCAACATGAAAGAATACTGTTTTTCTCTAGTTCTGAAGTCTGCTAAATACTGCAGTGCAACTGAATATCCTACCAAGGAGGCACAGAAAAAGAAATAAATTAATTAATTAAGATAACACTTAGATACCTTGATAATTTCTTTATCCCAGTGTTCCCCAAAGTAGTCCACAGCTGAAAAATTTCCTCAGTCAAGAACCCATCGCACCAGCCATTCTTTAGGAGAGTTTCAGCCTCTCCCATCCTTTTGACATCCTCCATTCCCAAGCCAGTAGTCTTACGGCTGTTTGTGCTATATTGTTTTTCTTTTGTAATGTGCCCTTTTCAAAAATTCTTCTGAAGGTACTGAGTTTAGTATAGAGCACCTCTACAACGGATATAACTTCACTGCAGAATCAAAGCAACTCAGTAGTACCAAAAATATAAAAACATCAAAATAAAAATCCACAGCTCTTATCTGTTCAAAGTGTTGACTGATGAATGCACATCAAGGTATATATTACTTGTACCTCGTGCATGAGTCATTCAGAGATAGCTACAGTTATTGTCTGTCATAAAACATTTAGAATATTGCAAAGCTGGATCATAAGATTTTCCCCCTCCAGAAAAGTATGCTGTTCTGCTTCATCTGGAAACCCTGATTATTTGAAGATTTATTCTGTAAAGCTGAAGTAGTCAAAATTTTAAAAAATATTCAATTACTTATTTTAAAAGTTGGTAAAATTCCAGAAATAACTCAAACAGGTGGCTTCATCACAGAAATGGCTAGGTAGAGGTGAAAAATGGAACATAAAAAAATGCATCTTTATTTGTATTTTCTAAACTTCTCTGATGCTTAATCCATTACAGTCTCATCTGTTTGCTACCTTCACCCCCAATATAAATCTAAAATGAGTACTATGAAATATTGAAAGCTTTGTTGTAGTTGCTGAAAATGGCTGAGCTAAGGTAAAACTAGCTTTTCCCTTTCACTGCTGTGGAGAACTAATTTAACATCATATTTCCTTGAAAAGAATAGTTACTGGCAGCAATTTACACATATAAGTATGTAGTTGGGTGTATATGTATAAACAGTTGTTGAATGCATTTCAGAAAGTTCTGTTTCATTTGAAAACTGCTGGAATTTGGATGAGGAAAAAGACAGAGGCTCCATTGACACATGATTAACAGAGATTGAAATACTTTTCAGTCTTTCTGTTTAAAACATTGTTGATTTGTACTTTCTTTTTTAACCAAGAGCACACTATAGGAAAAAAAAAGTGTTTTTTTTTTTGTTGTTTGTTTGTTTTTTAATGAAGACCTTAAATATCTCAGGAGACAGGAATATACATAGCTTGAGATGACAACTCCAAATGGTCATACAGAAGCTCTAGAGAAACCTCACAAGCCCAAGATTGTCCTTTCCAGTATTACTGAGGTAAAACATCACCAAGGCTGTGTTCATACACTATTCAGCAAGACAAAGCAGGGAATGGAAATGTGAGATAAATACTAACGTGTAATGTAGATTAATACCAGACATTATATAGAGGATTATTCCAACTTCCCATGTTTAACACGTGATTCTATTTATTTGTGTAATTAATTATTTAATTATTTATTTATTGGAGTCTCTACACAAAGATACCTAAGCTTGATGGTAAGAATGGCACTGTTTCCAGTTACTTCTCAGATGTGTTCAAGAAAGGAAGCCATCACTTAAAGTTTGATGAACACAGAACAAGTTTGCCAGGGAGACTGCAAAATGATATTAAAACCAACACAGACAAAACTCTGTTGGGAGCATATTAGGTAGAGAGGGTCAGCCCTGAAGGATGAGGATTGATTTCCAAACCCTAAACAGAGACTCCAGATCCTGATATAAGGTCATCAGGAGAAGACAGATATTTGCCGAGGGCACAGCTCAAGGTTACAGGAACCCCACATAACCAAAGGGTTTCTAGGAAAAAGCTGATACTTTCATGTCTGTGTATCTCCACAATCCTAGCAGTGCACTATTTCCAGAAACACCACTTTGTCAAGTGCGGTATGATCTGTAAGATGGCATGGCTATCTCTGAAAATAAGTCTTTTTTATATCACTTGTTCAGCAGGGCGTGTGTATGCCATCCATTTTGTGTTTTAGTAGGTCACTTTTCTTAGTAGCCCCGCTTTAACTCCAGTGAATTGATAGTTAACTCATGGCTACAGACACATGAACAAGGCAGGAACCTGGAACAAATCTCCCATGGCTTCTCCTGTGGCACCTCAGCAGCAAGGAACAGTCTGTGCTGTGAAAGACAGACATTTTGAAAGCATGATTTACTCCCAGTTGGCAAATGGGAATGCACCTAACTCACTGACACACAGTGTCATACCATACAGAGACTCAGTTACACATCCATGTAAATTGAATCCTAGTTCAAACATATCATGTTCATCTGTTTTTTTTCTTGCTGATCCCAAGGGGGAAAAGTATTAAAAGGTTTATGGATGAATGTATCTAGCTTTAGTTTTATTAATCTGGCTCAGTTTTCTTCCAATGGTACAAACCTTCAGAGACAACTCTTCCAGGAACAACAAATGTCCACAGTACTACCAAAAGAAAGTTCCATGCTATCAGAACTTGTCCACGCTGGGAAGCTTGACAACTTTAGCTTTCTGAGTGGAGAAATAAGAAGTGCTGACATCCTCACCCTTAGTACAGAAACAAACATTACAACACAGATACAGCAAATAACATCTCTGCTAAAGCTTATTTTACTTTGCAAGAAAAAGTTGTTTGTAGTCATTCATCACACACCTGTTTTTATAACCACATGGAATTTATACTTATTTTTCATAAGTTAAATGTCCAAAGAAAGTAAATTAGATTTAATTAAGGTTATTTAGTAGAGTTCTGCCATTTAGACCTGAATTAATATAAATTAGTACATTCAGTGATATCCTGAGGAGGGAAGAGGAGGCTTAGGAGTATCATGGCCTCAGTATCATCTTATATAATGCACAGAGCCATATGCTCAGTACTGCTTCCTCCCCTGATCACCTTCTCCTCTGACAAGTTACTGAGGATTTTGCTGTCAGTTAGATAGCAAACAATGTGCATTAAAGTTAGACCAATAAACTCTGTTCTCCACCGACAACCTGAGACTGTTCTGCATATATTGAGGAAAGGGAAGAGGGTAACAAGGAGAGTTTTGTGTACAATTTTCATCCCCAGACCATCCTACAAGTGTTTCTCTACTGTGACAAATGACATTTGAAATAAGCCAGTTCCCTTCTGGCAAGAGACCCCGTAAGTAAACTGTGACCTTTTACCCCTGCTTAACCTTTCTTTAGAGGTTCTACACTAGGGGAACATGCTGAGATTTTAATGCTTCAGGCATCAGCAAAGAACTCTGTCCCGGGCAAAGAGAGGTCAAAGGTAAGGTTAGGTGCACATGAAGCCACCAAGGTTAGGGCAACTCCTGGCACCAGTCCAATACCAGCATGTGAAAATGACAGAACCCCTTAGGTTGTTCTTTTTTGTTCTGCCCAAATGACCAGGGACATGCTTACAGCTCAATCAGCTGTAAAGGGACTGAGTCAATATGAGGCTAAATTAAAGCTTGAACTCAGCTCTGCCACTGCATCTCCAAACCATACAAGAAAATACTAACTTTGAATACTAACCATTCAGAATATATTTTCTTTCACCAGGCTATGATCTTCTGATAGATGATCTCCTTCTATCATGATGCTAAAGCAGTCCTGCAATCTAAAGATACAGGACTTGAGTCATTAATGCCTGCACCTATGCTCATGTCATCACATTGATTATATTGGTCATAAACCATCTTTTTCTTCCTGAGATCTAGCCACAGCTCTCTGTTCAGCCAGGCCAGTCTTCTTCCACGTTGATTCATCTTTTGGCATGTGGGGATGGCCTGCACCTGTACCTTTAGGATTTCTTTCTTGAAGAGTGTACAGCCTTCTTGGACTCCTTTTCCCTTCAGGAATACCTTCCAGGGGGCTCTGCCAACCAGCCTCCTTAACAGGACAAAGTCTGCCCTCTCAAAGTCCAGGGAAGCAGTTCTGCTAACTCTACTTTTCCAAGAATCAAAACCGTATTAATTCATGATAGCTGTACCCAAAACAGCCTCCAACCTTCACATCACACACAAGTTCTTCCCTATTTAGAAGCAAAAGGTCAGCAGGGCACCATCCCTAGTTGGTTCGTTCACCATCTGTGTCGGGAACTTATTTTCCACACACACTAGAAACCTCCTAGACTGTTTCTTCTCTGTTGTGTTGCATTTCAAGCAGACATCTGGTAAGTTGAAGTTCCCCATGAGAACAAGGGATAGCGACTGTGAGACTTCTCCCAGCTGTTTGTAGGATATTTTTTGTGCCTCTTCAGCCTGATTAGGTGGTCAGTAACAGACACCCCCCACAAGACATCTGTCTCATTGGCCTTCCCCCTAATTGTTACACATAAACGTTCAACCCTGTCATCACCATTACTAATCTCAAGACAATCCAAACACTTCCTAACATACGGGGCTAGACATGTATGACCCATTACCATTTGAAACACAGAAGTGCTAACAAGAAACTGTGGGCAGGATTTCTGTCACCTCTCTCTCCTCAGCACATAAAATAGTAAGGGAAAAATATTACTCTTAAAACCATCAACATTTCCAAAGTTTTCACAATTCAGCCGTCTTAATCATAGTATAAATTAGAGAAGTATAAGTGCAGTTATAAGAAGGTACCATGGTCCCAAAGGAAAACACCTTTGACAGAGTGTTGGGAAAAATTATTTCCTATCAGCCTCATTTTTGTCACTGTCTGCAGAGGAGCAAATTAAAAAGAATAACCTGTCTCCAAACATTACTTCCAGGTTCAATGCACACAATCTAAGTCAGGATTCTGAGAAAATGTTCTCCTCCTTAATGAAGCGACTCCAGCAGTTGCATATTTAATACCACTTTCTGTTCTGAGAGTTAGTTGGCATTGAATTTTTTCCCCTCTCTTTACCTTCTGTATGATTAATTGAGAAACCTCTTCCCTGAATGACATCAATTCACCACAATCTCTGCTGCCTATTAAAAAAAAAAAAAATCATTCCAGCATCTAATTTTTTATGTTTGAGGCTTGAATGTAATCAGTCCAGCCCAGCTGCTGGATACATGTGAGAAACAACTGTCAGAAGCGTTAGCCATTTTTCTTCAGATTTGATGAGTTACCAATGATGCCATTTCATAAAGACTTCTATCTCATTCTATTGCTAAGTACCTGTCAAACATACAGTGCATCTAAGGACATAGCAGAGAGGCTTTGTAGTCATTAGGATTTTGTTACTGCCTTTTTTCTTTTTCTTTTTTTTTTTTTTTCCTCCCCTAACAAACTGATCTTATCAGATCACTGCTAGCTTGCCATACTTGACTAAACCTTTATAAACCTTTGTCAGTCTGGCTTCTACAGAGCATCTCCTGAGAAAAGTCTTGGTTTTTATTCATCCCAGGACTGAGATAATTAAGCAATCTATGAACTGTGAGGCTTGCTGAAATGTGATACTTTCTTGTTGTCCTGACCTTGATGTTTTGGATACACTAAGTCATGATGGATATACTGACAATGATGATTCGTTCAAGGTTGTGGGCAGTTTTGTGCACCCAAGACAAGAATGGCAAATGTTTATATTCTTCAAATTACCCAGTATTCTGCCATGTATCTGCTGTTTCTCCACAAAGCCTTGGTCTATACTGTTATCTCGGATGCTGTTAGGGCAATAGTGGTAAGAAAAGAAATGCCTGTCTCAAAGTGATTTTCTCAGCTGCTTCCTGCTAATTTTACCCAGTTCTTAAAATGGTCAGGTTATCAGAATATCAGTACTAAGAATTTAGACTTTCAGAGGAAAGATGCAGGATCTCCAGCTGCTTGGTGGTGGCTGCTCATTATGGAGGCCTTTCCCTTCTTTAACTATTATAATAAAGACCATTTGACTCCTTGGTTGTTGCTGAACATGAAAGACAGTGAAATACACTTCAGCATGGAAGCAGACTTCAGACAGGGCCAAGAGCCAAGAGTGAAAGAGCCAGGAGCACCTCTGCAGTGGTGCAATTCCTGCAGCAATAGCCATCTCTGTGCAGCTGGTGAGACAGATTTTCATGGGAAGAAATTTATTTTCTTTTCACAACGGAAGAGCAGAGATTGCTTAAACAAGATGAACACTGGGGTCGTGCTTTAGCATTAACAGTTTATGGGACATTGGTGTCTACATGGTTTTCTCTGTCCTAATGATAATCACGTGGTGGGGAAGCTGTGGGATCTAATTAAGTTCTGTACAAGGGGGAAAAAAAAAGTCTGGATGTTCTGAAACTAAAATGACCATGTTGACATGTTGACAGCCAGCCCCAGGGAATATTCTGAAGGATGAGAAATAACTGTTAGAAATGCTGGAGCCCAATAGATCTCATGAAAGCTAGTGTCACCTGCAAGTACTCAGTCACAGAAATAAAGGTGGGGAACTGGAGTCCAAGAGCACAGTTCTCAATGTTGCATTTTTTTATGAGACAAAGTTTACAAGATCATTTTAAACTAGTATTTTTTCTCCTTCAAAATGGGGTAAAAGCTGTACTCATAAAGTATTTGGATTCAGCTCTGCTTCTCCCTCTGCCAGTTCAACCTCATCAATAACTCTAGGAGGGCATGTGTTAGAGCTAGTTGAAACCAGACATATAAAAAAGTACTGAAAATAAGAAAGTGAGGTGAAAGGTTTATTAAAAACATGCTTAACAAACTGTCAGAACATTCCATCATATTTTCTCTCTGAATCTAAACCTCTCCCTTATTTAAACTCATCACTTTGAACATCCTGTTTATTGAGTTTGCTCAAGACAATCTGGTTTTCCCATACCCTCACATTTCTGGAAAACTTGCAATGGCTTTGTGAATTCCTGCAGTCATATAAGATGTATTGTATATTTTATGATTTGCTTAGTACACTCTGAGCATACTTAATATAGGTAATAAAAGTATACACTGTCTTTTTTGTGTAAACTATCAAATAATTCACAAATAAATAAATCATATAAAAGCAAATACAATTTTTCAATCTGTCATTAAATGTTCTATATTTAAAACAAATGCTGGGAAAAAAATATTAAAAGCTTAGGTCTAGAAATTGAAGAGGCACCATGAAAATGAAAATTGCATTTCTCCCTCAAAATCTAGTGCCTGTTATAGTTACAAGCAACTCCTAAAATTACTATAGGTGAAAGAAAAATGTCCTCTATTTCCGGCGGTTTGATACATTGTGCATTTGACAGCACTTTGTGTGTAGTCATTTATTAAATCAATTTCTCCTCTGCTGAGAAGACACCTATCAATACCAATAGGGAAAAAAAAACAAACAAAAAAAAAAAAAACAAAAAAATATGTTTTTAAAAAGGAATTTTGTAAATCATTTCCAACACATAATAGCTACTCTTAATCCACTGAAATCAATGAATCTATATTGATTATTCTCTCAGAGTCTGTCCTACCCACTAATAAATGGTGTTTATTAAAATCTTTTTACATCAGAACTTATATTTTCAGTACACTAACATCTCTTTAATGTTTTCTTGCTTTTTGGCAAGCTGGGCAATACATGTGAAATGCAACCACGAGAAGATGCAGAAGGGTCATACCAGCACAACTGCTATATTTCTCTTTAGCCATCACCTCTGGTCTGTTGAAGGTCTACTTCTGGAGAATCCCAGCCCACCTGGGCCACCAGTCAGCCTCTCTGAAGCAGCATGGATAGTGCAAGATGTAGGCAGCTTTCTCCACAAGGACACCATCATGTGCCTCCTGCCTTCTTGGAGTCTTTGGGGAATCCCTCATGGTTTTCAGCTCACACTCAAGGTGGAGTGTCCTGAGTCTTGTCCACCAGCCACAGAGGGATATCTAAGGCACTGCAGAAACTACTAAATTGAGGTGCCTTCACCTGGAGGCAAATCCCAGCAGGTGCCCCATGACCAGAGCAGGAAATCTGTACTGGGTTTGGCTGGGATGGAGTTAACCTTCCCCACAGCAGCCCATTTAGTGCTGTGCTTTGAACTTGTACCTAGAACAGCACTGGTATCACATAAATATTTTGGCTATTGCTAAGCAGAGTTGATACAGCATCAAGACTTTCTTCAACCCCCCACCAAAACCCAGTGGGCTGGGGATGGGCAAGAGGTGAGGAGGGGACATCCCCAGGGCAACAGACTTAAACTGTCCAAAGAGATATACCATGTGGTGTCACACTCAGCAATAAGTGGTGGGAAAGGAGGTGGGAGGGGGATGTTTCTCCTTGTGAAAACATGTCTTCCCAAAAAACTCCTAGGTGCACTGAGGCCCCGCTCCACAAGATATGGCTGAACATCACTTTCTGATGGGAAGTAAAGAATAATTGTTTTCTCCTTTTACTTCTGCAGGCCCTTTGTTTGTTTTTCTAATATTTTAATTAAACTTCTCCTTATCTCAACCCATGAGATGTTTTTTCATCATATTTTCTTCACCTGTTGTTTTGAGGTGGGGAAGCGAGACAGCAACATGGTGGAGTTTATCTGTCTGTTAGTGTGGACGCACCACAGTCATTTTTGGTGCAGAAGGTGCAGCACAAGGAATCTGAGATAAGGATGATAACTGGGAATAGTAACAGGCAAGACATGGACTGGACCAAGGTTAAAGACATCAATAATTGTAAAGAATCCTTGTTGTTGTAATGTGGTAAAGGGATGAAGGGTGATGTGTGTAAATTGTTCCCACAGCAAGGAGGTGATGTAAGGGATGTTTTATCCATGGCACTCACTGTAAAGTTCAAGCATGTCCATGATATTATTGAAGACACACTCACTGTTCCCCTTCTGATTGCATATGGTAGAAGAAAGAAGAAAAGAAGAAAAAAGAACACTGAACACTTAGTAGTGAGGAAGTAAAACTTGTCAAGAGGACACTATTTCAATGTGACGCTGTATCTGCAGAAACATATTTTCCAGCTTGCTATTGAAATTCTATAATCTGAATAGGAGAAGTACAAATGAGTTGGAAAGAAAAACAAATCTCTTGAATTGCACTTCATTTTTCACTTCAAAATTATAATGATTGATTGTGATCCATAACAGACGGATCATTACCTCAAACTTTAATAAATCCTCAGCTTTCAAGTCAAAGCTGTTGTGGAGTAGAAGCACAACTAAAACCTCTGTGTTATGGACATTTCATATTATTCAGTATGTACTTGGAGCAAAACATGATACAATTATCATAGTTTTATGCAAAGTTGTGACTACAGTTGAAGGTCACCAGGAATAAACGTCCAGTGTAATTTCTTCTCTGCTTTCCAAGGGAGTACAAAGGCTTGGACTTGTTGGCTGAATATTTACTGGCAGGTCTGAAGTCAAGTGTGCTCAGCAAAGCTGCCGTCACCTCCAATAGTCACAAGCACAGTTCCTCAGTCCAATTACATAGTCATGTGAGATAGATCTAGCTAAGTTTTCAACTGGTTTTGTGTGTTTTAGGCTTCCTGCTAGAATACTGAATTTCTTCCATGGGATTTCAATAGTATCTGTGCAATTTATTTGACAGATTTTTACTGGATACAAAACAACACCTAGGGAAGGACTGGTCCAAAAATATTACCTATGCAGGTTAAGTTAGCACAAAAGTTCTGTACAATGCACAGTATACAGTTATTTTTTGTAACTGTACTTCCACAAAGAGACACAATCCCCCCCCCCCCACTTTATTTATTTATTTATTTATTTATTTATTTATTTATTTTTGTCCAGAAGGTATTTAGACCTTTTGAATTAATGACTTACAACACAATCTGTCAAACAATAGAGGTATGGGACATCTTGAATCTATGGCATACCTGAGACTGGAAATTCATAAAGGCAAGCCCAAGTGGAGATCCAGTGGGCTGGAGGAAGAAGGGAAGAAGGGATCCCTACCATGAACATCAAATGCCTCCTGAGGTATTCACCAGGAGTTGGATGACTTGCTGTAGACAACCCCATGCTCTCCCTCATCCTGCTTGAGGAGGGACAAGCTGTTGAAGCTGGTGAAGGGCCTGGAGCACAAGTCCTGTGAGGAGCAGCTGAGGGAACTGGGGTTGTTTGGTCTGGAGAAGAGGAAGCTCAGGGGAGACCTCATTGCTCTCTACAACTACCTGAAAGAAAGCTGTGGGGAGCTGGAGGTTGGCCTCTTCTCACAGGTAACTAGTGATAGGACTAGAGGGAATGGACTCAAGTTGTGCCAGAGGAGGTTTGGGCTGGAAATGAGGAGACATTTCTTCTCAGAAAAAGCAGTCAGGCACTGGGAGAGGTTGTCCAGGGAAGCGGTGGAGTCACCATCCCTGGAGGTGTTCAAGGAGAGGTTGGACGTGGTGCTCAGGGACATTGTTTAGTGGGTGACATTGGTAGTAAGGTGATGGTTGGACCAGATTATCTTGAAGGTCTTTTCCAGCCTTAATGATTCTATGATTCTATGAGTCTTGAGGGCAAGGTAAACCTGACACCAGAGAAAAGGGGCAGATATATTAGTAGAGATCTTTTCTTCAAAGATTTTTAATGTGTGAGGCTTTTTTTTCATATCATCATGGATATGAGTATCTGTATCTTAAAATGTTTGCTAAATTTTGATTATTTAGATATTTCTTATACTAACAGTAAATTCTTTGCTCTATACATATACAGTGTGCTCCCTATTGACCCAAACCCAGATTCTCAGTATATCAGAAGGAACAGAAACAAAGATGGGAAAGGACCACAGAAACACCATAAACTTGAAGGGTTGTGATTTGGACCCAAATGCAGCTGCTGAGGCTGACTGGATGGATGCCCTCAACAGCATTTGCTGTGCTGAGGAACAGTCTGCATGCAGGGAGGTCATAAGAAGACATGCAGAGAGGCACCTAGTCAGAGAGTTGTGCGTGTAATCCATGAGCTTCAGGAATATCAGGGACTGTCCAGGTTTCTCCAGGAGTGGTCCAGAAAGGGAGGAAGTAGGGTAGGGAACAGACATTTTAAGGTTTTGGTCTTGTCTTTTCTCTGCAGCACCCAGTATAGGTGGCTGGGACCAGAAAATAACTGAAAAATGCTTCCCAAAGCAAAAACATTTCTGTTATCGCTCTGCAAAGCCACTCCATCCCTTGGAGTCAACTGTATCATGAATGCTTTGGCTGGTATTCTGCAAGGATTAATTCATCCTTCTCCTTTTTCATCAGTATTTCCCTGAATAAAGTTCTAGTTACTGGTGTATAAATCAAACACACAGGGAATATTAGTCCCATCCTTATAAAGAACAATTTACTGTTATCTGTTTGTCTGAAACTTCAGTGCATGATGGTTTGTTGCCTGTTCCTGTGCAAATGATACTGTAAATCACCCAACCAAGCAACAATTTCTCAGCACTCTCTTTATATTTTACCCGTGCAGGATCAGGGATTTTTCACTTGCAATATCATTTCCAGCTCTGTGTAGTGAGTCTGCAGAATGAGCACCTGACCTTGCATCTGCAGTGAGGTCTGCTGGGCTCAACTCTGCACTGGCTGTCTGCTGGCGAAGACAAATGACTTCCCTGTGCAAGGACCCAAAGGCCCACCACATAGGCAGAAACTGCTTAAACACCTGCCAGGGGTGTTTGTCTTCACAGACTTCTCTCATCTTCACAGACTTCTCTTGTGGACATCTACCTCTCAAACCATCAACCTTTCCACTTGAATTTCCAGGATGTTCCTCTGACAGTTCTGACCACTTTGGGAAATAAGAAAAAACAGCCTCAAGGACTCCTACAATGTGCTTAGTACATTTAGCTCTTTGTAGCTCCAGAGGCTTCACAAAATACACAAGACAAATATTTCCCAGAATCAGGCCCATGTAGGTTTACTTTAAGCTTGTACACTTAATACGACAAAGGTGGTGAAGGACTACAGTAGCAATTTGGCCTTGCTGAGAGAAAGAGAGAGAGATTGGTTACCATTTTATTCATCAATAAAAACAAATTAACTTTAAAATATAGATGACCTTATTTTTTAAGGGCCTATTGCACGGGTGGTTTCACATTTTTCCTGCAACACTGGTAGCATAAACAGCACTGGGAGAATGATCTCCATCTATAATTATGCATTAGGTTCTTCAGTAACCAAACTACATTACAACACAAGACAATGTAATGGTTTCCATGTTTGTTTGTGTTTTTTCTTGTTTTGTTTTGTTTTGTTTTGTTTTGTTTTGGATGGGGGTGGGTTCAGTTGGTGTTTGTTTTTTGTTTTTGTTTTTGTTTTACTATTTTAAACTTAAATAGAAAGTGTATTCCATATCTCACTGCAGGGCTACTTCTACTCACCCCAGCATCATATGTGTCCATAATGAAATATCAGATGTTTATTTCCCATTTTAACAATGTATTTACTATACAGTATGTTTTGAATTTCCTGTATTTTAAGGCCTCATGAAAAGTCTATGCATGTAAAAGAAGTATGATTAAGATTTTGCATTGTGAATGCTATAACCCTTTTAAGTGCCTACTAAAGCCTAAGGACAAAAGATAATGTTAGAGTAAGGGACTGTATAAGAAATGTAACATGGAATTATTCTATGTGTCTGTCTTTTAGGTTCTGCTTGGTTCATCACTCAATTCTACATTAGAAATTACTGGAAACAAACCTTTTCATTGTAGCTGCTTACTAGACAGCAGCCTATGGTTTAAATTATACTAACAAATACCTTAATACATATATCCTCTTTTCTTTATTTCCAATATATATCACATTGGCCAGTGGCAAGGAGCAAAATAGCAGAAGAAAAGCATTTGCATTTAGAAATGACATGCAGACAAAGGCACCATAGTTTCCTCCAATTTCTATCACTAGAGCATCTCATCTGGCAACAAAAAAAAATAAAACTTTTGACAGAAGGTGGGAGATACAGCAGACAGGACTAGCACCAAAACCAGTGGCGAAAAGGGAGAGAAAGATGTCCATGGTGTTTACTACATGGAGAAGTTAATATACAATTATTTTTTACACAAGATCCTTCTCAGGAACACTGGATCCATATTTATTGTCATAGCTAATTAACTAACCACAGATTCAGGTTTAGCATGAGGAGTCCATTCTCTAAGAGCTAATCCATTGCAATTGCATTAGAGAATTATATTCAACTTACAGATGAGAAGGAAAAAAAAAAATGTATTTCATCATACCAAACCAGGAATGACATAATACCTTACACAGCAGAAGGCAGTGTCATCACTGACAACAAGCAAGCTGCTGATCACTGATCCTACCACCTGCCCTACCAGTTTTGACCTTTTACACTGCCAAAAACTGCTCCTGGAATGATCCATAACAGCATGCTGTCAGTCTTCACAGACTCCAACTTGTCAACCCATGCTGCAGCTCTGGGTAAGTACAAGTGACAAAACACTGTAAATACATCAGCTGTTGCTTGGCTTGGCAAGCCTCATTGAGGTACCATGAAGGTATTTAGGTGAGAGATATAAATTCAGTGAGATATGGAGGCCTTAGCAATTTTAGTGACTTAGACCTTAGCACTTTGCCCTGTTAAGGTTTGTATATCTCATTAGGCTTTCTTTCAGCTGTTGACCTGCCTATCTACTCTTCATAACACCAACACCTACTGCCAGTCCTTCTGATTTATACTTGCCCATCTTGCAGCATGGCAAAGTCTTCAGTCATTAGCTGAAATGCTTGAGTCCTTTAATATTTTGTAAAAATCCTTTTAGTTGTGGTTTAGGAAAAAAAAAAGGAAAAGAAAAAGAAAGAAAGAAAAAAAAACATTTGCTTTTCATCTAAGAGCAAGCCCCAGTTTGTCAGTATCTATCTGGCAGTTATGTGTTCAGGAGTGAACACAATGTGCTGGTTGAGGTTATACCACAGTGATAGAAAGAAGAAATATAACTACAATGCTCTGAAACATGCCACCTTTGAACATGAAACACTGAATCACTCTGGCCTTTTTTCTGTTGCAAAATTACCTAAAGGTCCTTTCCAGCACAATCACTTTCTTCTACTTCATCTTGCTATTGAGCCAAGTGGTTTCAGACTATTTCTAAAATTTCCTCTTTCATGTTTTCAAATTGTAATTAGTAACCTGATTTTTTTTTTTTGATCCTGAAGATATGTAAAGGTTCTCAGATGATGTATTCTGTCATAAACATATTAGCTGAAATGCTACTATGACAATTCAAACAGGCTGAGAATCTACCCTAAATTGTTGCAGTGCATGCTCTTGATGTTAATCAGGATAAAGATGGCTATGGGGATAAATCATTTTTCATGTGCTTTGCTGAAAAGGAAGCTCAGCTTCAGCAGCAAAATTTCCCAGTAGCACAAAAATTGGAGTAAGATTTAGTCATCAACTCTTGGTCAAACAAAAAATAAAAATCGGAAGCATGTGTGCATCCACAGAAACATATTATATATGTGTATTTTAATGGCCATGATATTCTCCAAGAATTCCATTCTGCAAGCTGCAAGAGTCATGTAGGAATTCCACCTTGCACTTTACAAGTACTCAGTGCTTATCAGTACACATCCAAGCACAAACCACTAAGTACGGATAATTACATTTAATCTTTGGTATTATATTAATCATATTCCAAGATAAACAAAATGTGTAGAAAACTAATTATAGTATTTGTTAACTTATAGCCAGCTAATACGTTCTCCCAGGTGCATGCATTTCTCTTACTGCATACTGTTTTTATTATTATTATTATTATTTTCTGAATTTAGGAACAAACATTACACATATCAAAAGTAAATAATCACAGAATTTTAATCTCCTCCCCTTTTCAGATTAGAAATTCCCAACCCAATAAACCTCTGAAAGCTCTCTGATTTTCGGCCTTGAATTATCATAGACCTGTTCTGGGCCTATGCCACGGCTTCCTTCAACAATATTTCTGAGAGTTTAATGCTGAAAGCCTGCTAACACCTCCTCCCTTTGTTAATTCTAGGATCACAGAGACCACTTTCCCCACTTGTCTTGGTCAACATAGAGTTGTCAAAACAGATCAAGATTTGATTGCTCAAAACTTTCCTCCACACAGCCTTGGGCAGTCCCAGTTTTTCTCACTCCTGACACTTTACTGATGAGTAAGATATCCCTTCTTCCAAGACACTTTCATTTATAACATATATAATCAGAATAACAATTTTTTAGGGAAACAAAGAATAACGTTGAAGGGGATGTCTAAGATTATAAAACTTAGTGGTTTTCTGTTTGCAAAATAGCTGCAAAAACTTTTTTTTTCTTGAAAATTGCTCATTTTCTCAAACATCCAGTACTGGTATTGAAATATTCTTCATTGCTTGTACATAGAAGTGGGTTACAGAACACTTCAACAGAAAATTCTCAACTTTTGCTGAAAAGGCAGCATGACATAAGAAAAAGCACACTAAACTCTAGGGTAGTCATTCTATATTTTGTTCAGTATCTGCCTTGAGCTAGAGCAAAAATCACTTTGCTTTTGCTTTTCTGTATCTAGTTTCCCTTTTGTAAAAATAGAGGTAATAATCCAGTATCTATTCACAAGTGCAGTTTTAGCACTGTAGTTCACAGCACCCTCTTTTATATTTATCTGACAATACTGTGGGATTTTAAGATGCTGTAAATGTAGCCTTAAAGTTCTGTCAAAATACCTTAATAAGAGTAACACAGCAGCTAAGGTTCTCTTCCTACATAGTATTAAGTGTCACGAAGGAAGGACAAGGGAGAAATGTGTGGAGCCACACAGCCACTGAAATCTAATTTGCTGTATAGGTACGGTCTCTTTAAAGTTGGCACATCAGAATCAGCCCACTTTAATGCCAATGGTAAAACTGCACACGTTCACCCTAAGTGGAATGAAGTTTTAGCCTGCACAAAAATAAAAAACAATTAATCATAATTAATTAGCATTCTGTATAGTCCATAGCACAGAATTAATCTTTTTTGCAATATCCTATATAGCAACTTAAGAAAAATGTAGGAAATAATAGGAAATAATATGAGTATCTAGAGAATGTCACTGAGTAATTTTAAGAAATCCTGCTTTATTCGGTGATAACTCATGTAGGAACATATCTAACTTTTACTGTTATGATTCACTTCACTGACTCTTAGATGTACCTTAATCCTACAGACAGACCAGCTGAGTTCAGTGTGATGTGAATCAGACTGTATGAAAGCGCTACAATCAAAGCCCCATTTTGATGTCATTGGGGTACACTTTAGTGTATGTTATTTTGTTTATTTCAGAAACCATATCCATTTTTAAAACAATTTCATTTCTCCAGTGTCTTGCATATTGCATTTTGGAAAAAAATAATGTACAAATAGCATTAAATGAATATTAGTTCAAGAAACTAAATTCTGAACAATTTTAGCTTAAAAGAAGAATCCATAAACTCAGATTTCCAGAGCAGTCAGAGTAAAGATAAATGAAATATTAAATGTACTCAAAACATCTTGCATTTTGAAGCTATGACCATTTGATTCTAAGACAAACATCCCACAATCAATACAACCTTCATGAATATATTAAACTGCATTTCCAGTCCAATTTAATAAGCTCCCAAAACATTTTGCTCCAGATATTGAAGTCATTTCAGCAGTAACTCTACAGTAGTTTATCATATTTAGTAGAACTCCATTTGAAGTTTAGAGGTTGGGTTTAAAATATATGAACAATTCATGTTCTTATAAATGCAAACTACTGGAAATATAGCATAGCTTTCATACTGATCTTCAAAGCTATCTTATAAGTCCCTGGCTGCATACATCCTTCTGCATGTTGAAGAGCAACTTACCTTTCTTTTGGACCATAAGAGGGGTAGCAGAAGACTTGTGCTGGTAAAGAGATTGAAGAAGAGTCCCACACCCTCAGCAACAGGAGGAAGTAGATCAACTGGGGATCAACTTGGCTATGTTCCCCCAGCGTTCAGCTGCATATGTCCTTCAAGGCAGATGCAGGAGGAGTCAATTACCATTGTCATCTCCCACCTGTGCTCTGCTCCTGGCAGTCCTGTCTGTTCTCTGTCATGCAGTAGCAGACTTTTAGCTTTCACATATATGATGACTTTTAAATACCTCTCATAGCTCAAGAAAGCACAGTAGTCTTGTAGGTGAGTGAAGGAACTGGTTTTTTGTGGTTGCATGTGGATAGATTTTGGAATTATATGCCATCTGTGGGCTGTCTCAAGCCATATGAGCAGAAGCTGAGGCTATTGGAATAATGAGAGCTAAGTCATGCTGACTATGATATTGGGTAGTGTCAGCCTTGTCATGCAGTTGATTTGTGTACTTAAACTTAGTCTAATGTGATCAATATTCTTTTCCTCTGTTCATCCATTCCACCACTGACCCTTTCTATTCCTTCCATCAACCCTTTGTCTGGCACTGACCATCTAAGTTCAGAAGTCCAAAAAAACTCCCAGATGCTCAGGGATCTTCACAAACCTGACTTGGCAGCTGATGCACACCAAGAACTTTGTCTCTTTTTGAGATCTTTCCATATGCATTGTGTATACTCACAATCATCTTAATAATATGACATTTCCTCCATACCTAGTAATAATATAAAGAATATTACCACCTATGATTTTCTCCCTATTTTTCTTTATGTATGTTGTTTTGCTTTAAGGGTAAAAAGTAGTACAGTAAACTAATAATAGGATTGTTTATCCCATTAAAAAAAAAAAAAAAAAAAAAAAAAAAAAAAAAAAACTTGTATCTGACTATAGTGAAGTACCAGCCTCTCCTAGTCCAAATTGACCATGAAATATCAAATAAACACACTAATTTTGGATGAGACTATAGTTCTAATAAATCTGAAAACTTCTGTCAATGCACAGATCAGTGATGACACATTGTTCAAAGCATGACAGTATTTCTTAGAAAAAAGTTTTTTTAGCAACCTTTACTAGAACAAAAACAACAATTACCTTATGTTATCTAATCTTTGCCTGACAGTTTTAAAATGTAGCTCTATAACTGTCTTTTATTTTTATTAGTCTTTTATGAATTAAGTTACAAATTACCTGCCAGGCAATCCTATTGTTTATAGATTTATGTAACTCATTTTTTCTGATATACTTTAAACATTTGCTCATATGTTGTATTGTGTTGTTTTTTTGATATATAAAAAAAAATAGAGACAGAGAGGGAGACAGATATCGGATTATTTTAAGTGACTGTCTATCACATAGAAATAGAGAAGCCCAAGGCTTTTGTTGATCAGGTGCTCCACTTTGTATTTCTTTGTTGTACTTTTAAAATAATGTTTCTTTTCAGTGCTGGACTTTTTTTTTTTTTTTTACTGAAGTAAGGCAAAATGTTGCCATCTCCAACCATTTACCTATGGGGCTAATGAAAAGCATTTGTTCCTGAAAAATTCAGAGATCCCATAAAATAAATGAATAGTTAGATAGATTAATAGATAAGAAAGAGAGGGGGGGAGAGAACATATCCCTGATGATCTGATCCCTTAATTTTAGGAACAGTATATTTTTCCTGACATCAGTTACATTTAACATGCTGTGGTGGTTTTACTTGGGTAGGCAGCCAAGTTCTACCACGGCCGCTCTCTCACTCCCCCTCCTCAAAGGGAAAGGGGGAGAAAAAATATGATGAAAAGGGTTCAAGGTTTGAGATAAGGATGGGGAGATCTCTCAACAATAATCGCAATGGGCAAAACAGACTCGTAGTAGGGAAATAGTAAGATTTATTGCCTATTACTAACAAGCTAGAGAAGTGAGAAACAAAGGAAAGAAACCAAAAGCACCTTTCCCCCATCTGCCCTCTTCCACCTCCTCCCCCCGAGTGGCGCAGGGAAATGGGGGAGAGGGGGTTATGGTCGGTCTATAGCGCTTCTTCTCCGCTGTTCCTTCTCGGTCACTCTCGTCCCCTGTGCTGTGGGGTCCCTCCCACGGGATGCAGTCCTTGCTGAACTGATCCGGCATGAGCTACCCAAAGGCAGCAGCTCTTCAAGAACTGCTCCAGATATGGGTCTGTACCACGGGGTCCATTCCTCAGGAGCAAACTGGTCCAACCTGGGTCCCCCACAGGCAGCAGCTCCTGCCAGGTCACCTGCTATTGTGTTTTCTCCTCCCCATGGCCTACAGGTCCGGCCCAGAATCTACTCCTGCAGGGGTCCTCCACAGGCCACAGCCTCCGTCATTGCCGGTTCACCTGCTCCACCATGGTCTTCTCCATGGGCTGCAGTGTGGAACCCTGCTCCACCGTGGTACTCCATGGGCTGCAGGGGGACAGCCTGCTTCACCATGGTCCTCACCACAAGCTGCAGGGGACTTCTGCTCCAGTGCCTGGAGCACCTCTCCCCCTCCTTCTTCACTGACCTTGGCACCTGCAAGGCTGTTTCTCACTCCTCTTACTCTCCCAGCTGCTGTGTGGTGCAGTGGTGCAGCTTTTTTTTTTTTTTTTCCCTGTCTTAAATCTGCTCTCACAGAGGTGCAAACAACATCATCGCTTATTGGCTCGGCTCTTGTCAGCAGCGGGACCCTTACCAAACAATGGGCAGCTTCTAGATTCTTCTCACAGAAGCCACCCACCCCTATGGCCCCCTGCTACCAAAACCTTGCCATGTGAACCCACTACACATGCTGCAAGAAGAGACCTACAGTAAGAGCACCAATTGTGCCTTGCAGCCAGGATCATATTGAGGAGAGCAAAGACATTTGTGACCCTACAGTGGAGGGCATGATACATTCATCTGTGCCACCAACCCAATCCACCAGCCAGGAAAGGAGTAAGAGCCTCAGCTTCAGTTCTTGAGCTGACTGTCAGACTTCATTTTCTTTTTTCTTTTAAGATGCTGATATTCTGCTGAGGAATCATTTCTTAATATAAGATTGTAATCCTCACCTGGTCATACCCAAGACCAAGGAACTCCAAACTTTTCTCCTCTTCCACTGTGCAAGTCAGTCAGAGCTTAGCCCTAAAGGGATGTCTTCTCCAGCAAAGCAGTGTGAAACTAGCAGAGACCAGTTTTAAATGAGGTATCTCAGGAACCAGCGGCAGCCTCTTTCAACACAATTTAGCCTATGCTTTGGCCTGCTGCCAGCTCCTGCATCTCTAATTTAAAGCAAGTCTGGATGTTTCTCTGCTGCATAGTAATATCCTCCATAGCTGTGAGATGAAACTCCCATAAGCAATAGAAGATAATTGAGATTAAGAACTTCCACACCCTAAGCGGCAGTTCATGCACTAAGTCATCTCTCACCAAGGAGACGTTGTGTGTCATCCATGCAGCAGAGGCTGTCATTTCTACCTACATCAGAGGGTACAGCTATAAACTTGTGAATACTCAGAAAGTAATATTTTTAGTGACTTATTTTGATACTTTCAAAACCCAGTGTTTTACATTGTAGTTGGAAAGACCCAGTATAAATAGCCATCATTATGATCTGTTTTCTGAGAGCAACCATGACTGCAACCTCTCCTTAGCCAGTCCAAACAACTGTTCTCCATACCAAATTGTCATTTTTCATTGCACACCTGTGCCAAACAGGACCTTTCTCCCCTTTCAGGGGAGAGAAAAGGTGGCATCAAGAACTGAAAGAATCATCAAGTCTGGTTTTCTTTTGAAATCACAGGCAGTATGATGTACAAATCATACATGATGGGCTCCTTCAGCCAGCTGAATGAGGTGTCCTTGTTGCTGGAAGGCCAAAGGCTTCAGGTGACCGACCCTATGCAGCCACTCTGCAGCTCTCTGCGTATTTGAGATGTATGAGATGAGTGCAGGGAGATTTCAAAAAAGCACACTCTAGTGCAGATAAGCACAAAAGAGTGTAGATAGTCAATTCATATGCTTACATAATTTAGACACAAAAGTCTGGCATAGAGCCATAGCAGCCTTTGGTCTTACAACACAAATTTGAATTGAAGAAGGTAAGATCATCTCGTCCTGTACAAAGAACTACAGAAAATAGTAAAAAATGAAATAATTTTAAGAATTACTCAGAATTACTGCTAGGTGGGTTGCAGGGATACACACCTAGTAGCTACACACCTGGCAGGGGCATTCTTTGCAAAAGGCTTGGATCTCAGCATTTCACCCAGGTTTGGGACATTCAACGTCTCTGCAAAACTGATGTTATTTATCCCAACACAACTGCACAGAAGCATTGCTGTCCTTGCAGCTCTATCTGCCCCTGCTGCACAACTGAAACACAAAAAAATGTTAGCATCAAGAAGCTGCAGATTAATTCCTATATCTACATTTCACAACTTTAATACTCTCACCTAAATTACTTCTGTTGAACTCCATCTCCTCCCTACACAATTCTACTAAAATATATAGATGTCATTCATATTTTTTATGCCCTGCATAATCCTAAGAGCACTCTGATGTCTCCAAGGCTTGACCTCATGCTCATGTTTCCCTTGACAAGAGATAAGGTCCCACCTGAACTTTATGGTGTCTATCAACTTCATCAACCTTATGATAGGTGAATCTAATGTCCCAGAAAAGTCTTGGGCCATCCTGTCTGCCTGATGCTAGTGTTATGGTGGTGAAAACTGGATGTAGAGAAACATTGTCCATCTCCATGGTACCCCAAACCTTCTTTTTATCCCAGGAAAATGAACAAAACTACTGTTGACCAGCTTCAAAGGCACCCTGGTAGATAAGCTGCTTTAAAATGTCCATCCTGGATGCTGTTGCTACCCAATGGGCTAGACATCGTTGGGACATTCCTGCTAATAAAAGACTGGCGTACTACCACAGGCTCAGAGAATCACACAGCACACTTCACTCAACCACCCTCCTCCAGCAAATACTGACCAGCGAGTGAATTTGCTAACTATTTCACACCTCGGTGACTCAGCGCAGCCATCTGCTGCAGGGAGTTCCTGAAGCAGCTAGGAGCTGTAAAGATGGACAAAAGTAACCCACTGGATGCTTGCCAAAATCCCCATAGTGCTTCAGGCAGTCTCTATTTAGCTGATGCATACTTGGCAGATTTGCCTGAGACTTTTCCATTAATACCTTTCACAGTTTGAGAATCTCTGCTATATCAGCACAAAATCTTCCCTCAGCCACTAAAAATGCACCCTGGTTCCTTGGGCAAATGCCTTTGAGACCAAATCTGTCTGTTCCCTATTGCACACTCATTGGCACTTATATCTTTTCTTAGGTGTGATGTTCAGTGTTGTTTATAGTGCTCTAGGTGCGGTCTAACTACTTTATATACAATAATACTATCTTCTCTGATTGATATTGTATTTCTAGCAATTCTGTTTGCCTTCTCCTGTACAGAAGCACAGTGGGTTGAAGGCCATGGGGAATATCTCCACAATAACTCCCCAATTTTATTTCAAACTCCTGGTAACACACTGCAGTGACATTCTATTTGTTACCTCATTGGCTTCTTTGCTATTCTACATTGTCTCTTAGAAAAAGGCATTTAAATGATATAAACCCTTTGAGCTGAGCTTCATTGTTCTTCATTATTTGCTGTATTTCCTGCATTAGTATCATATCCACAGCTGAAAATTCAACTCTCAATAGCATTAGGTAAACCATTAAAAATAACAGAAAGCTGAGGTGGGTACATTGATCCTAGTGATCCTTTATGCTTTCTATTTACAGTTAATCAGTTCCATCCTTTCCTGCAGAGGACTTTTATTTTCTTGAGCAAATGTTCTTCCTTCTTCCAAGACTTAGGCATTACAAGAATTTCTTCTGTTCTTGCCCCTGGCAATATTTTTTTTTCTCCATAGAAGATTTTTTATTCTCTGCAGCAAGATAGAGGCAATGGTTTGTGCAGTATTCATCAAAATGTGTATTTGGAACATGCAAAAGCCACTCAGTGATACTGGAACAGAGGTGGTTTTAATCCATCTATCTAAACACAATTTAAGATCCCTATTATAGTGACTGAATATATTGCATAACACTATGAATTATTTAAAATGATTTATACCCATAAATTACAGTAGAATATAAACCTGATCTGATGAAGTAGAATTCAAAAACTAAACCTTAAACTTAAAAAAAGAAAATGGTTTCATTGCAAGCAAGCTAGTAAAGCAAGGATGTGTTTGGAGGCAGGGGAATTCTCCTACACAATGTCTTTCTTAGTTAATGCCACCATTCATCATGACCAAGATGCTTGAACTTCTAGAGCAGGAAGAGATACCAAATTTTGTAACTAAAGGTTACCACAGTGGGAGAACAAATTTTCAGAAATGTGAGAAGATTTTTTTAATATGCCTTAATAGAAATATGAGTCAATAAACTGTCCACTAAGATTTCCACTTGTTAAAATGGTATTGAAACTCCAGATATAGTCTTCCTTAGTAGACCAATAAAAAATGCACTTGTTAACCTATACCTTGCTGTACTCTATTCCCTCCTGCCTTTATGTATTTGTGGTAGTCATACTGCAATTCAGTACATTAGAGACCAAGGTAACAGGACTCTGATTGTAGATGTGTCTACCCAGCCTTCCTGAGGAACAAAACAGGTTTCTATTCAGGACCAGCTATGCATCATTTGTTTCCAATGCCAAAGACTATTTCTTTAATCTTCAAAACAACTAAAAATCAAGCCCAATTATATTAAAGATGAAATTCATATATTAGAGTCACTACAATATTTGCACCCCCCAGGAATTGAAGCAGATCAGAGTGCCCATAATTAAGTATATTGGAGACAGCTAGCCCAGCCACATGACAAGCTTTGAATGGAAGTGAAACATATCTGGTGTGCCTTGCTTTAGCACTGTTACAGAACATTTCCCATCAGGAAAGGCATTTCCACAAACACATTTTTTAGCAGAAAATAAATAAATAAATAAATAAATAAAAATCCCAGTGCTCTCTTCCCCTTCCACAACCAAAAAGGAAATCACAGAATCACAGAATCACAGAATTTCTAGGTTGGAAGAGACCTCAAGATCATCGAGTCCAACCTCTGACCTAACACTAGCAGTCCCCACTAAACCATATCCCTAAGCTCTACATCTAAACGTCTTTGAAAGACTTCCAGGGATGGTGACTCCACCACCTCCCTGGGCAGCCCGTTCCAGTGCCTAACAACCCTTTCGGTAAAGAAGTTCTTCCTAACATCCAACCTAAAACTCCCCTGGCGCAACTTAAGCCCATACCCCCAAAACGACCAAATCTAAAACAAAATTTTATCCCAAATAATTTTTAGTAAGAAAAGGGGTGATTGGGAATTTAAGCATACAGAATCATAGAAATAACGCTGAAAGGGACCTTGACTGGTCATTTTCTACAATAGCGTGTGATTATCTGTCTATTTGGTAGTACTCTCTTCCTGCCACAGTTTACATGGAAAGTAAGTAGGTGATGTCCTGTGGTGGATGGTAGTATAGTGGTAGTACAGCTTTAAGGCTGTACTTTTTTCTAAAACTTTAGTCCACAGGAATTTGTTGCTTTGCTCTTTGGAACCCCATTTATTGGACCATAATCCTTACCGAGGCCTTATTTTTTAAAGAATACCACAGCGATCATGCCAGCATTTGGGGAGCACCTACATTGGTGTGTAAGGCCAAGTATTCCATCTCAGTCATTATCATAGCAGGGAGAAAAAAAAAAAAAAAAAAAAAAAAAAAAAAAAAAAAAAAAAAAG
>CM021731.1:195040485-195077281 GCA_011075105.1 Heteronetta atricapilla
AAAAAAAAAAAAAAAAAAAAAAAAAAAAAAAAAAAAAAAACAAGTCTTCCTATGGGGACTTCCCTGAATAATTCCATACCTAACCCTTTCAGTGACATAATTTACAGGCTTCTCGTACCTGGAAAGCAACTAGCTAGGTAGTCCCTTTGAGGACTTGAATAAATAACCTAGAAAATTGTCATTTAATATGGCAGAAAAACTTCTTCAGTGACCAGTAAGATCAGTTTTCATCACCAGAAAATACCTTGCTGTCAGGGTGCTGCAAGGGGTGGCTGTTCCTGAAGGGAAGGGAGATGGCAGCCATGCCCATCCCCATGGGGTGACATCCTGCAGGTTGCAAATGTGGTACATAGAGCCAGGGCTTGGTAACAGGGTCCAAAACCAGCCACTGATATGGTAAGCAGTGACTTAGAGTCAACGTCTCTCCAGGGAGCAGGAGCAAAAGGAGAAAAGGCTGAAGACAAAGTTACAGCATGGGTCCAAGGGATTAATCCAGGACATGAAGCTGGAGACAGGGCTGAAGACCAGGACTCCAATGGCATTGCTGGGATAGGGACTGGCAGCCACAGGATCAGGTAAATTGGCATTTCTGGGCCCATGGATGGGTGGAGGGAGTCCCAGGGTTATGTCTACTGCTGCTCTGAGGACCCTGATACTTATTTATTAGGGCTCAGGTCACTATTTTTGTGATTTCCCACACCTATAACAGTCATTACCCTTCAGATTAGTGGCTTATGCTAGTGGGAGTTTCGTTAATGAGAAGGTCTCATTGTGTGGTCAATCTGTGATCATAAGATTGTGTTACCTACAATCATATAAAAAACTGTAAAGATTTCTCTTTGTATACTGTACATAAGATACAGTATAATAAGATGTAATACAGTATATAAGATATAATACAGTATATAATAAATAGTTAAGATAAGCCTCCAAGACTTACACACTAATGTATTCACATTATCCTCAAAAATATCTGAGGCAGGCAGAGACCAAACTACCAGGATATGTTTTCAGCATAGCAGGGACTGAATCTTGAATTCTTCAGGTCCAAATCAAACCCCTAACCACAAACTAAATGTTCTTCTGTTCTTGGAGTAATTTCAATGTATTCCCCACAGGTATGACTGTACTGTTTCATTATTCAGGTGAAGGCATAAAAATGTTACTTTGTCCACAAGACTCTTCTATTACAATGTTATTCCAATAAATGCAACATAGCACAATCCAAAAGATTTGCCACTTTACCTCTAGCTTTCACAGTCAGGAAAAAATATATACCTGTTTCACACATCAAATATTTGCAACTGTGGTCAAAAATGATCTGAAACATGAATCAAACTTTTTTAAAACTCATGGAGAGAAAGATTTTACGATTTATTATTTAGATATGAGGTATTTTATTGGGATGTAAAACTCCATGAGTCCGTCTCAGGTGGTGACAATGGCATTTTAATTTCTATTGGAGCATGGAAAAAAAAAAAAAATAAAAAAAAAAATGTAACTTCAAGTGAGAACTTCACTGATGAAATTAAGAGGCTGAAAATAAGAAGCCATGACACACCAAGCAGCATGTAGAGAGAGAAAATCTCCTAGATTGCCATGATGGGTAATTAGCCTCAAAAACTGGACGACCACGCTTCTTAACAGGGGAAAATATATATATATATAGGAGTCTAAATATGTTTTGCAGTTTAGGATAAGATAAAACTAATCTTTTATTTTTAGAAATGCCACATCCAATTAACCTCAATATGTCTGATACAAACTACCCCCCAGTGTGAGAGCAGATGTTTTGGAGTGGTCACCTTGGAGACTGCTAGATTTCTGGAAGCTCTTATAGAAGAGGTCCCTGTGACTTTGGACGAAGGCATGAACTGACTTTAGTGTAATTCTACTGCAAAGCTGTGGGACTGCAATTTGTCATGAGGAAAATATTATGGATTTATTGTTTGCAGGCTTTACTGTTAGCTGTATTGTTTGTTTTGAATTCACATTTTACCAGAGATTATGTCTGGGACCAAGGCTTCAACTTCAATAGCTAATGATTAAACATTTGTAAGGAATTGAAATCAGGATTTTCCCTAACATGGTACCATTTTCTGTTTCACTTTAACCATTGCAATGCACTTGTGTGATATTCAGGGCTTAGTTTCACCTAGCCTAAATTCAGCTGAAGTCCCAGAGCTTCACCTTCCCATTAGTTGTCTCCAGGCCTACAATACTCCCTAGTCAACAAGGGAGTACAGAATAAACCTACTCAGATGATATTTAGGCGTGGGAAGTCTGGATCAGCTTATTCTGTGGGCCCTGGTAGAATGATGACCCCACTCACCCTGTTACTGTGAGCTTTGTTCACTGGGAAATGTTCCTATAAAAAATGGCTGATCTGGTGTTTCACAAGGAAAATGCCTGCAAATACATATTGCTTTTTATGGAACTTGTTCATTCAGTCTATTCTGGAAAATGAGTGTTATTAAGAATGAAAGGGAGACAGGTAGTACTATTAATGAGAAGGCAAGTGCCATATACAGTACATGGAGAAAAGCCAATACAGGGGGTTGTCATTTATAAACACTACTAAAATAATTCAGCGCAGGACTGAAATTGGTAAAAAAATATATCCTGCCAAACTGACAGGAAAAGTTACTGCACAGTATTCATTACAAAAAATATAACAAGGTAACTGCTGTATTCTACTTTCTCCCTTATGGAAATTGTCTCCTTTCATGTTTATTCACATAACTAGAGAGAAAGATTGGTTCACAGACATTCATTTTGAAAGATTTTGATAACTCCTATTTAGTTCATGAGATTTTGTGCACCTAGCACCAACTGGACCAAGAGTCAAGATATTAAGCCCAACTTGACAGAATTCACTGGGAGGTCTCTGCTAGGATTAAAATAGAACTGCATTTCATAACCTGCCTGGGCTTTGGGAAGCATCCAGTAAACTGTTTTCTCTTTCCTGAAAGGTCTCACAACCACCACCTCCGTTGACCAACAGGAACAGAAAACAAGGAACTCAAGGGCTGGGGAAAACATGGGAGGCTGAGGAGAGATCATGCTCTGCATCTCTGATGAGAACTAGCCAGGCAGCTAAATTTCAGTTTTGCAATAATGAACCAAAATGAAGGGTTTGGAGTTGGTTTCTTTGTATGTTTGTTTCTCCTTCTCTAATCTGTACAGAAGAATATGATTAATTCCTTTAGAAATGTCTTTTCCTTAAAAAAGGAAGTAGGGGGACTTTAGCAGATCAGCAATACTAGAAGTAACAAGTGCCATTGACTTATAAGAATATGATTTCCACCAATTTTGCTGTTACTAAACACTGATTTCCCTGGAGGAGGTTAATGTGACCAGGCTCATGTTACACTGACTACTCAGTAGCCTGAGATGAAGGTGCCATCTCAGTAATAAATTGGGTATCCTGGAACGATGTTTTCAACCAGCTGCTGCAAACTTCTAGGGCACCTGGAAGTCAGGCTTTGCTGTTGTTTAAAACATCTAAACCTGAAATCCATGTGTAGACATCCTTAGTGAAAAACAGATGCAATGGCAGGAAAAAAAGTGCCTCTGAAGATCTCCAGACAAAAAAAAAAAAAAAAAAAAAAAAAAAGTGCCATCTAAATTAATTATCTATCTCCCTTCATTGATTTCAGTAAACAGGTAAGAATTTTCAAGGTGTTAAACATCTGTTCAACATCCAGGCCTCTTCTGCTGTTTTAAAAATAAGTTCTTTGTAATTCAGGGCTATGTCTTTTGGAAAAAAAAAAAAAAAAAAAAAAAAAAAGATGATGACAACGTTTCAACATTTCCTTCATTTTGCAAAGAAGCCTAATTGTCAGGATAGATAGAAAGAGGCAGGACAATCAGATTCTAGATGGACTTGGGAGACTTTTAGCACTTATTTCCAGTTTGTGTTTCAAAGCATATTGGAAGAGGATCTCTCCACCTCACTTGATGAAACTAATCTGTCATTGCAGCCAAGACGGATGCTGGGACTGTTCAGCCTGGAGAAGAGAAGGCTCAGGAAGGATCTTATCCATGATGGGAACAGAAAAAAAGATAGAGCCAGACTCATCTCAGTGATACCCAGTGACAGAAGAAAATAATAAGTACATAAACTGAAATACATGAAACTTCCATTTGAACATAAGGAAAAAACTGTTTCACTGTGAGGGTTGCCAGGCACTGGAACAGGTTCCCCAGAGTCTCCATCCCTGTGGAGTCTCCATCCCTGGAGATATTCAAAACCTGACTGACACAACCCTGATCAACCTGCTCTGAGATTTTCCCGTAATTTAGGAAAAAAAAAAAAAAAAAAAAAAAAAAAAACCCACAGTGACTAGAATTAAATATTCATTGTGGAAAAATGCAAATACCATATTTTGTCTGGATTTTATTCAAGGTTGGAGGAAAGGTGGCCCCAATTTCCCTAATGTGAAATGCCTATGTAAGGTTTCAGGAGCATCATGGAGCTATGACTGGAAGTACAGTCAGTTCAGAAAATGTTTCTGAAGCTTTTTCTCTGTTGTATGACTGTTAATCAGCAATTCATGCTAATGGATAGATCAGACCTTTGTTTGTGGACATCAGACCAACCCATGTAGTCCCCAGAACTGGTTAACCCTGGTGACCATGTTTTGAGCAGGGACTGGACTAGGTGATCACCAAAGGTGCTTTCCCAGCTCAGCTACTCTGTGTTTCAGTGGTTCTATGAAAATTAAAAGCATTAATGGAAGCTGGCACCAAAACCCAAGCTTTGGTTGTGGATAATTAAAGCTACATAACTTCCAATTCAAACAAGGTGGCACAAAGAGGGTTAACCAGTTCTGGGGATTTCACATGAGGGAAGCTGAGAACACCCTTCTTACCACCTTGTATAATATCCAGACAAAAAATGTCCTTGGTATTTTTCCACAATGCATATTTAACTGCTGTCACTGTTATTTTGCCTAAATTATGTGAGGATCTCAGCCCCTGGCTCTTTATGCAAATCTTATGTTGCAGGGCAAGAATAGCCATCTATATCTTTCTGCCTGATACTGCAACTATGAAAGCAGGTGCAATCTTTGGCACATAAGCAGCGGGGTACAGTGAAGTAAAGAAAGATTATTACTATGGCATGTAGAATTAATGAGACCTTGTCTGGAAACCTTTGCAGATGTTTATGCTTTGTAAAAAGAGACAGAAAAAAACAGAAAGTTTTTTTTTTTTTTTGAAAAATTACAGAAGAATTAACTATAGTTTCAAAGCAGCATTTAAGTATAAGAAAGTAAAGACACTTCATTTCTTAATTTCTCAAAACACAGATTAGATTACACCTTCACTTCATCACAGCCTACATGTAGTAGACAGAAAAAGATTTCAAAAAGCAGAGGAAGCCTGGCAGTAGATAAAGGTATATAGAAATCAGTTATCTGAAAGCTGAACCTAGACAAACTAGGGGGAATAAATAGGGTGTCAATCTCTGAATGACAATAAGTATCCAGTGTAACAATTTAATGATGAACACAATGGATTTTATATCATCTGAATTTAGTACATCACTACTGGATGACAATAGTGTTACCAAACATATCCAACTAAAGTGATCACTCGAAGGACGTGTGCTGACAGACCACATTGATGCCTGTTTTTAAAACTTGATTGATAAATCTGATTCTGAATCTGAGAGGCTGTTTGTTTGAGTGCTAGTAATTATGTTACCATTAATTACTATGTCATTAATAAGCCTTTAATGACTGGTTTATATTCAAGATATTTAGCATGAGTAGTAGCTGTTCTGCAAATAAATAAATCACCTTCTATGTTAATGTACATGATAATGAAAATTTTCTTTTTCTCAATACAGTGTTTTGATTTTGTTTTTCCTTTCCTCTTAGCATTGTATTATGACTATGAAACAGAGACAAAGCTTATCTTTTGTCTCTTTCCTTTTGTTAATGTCCCAAAATAGCAATCACAAAGCTCAAATACTAACAAGATAAATGTAATATTACCTTATACTGCCTAAGTAATACATTCATGCTAATAAAAAATTAGACAGTAATGCATCAATTTCAGCTGGCTGTGAAGAGTGAAATACAGACACATTTGGAATGGTGTCTATGCAAAGTGAAAGCAGATGCTGGGAAATGTACTTTGTTGTTCAAGTCACTGTACCAAATTTAGAAGCCATTTGGCCAGTCCTGTTTTAGTCACTGCTTTCAGAAGACAGTAGTTGCTTGGTATTCTACCCAGATTATCATTTTTGAAAGGTTGTGGAGGTCATGGTTGGTCCCTGACAGATGAAGAAAGGTTGCACACACTTTATAAAAGTACAAAAAGAAGATCCAGGGAACTTAATATTGAACAGCAACACTTCAGACAAATTCATGGAGAGAGTCCCAGTGGACTACACTTCTGCACACAAACATGGAGAATAAGGTGGTAGGGAACAGTCAGAAAGAATTATTTACAAAGGCTAAATGAAAACAAGCCTGATTGCTTTCAAAGACTATATTTCTGGTTGAGGGAAGAGCAGTTAAAGTCATTAATCTCAACCTCAGCAGAGCCTGCAACACATTTCCCCCAATATGGTTGTATCCAAGTTGGGACATGATAGTTTCGACAGGCAGATCAACCAGAGGCATTCGGTCTTGGTTGCATGTTTGTGCTCAGAGGGTGATGGTTAATTGATCATTCTCTGTCTCAGGGCTGGTAATGAGTAGAATACCACAGAGGTCAGTGCTGCAACCTGCTTAACATCTTCATCAAAGACTTGGAGGAGGTGACAGAGTGTACTCTCGTCAAGTCTGCAGAAGACACAAAACTGCAGGGAACCAATGAATATGCTGAAGGGCAAGGCTGATATCCAGATGTATCAGAGCAAGCTGGAGGAGTGGGCCAGGAGGAACCTGAGGAAATTCAGCATACACACCAGCCCCTGATGCCTATGGAGAGGTCATCAAAGTGGCAGAACTAGGCTCTTCACAGCGCAGAGCAGGGAGCTGAGAGTCAGTGGGTACAAATAGAAACAGTTGAGACTGGACATAAGGAGAAACTTTTCCCCTATGAGATCAGTCAGGCAGTATCACAGAAAGGATGTGCACTCTCTGGCCTCGGACGTATTCAAGACTTAAATGGCTTGCCTGGAGCAAGCTGGTCAGACCTCATAGCTGACCCTGTTTTGACCTTACCCTCCTGAGGTCCTTTCCAACCTGAATTATCCTCTGCTTCTGTGATTCCAAAGGTAAGTCTGCAGTCCCTCAGAAATACAACTGACTGCCCAAAGGATCCTCAATGGATTTTAAAGCAGGATATCAAGTAAGGTGAGCTTTGACAAGCAATAAAATGATACTGTGAATCACATAAGCTTGTTAGAAGGTATTACTCATAATTAATCACACAGGAATTGCTTATAACAAACATGAGGGAATTAAGGAAAATTGTGTTATTAGTAAAGTCTTGGGAAATGTTTTCTACTGAAGCATCCTGTATGGCTGGGATGGTGGAAGTCTAGTTTTGTCTGAGTCACAGGAAATGAATAAAGCAGTGTGAGATCTATCATTATATTAAACATATTTGGAAGCTGATCCTTTCCCAGTCAACAGTCACTGCAAAATCACCAAGGTATCTACAAACATTTCCCTTCCCTCTCTCCATTAGCAATGGCCACTTTTAGCAGTGCCAGTATTAGCAGTGCCACTTTTTCCCTGTGTTAATTTTCACGTTCTGCTAGAAGTAGGTCCATGAGCATTACTATACATGTAAAATCAGGTAGAATTAACCTCATTTAACTCTAGGTGCCTATAAAGGAGATGTGTGTGTTTGAGCTACTTTTTCCAGACACTTCCAGGTCTGATTTTCAACATCTCATATAGGATGGTATTAATTGCACCCTAAATGTAACTTCTTCACTGTAGGTGAGTTTTTCAGCTGTAAATACCAGCCTTGTCCATGATTATGTATGGTTAGATGAATCCTGTTCAGGGTGTTTCTTCTATCAGCTGGAACAGTTTTTAAAGGCTGCATGGTGAGATGGCAGTAGAAGAAATGGTAGCAATGCTCTACACATTATAGGCCAACCCATATTTCATAGAATCATAAAATGGTTATCATATCATGGTTTGGATTGATCATCTGGGATCAAAGAAAGATCATCCATGCTGTAACCCTATCATAGAAGGCCACCGGGTTTGTCAGGCATGAACTGTCCTTAGTCAAGCTACATTGGCTGTCACCAATCACCTCCTTATTTTCCATGTGCCTTATTGTAGTTTCCAGAAGGATCTGCTCCATGATCTTGCCAGGCACAGAGGTGAGACTGACTGGCCTGTAGTTCCCTGGGTCTTCCCTTTTTTTCCTTTTTGAAAATGGGGGTTATGTTTTCCCTCTTTAAGTCAGTGGGAAATTCAGCAGATTGCCACAACTCAGATACGGAGAGAGGCTTAGCAACTACATCCGCCAGTTGCCTCAGGACCTGTGGATTCTTCTCATCAGGTACCATGGACTTGTGCACCTTCAGGTTCATTAGCTGGTCTAAAATCTGATCTTCTGCAGTGGCCAAAGAGGGCATATTTGGCCAAAGGCAAGACTGTTCTCCTAAATGTTGTGTGTCTGCCGGTTACCTTTGTTTCACACATGATGTCCAGCCTCAGGGTGATTTTTCCAGCACTGGCTTGTAATGGCTCCTTGGAAATCTGAAAATGACTGAGAAGTCTCAAAAGACTAACTGTGCAGACCCTGTTCCCCAGCATGCTTCCTGGACATATACTGAATTTCCTCATTTTAAGATACACAAACAAACATAGTATAAAACCACTTCAGGCTCAAAAGGTGAAAGTCCCAAAGAAAAAAGTCCCAAGGCATACAAGGCAGCCTTTAAAGACTGGCTCACAGCATTACCAAACCAGCCTTACTGGAGCTTAGACAAAGAGGTACAGAGACCCCACACACAAGCAATAGGTTATATCATAGAATCATAGAACCACAGAATCATAGAATGGTATGGGCCAACCTCCCTACCATGGGCAGGGATGTAGCTCAAGTTCAAAATCAGGCTGTTCAGCTTGGCACATCACTAAACAAATGCAGCTAGAAGGCTTCTGGATCCAAATAAGTATCTCCTGATACCACTGGGCTGTGCCATGATTTCTCAGGGTTCAAGCAACGCTGCATTGCACAGCACAGACAAGAGCCTGCTGCTCCTCTCCTCTCTGCTCAAGCATCTCTGAGGGTTGTTTGTTGCAACATCACATGTGAAAGCATTTGCAAAGAGACAATGGGTTTTTAGGGTTAAAGCACATTTTTACTCAGTCACTGCAGATCTGCACCAAAAGGACTAGTTAGTTTTCCAGAGAAGTAGATGTGACATCACCAGCCCCTGAAAGTGGTCCCAGCAACAAGGTATAAATTCCCAGTTGTGCTAAACTCAGTGCCAGTGTTAAATTACAGTTTAATTTTTTTGTTGGTGCACCCAGGAGCCCAGACAATTCAGACCTCTAGGGATATATATGCACTTTGCAGCAAACCCAAGTCCTCACTTTCAGATATTCGGATCAGAATGTGGCAGAAGTGCAGTATGACTCCTTTCCACCCACACATAGCATTTTTCTTCCCAAAGAAAAGAGCACTAAAGGGAGACATGGTTTTTGCTCGAGTCTCACCTTGGCACAGAGGCTGGGTACAGCTGGAGGTGAGTATGTGCAGCTGCACCTGGGAGCTGGCACATGTCCCAAGGTCCCACAGTGCAGCACGTTGGCTGCCTTAACTTTGTACAGCATGGCGTTCACAGAAAGTTAAAAAGGAAATGCCAAGACTTATTCATTCTATCAAGCATAAAGACAAACACATAGCTGTTATATTTTTGAAACAAGACTATAAAAAGAAAATTAATAATTGCATTAACCCACCACTGGAAACCTTTGACTCGCTGGCCCTTGAAGTTTCTTTTCAATCTCTCCATCAGTCATGCAGACTCAGGAATGATTCCCTCCTCCAACAACTCTCCTGTTAACACATAACACATAATGTCCTGGAACTCAGCAGCAGGATGTAACTCAGCATGTGGCTGTGGTCCCAATCTGAAAAGCATAATCCTCTTTTCTTCCTTATTACCCATCCGAATTTGCACTGTCTCATTGCAGCTTGGAATAACAGAGGGTTGTGGTAGGGAAACAAATCCTTCTGGCTTTTCTCCATCTTCCAGTTTAACTTTAGTAAGACCCACTGTAACATCCTGATGCTGTTAGAATCTTATTTTTTCTCAAATATGGAAGTTCTGAAGTAATTTGTGGACTCATTTTACTACATAACACAATATTTATGAAGCATCTATCTTGAAAATATTCCTTTGCATCCATGTCTTTATAACATCATTTTGTTCTTGATGTACACAAAGTGTAACTACATTACCCCCCCCAAAAAAAGAAAACAGAAAAAATACTACCCCATGTTCATGGTTCAGACCTTCCTGCCATTTGCCATTGTTTGACACAGTACATCTTTACCAATAAAATGCAGAAAATGTGGAATTTTAGAATCAGAATAACCTACTGCAGTTAAGATTGTCTTTGTATAATGTTTAGCACAACAAAACCAAATTATAATGTTTTCTGTAGTTATTTTTTACATTTTTCTAGAACATAGATACACTCTGAGAATTTGTAATATGATGAAATCAAATAAGTCAACAAGCAGAAATAGTGCAAATGATTTCTACTTTGGTTTGGGATGAAATGTGTTTCAGAAACTGTTTAGAAACCAGAGAGAAGCCTATAATTAAGGAACAAACAGAATGAGTGCAGTGAATTTAATCTTGCTCATATCAAAACAGATGAAAGTGCATTATGCATTACTATTGTTTAGAGCTGTAAAGTGTAGCTTTTTATAAACTAAAGGGAAGGCTGTTGGAAAAAAAATAAAATAAAATCCTGTGTTCAAGTTGGACTAAATAGGTATAAAGTAATAAGCAGAAAACAGTTAAAAGAATAATCAAGAACACAAATAGAAATATCAAAGGTTGAACTTCCAAATATTATTCAAGTAAAGTCTTTTTAAAAATACATTCTCTACAGCTACTCAAAATAAACATGCTCAGAAATAGTGGGGACAGATGAAGGAAATGGTGTACTTGTTCTAAAGATCTGCCTTTGTTTTGTCTTTTGCATGAATGAGAGGGAGAGGCAACCAGAAAATCCTGGGCAGTGCAGGCAGTAGCAAAGAGATGAGGAGAGGTGGCAGGCCAGCCTCCATGGGTAAGGCTGCAAAAACTGCATGCTAAATATTATTCTAATGAAAAGTCCTGAAGCACTTTTGTAGATGGGTTTATTGACCTTTCACTAGTCCCTCAGGCAAAGTGAAGTATTGGCCTGCTTTGTATCTGCCAAAATGAAACAAACATACTCCAATTTGGACTCTTTATGGTCTTCCTTCATCAGTCTGAAGTAAAGACAACAATAAAAAAAAAATAATAATAATAATAATAAAAAACTTTATAAAGAGACAGCTGCATTAAATAAGAACAGAACCACAAAGAACCACACAAGTTAACAAAAATGTATAGTCAAAGTTTTTCTGTTCACATTGGGGTGGCAATCATATTTCCTTTCTCTCAGTTCTCTGCCATAACGTTTCAGCTTGACAACCCCTGCAGCTCTGTGAGAGTCGGTGGAGTTATACTGCAGTAAAACTGGAGAGGCACAAAGGAGACTCCAGCTCTTTTTTACTGACTGCTCTGGAAACTTAAAATAACTCATATGAAAAAAATAAAAATAAAAAATCATTCTCTGCTTGTTGCAGCTATGATCTGTTGCCAGGAAAAAAAAAAAAAGCATAAGAACCTGTGATTTTAGATTGAGTTTATTCTGTGAAGTCTACAAGCAATTCAACAAGACAGGCATTCAAATTACACTAACCCAGAATGTTCTTACCCTAATCCCCATCCTGTGCACTCCCTGTTATTATGTTACCACCTTTGCTATACCCAATAAAATCAGTGGCAAATTTTCCATTCACAAAAAAGACTAACACAGCTTGTCAGGGAAGTCCTGCTCTTTCTCTGTCTCCTAGGAGAGATCTAGCAAACTTAAGAGCTTCAGGGGACTGTGATGGGCCCTTTAATGCCAGTTCCAGAAATACCTACAAGAAATAAAACCATACAGTTTTGTAAGCTCCTCCTGCCAACTTACTTGCTACCTCCCAAAACATCCCTGTTGCCTTCTTTTCCAGCGTGCTTATGGCAAAAACTCAGGGGGCTCTAAACTACATCAGATTGTGGGGGTTTTACAGAGACTGGTGCAAATCATTCTGAGTTTCTCTGGTCCTGAGCTGATGTCTGGAAAGGAGCAGTCAGAGATATCTTCAGAGATTGTCTGAGAGATTTGTTGGGGATGATATGGCTTCATTAACTGTCTGGCAAAAGGGGATAATTTCATCATCTAAGAACTGATGGGAAAATGGCATGAGAAATCCTGTCAAATCAAAACCCCAGGCTGATCCAAAAAATGGATACAAAATTATCACATCACTGAATTGGAAGTGCTATGGATCCAAACACAGACGGTGAGGCTTTCTGTAGATGAGCCATGTTGTGTCTCATTCAGGATGTTAATTTGGTCCCAATCCTACAGTTCTTAGCTATATAAGAAAACTAATATATGGGGGAGAAAATCCACCAGATTGCTCCTGTTTATTAGGGTAGTAGGATCTAAATCAGTGCTACATGCTTCTGGATTTTTTTCAATATGGGAAAAGTGATACAAAATTCAAAAAAAAGTAGAAATTGCTTGTCATGAAAAAAGCTGCTTTTGCCAATAAACCAGTGATTGGCATCTGAAAGCTGTTTGTCTTCTGTCTGGAGACCAGCAGCATATAGACTATGACATCTGCATCAGGTCTGTGAAGGTTTACAGCTAATGCAGTTCATACTGAGATATGCTGACCTCATTACATGCTGTTTTGGGGGCTGTACATAGGTGGTTCTGGAATCTACATATACACATCCTTTTGTGTAACTCTCTTAGGCCATACAGAAAACTTCAGCCACTCAGTTGCATTCCTTGGTTTGTTTTGATTATATCCATGTCTTAGCAATAACAACTTCAGAAAAAGATGCAAATTTTGTTTGGAATAAAGAAGCAGATAGAGTCTGTAAAAAAGATATATTCTCTGTAATGCTGTATGTTGTTCTGAGTTACCTCACTCTACAGATACCTTAAAGGAGGTTGTAGAGAGGTAGGAGTTGGTCTATTCTCCCACATGCCTGGTGACAGGATGAGGGGGAATGGGATAATTGCGTCGGGGAAGGGGTTAGGGGGGAGGGTGTAGATTGTAAGGTTGTGTATTGGGAAGATCTTTACTGAAAGGGTTGTTAGGCACTGGAATGGGCTGCCCAGAGAAGTAGTTGAGTCACCATCCCTGGAGGTCTTTAAAAGACATTTAGATTTAGAGCTTAGTGATATGGTTTAGTGAAGGATTTGTTAGTGTTAGGTCAGAGGTTGGACTCGATGATCTTGAGGTCTCTTCCAACCTAGATGATTCTGTGATTCTGTGAGTTTTTATTAGTAAATATTATAACTTCCTAGCAATCCTGTAATTTTGAATTATCCACTAGTTTCCCCAGTTATCAAAAATATTTTCATTAGAAGAACTCAGTGCAGGTCAGATCTATATTTTATTTCTGATGCAGATGGGAGGATGGGTATTGTCTTTGTACTCATTTTGAAGTTTTTTATTAATTTTTTGATAGGGTGAAAGAGGAATGTGAGAAATTTCCAATTCAGTACTAAACAGATACTTGCAAGAAACACTATCTATTTTTGCTCTTGCAATAGAAAAAGGAAGCCTACAGGACCGCTGATAGTGTTCATGCAAATAAGCAGCAACCTCCTGAAATAACCAACTCCCTGTCACTTACAGTGTCTCTGAAAAATGGTCCTACAATGCTGCCTCTGCAGACCATAGTATAAAGTCATGTACAAAAGATAGTGATTAATAGAATAAGAACGGAGTTCATTTTATCTCATGTTAGATATCTCAAAGTCTAAAGTCATTATCTAGGATCACCCCAGAGGTCTCTGGGGTCACTGTAATGAATAGCAAGAGACACATGGGAACATGAATCTCACCATCTGCAACAGCTTCTTTATGAAAGGCCACATTACCTAGCAGAGCCGCTTACCTCCCTATGGAAGCTGAAGCAAAGAACAGGTTCAGCTATACCAAGGTGATTCTTAACATTAATGAATGGATAATTTCAAGTCTTTGATCCAGAAAATTTAGAAAATTTCAGAAAACTACATTATGGAAACTTTTGTTAATTAATCTTGGTTTTTGTTCAATACAGTGATAAAATACAGTACCATAGTTCAGGTGGAAGGGACTTGCGAAGGTCAACAAGTCCACCTTCCTGACCTCTTCAGGGCTAATCAAAAGCTAAAGGCTGTTAACGAGGGCATTATCCAAATGCCTATTGAGTACTGACACATGTGGGGCACCAACCACCTCACTAGGAAGCTTGTCCCAGTGTCTGATCACTACTCTCAGAAGGGCAGCAGCTATTGGGAAGAAACCATGGCCATACCACCTGCACCAAAACTGCCAGGACACAGGCAAGTAAGTCCTCCAGACACTGCTGAGCTCTCCATTGCATACACTCAGCAAAATACACTTTTAGATGTGAAATACAGCCAAATTTCTGAAAGAATGCGAGTGAAATGAGTTGGGTATCCCCAAGTTCTCCTCCACCATCACACATCTTGCATGCCAGCCCAGTACTGGGGGTAGGCAGATGGCACAGCTCTAAACAAAGAAGCAGACAGAAGCCCTGCCAAATCCACACCTCAGCTCCAACCGTGAATTCAACGAGCCATTTACAAAAATTGTTTTCTCTTGGGTCATCGCATGACATACTGCACTGTTTGCGAGGAGCTGGGATAAGACCCTCTTGCTCTATTGTCTTGGCCTCTTCCAAAGAATCTCATTACTAACCTGAAGAGCTCAGCTAATGGAGTTTAAAGTGACAGAGTCTTTTATAGTGCAATAAAACCTTTTAGGATGTACTTCAGGGGCTTCTAATTCTCTCAGCAACACAGTAAATATAATGAACGTAAAAATTATCCTTGCAGATGTTGTGGTGTCAGTAACAATAACAAAGTCTCAGCACAGCACAGGCCCAAAATAGCATCTGGGATTTTGATTCACTCAATTTAATCACACAGTGTTTGAACATTTACGGTTTTAGAGTTTTTGTTTATTGATTTACAGTATTTTAATAAGATTACTGTGAAAACATATATGCTGAACTGATACTTATATGGGACATATACCAATGCCCATCACTTCCCTCATTGCTTTCTACAGAGTGCTAATTTGCAGCCCTCCGGAGCTCACAGGGAGATTTAACATTAAACAGCCTGCTGCCTAGTATGAAGGGAAGGAGATGACTAATAACTATTTCCCAAGCCCATCAAAAGACCATGAAGCCTTCTAAGACTTTTCAATAAGGGAAAATAAAAAACACAGAATGAAGCTATTTATATTTCTACTGATTTAAAACCAAGCAGGGAAGTATTAGCGAAGCAACACATTGATCTATCGGTCACTGCTCAGGCAATTTCCAAAGCATTCCTAGTATAAAAGTAATTTGTTGCTTTGTGGCCTACACAGAAGTGCTGGTAGTTTCACATTTGTGAGCAAGAGGCCACAGGGAAGCAGCACTTCACATATCCCTGCACCTGAGCATGCAAGGGGATTTGTTGTGTTTAACTTTTGCTATCAAAAAGTTAGGTATCTAACTAGGTGATTGCCCATGTTTGGGGAGTAATTCTCAAGTCAGGGACTTTCATGTCAGATAGTGATTCATACTACCTACTAAAATGCCACCCAAATCTCATATAAAGGTACCCCTGCCTCTCTCTCAGCCTGTCTCTCATTACTGTCTCCACTGACTCTATTGGACTATTCTTCCCTTCTGGATGGCTGCAGCTGAGGGAAAAGAATTCTGAATGTGAGTAGCAGAGGAGAAAAGCTGCACAAGATATGAAGAGCAAGCTACTCAATAGACTTTTCTAAAAATGAAGTCCCTCCAATTGGTGATCAGGGCACCCTGGGAAAGCAATATAAGTACCAATTTTCTGCAAGCAAATGGAAAGTTTTGCCTTGAGAACTGCCATGCTGCCACCTCCCCTGAGCATATCTCTCAGGTTTCTCTCAGGATATGTGAGCTCAGGGTGGTCTGCAGTACTGCACAATGCTGCCAGGGATGTACTCAGCACCATTACCACTGCTGCTTCCAGTCTCTGTCAAAATCAACTCTTCTGAATGACTGTGTTAAAGATAGTAGGAAAAAAGTCAAAATTATCTTTTTTCCAAAGACATAAAAATTACTGTTTGTCAACTACATCCAAGGGAACAGTTTTTCACCTGGAGTTTCAGGTATTTCATGTCATGAGGATGGTCCTATGAAAGACAAGATCTTCCAGAAGACTTGCTACATCCTGCCTCATGGCTGAAATTCCAGAGCAAAACAAACCCTGTGTTCCCAGTGCTCCCCTCACATGATCCATCAAGCTCACAGAATCACAGAATTTCTAGGTTGGAAGAGACTTCAAGATCATCAAGTCCAAACTCTGACCTAACACTAACAAGTCCTCCACTAAACCATATCCCTAAGCTCTACATCTAAACGTCTTTTAAAGACCTCCAGGGATGGTGACTCCACCACTTCCCGGGGCAGCCCGTTCCAATGTCTAACAACCCTTTCGGTAAAGAAGTTCTTCCCAACATCCAACCTAAAAGTCCCCTGGCGTAACTTTAGCCCATTCCCCCTCATCCTGTCACCAGGCACATGGGAGAACAGACCAACCCCCACATCGCTACAGCCTCCTTTAAGGTACCTGTAGAGTGCGATAAGGTCACCCCTGAGCCTCCTTTTCTCCAGGCTGAACAAGCCCAGCTCCCTCAGCCGCTCCTCATAGGACTTGTTCTCCAGGCCCCTCACCAGCTTCGTCGCCCTTCTCTGGACTTGCTCAAGCACCTCGATGTCCTTCTTGTAGCAAGGGGCCCAAAACTGAACACAGTACTCGAGGTGCGGCCTCACCAGAGCTGAGTACAGGGGGACGATCACTTCCCTAGCCCTGCTGGCCACACTGTTTCTTATACAGGCCAGGATGCTGTTGGCCTTCTTGGCCACCTGAGCACACTGCTGGCTCATCTTCAGCCAACTATCAACCATAACTCCCAGGTCCTTCTCTGCCTGGCAGCTTTCCAACCATTCCTCTCCCAGTCTGTAGCTCTGCTTGGGGTTGTTGTGCCCCACGTGCAGGACCCGGCACTTGGCCTTGTTGAACTTCATGCAGTTGACCTCAGCCCATCGGTCCAGCCTATCCAGATCCTCCTGCAGAGCCTTCCTACCCTCGAGCAGATCGACACACGCACCTAACTTGGTGTCATCTGCAAACTTAACGAGGGTGCACTCAATGCCCTTGTCCAGATCATCGATGAATATATTAAAGAGGACTGGCCCCAGCACCAAGCCCTGGGGAACGCCACTAGTGACCGGCCTCCAACTGGATTTGACTCCATTCACCACAACTCTTTGGGCCTGGCTACCCAGCCAGTTTCTGACCCAACAAAGCATATGCCAGTACAAGCCAAGAGCAGCCAGTTTCTTGAGAAAAATGCTGTGGGAAACGGTGTCAAAAGCCTTGCTGAATTCAAGGTAGACTACATCCACAGCCTTTCCCTCATCCACCAGGTGCGTCACTTTGTCATAGAAGGAGCTCCTTTCAGCACCCATCATAAAGCCGAATCCCAGGAGCTGGAAGTCAGTGTAACTCCATGGCAAGTACATTGATTTCTGACAGATTAACAAGCAGTTAAAATAACATTATGCTTGCTAAATGTGGAGAGTGTACTAGACAAAAGAGGTTTTGGCATAATTTTTGAGCAAAAGACATTTTAGTTAGGGTAAATAATGGTCATTCCTTACAATACTGGAAATGTTTGTTTTCTTCCTTACTGTATGCTTGTCCAGAGAGCAGCTACAGGTCAGATTTTTTTTTATTTTTTCTTATATTCTGTTATTCTTTACATCTTCCAGGTGACACAGGACTTATTACCATGGCAGGCTGAAATTTCCCTGCCACTGCTTGATCCAGTGTTCCTTCAGCTGCCCGACAGCACGTGGCATAACCTCTTTCCTCTTTGTGGTGGTTAATGTTCCCCTTGTGCCCTCACATGTCTGGCAAAGTGTCTGGCCTCTGAGCTTGATGTATGTGGTTGGAGATATTAGATGAAATTAAGTTTCCTCTCCTTGCAATGAATGCATGCTTGAAGTAGTATTTCTTTTCTTGTGCTGGTTCAGAATAATCAACAGCAATGTTAAAGTGTTTTTTATTCTTTCCCAGATAAAATCCATATGCTTTCCTTAGCTTCTGTTTTCTAAATAAGTTAGCAATATCAGCTGGCCCAGTTTGGCATCTCCTGATGAATCAAGATCATTATTATTAACATCCCAACTGCCAGAGAAGCAGAATATAACTTCGTATGCTCTGCTTTGGGTTTTTAAGCCCATTCACATGGGAACTCTTCAGTTGATAATTCAGTAGCATAAGGCTTTTCATGTTACAGGCAATAATTCACTCATGAATCTACCTCACATTTTATTTCTTTCTGTCATATAATAAACAACAGTTCATTTGTATGCTATCCTGTGTTGGTAACATAGCTAAACAACCACTTTGGTGAAAAGAGAAAGCAAGTTTGTCAGAAAAGACAGGAAATTGGAGATTATTTAGATTTTTTATCCTTTATTTTTTTCTATTTAAAAATGTCAATTCCTTTACAATAAAAAGGGAAACAAAAGGAAATGTCAGCTATTACTATGAACAAAGCATAATTTACTTTAACCATGAATTTCACCATTATTTCTTAGTCAGAACATTCCATGAACAATAAATTTTGGTATCTACTGACATTAGCAATAAAGGCCACCCCAGGCAGAGCATTTATTTCAGTCAAGCATTATGTATTCTTAAGCTGTCAAACATGAGATCTGTCAGAAACAGCAGCTGGGACACTAATGACAGCTACAAACTGATATATCACAGTAAGCTCCTCAAGAAAAAAAAAAATTAAAATACATTTCAAAACTATTGAAATTGTTATTATGCTGAGTGGGCCTTGCATTTTCCTTTAATAATTCTATATTGAAAGTTCTTACATTTCAGAGAAGGAAATGGGTTAGTGGATGAAAACAGCTGGGTCTTTTTTATTAGAAAAAAAAAATATATATATATATATACTCCTGTGGAGTTTTATCCCTGAAAGAGAATTGCTTTTTATAATAAGAAAACATTGTTACTTTTTTCTTATTTCTTTTTTTTTTTCTTAGCATTTCATAAACAAATATTTAGTCTCCTGCATACTATTTCTAAATACATACTTGCTTTGATGTCTCAGTGCTGGGACCTAAATACTTTGCTGATTCATACCCTGTCAAATCAATGCAGCAATTGCATGTAAACTATTATATTTCAAAGCCTTGTCTATCCCAGCCTTGCAAGCTCAGCTATATGTTAATATAAGGAAATTATATTGTACCCTGAATAGCTTCCTATTTATTCTAAACTATCTTGTCCATGATGCCCAAGACTGGGGGACGTGTTCCTGCTCACTGTTGTGCTCCTTCAGGTGGGATCCTGATCTGGAGAGAGCTTTCATGAACATTTTACCATAGGAGTTTTTTTAACTTTCATGTTCTTTTTCTTTAGCTAATATAGGATATTGGTTGGGATTTGGGGTTTTAAGTGCAGCAATGTTTTAAAACAGGAATAGGAGAGTTAAAATATATGTTTTCTCTTGTAGCCAATGAGTCATTCATGACTTTCCATCTGTTCCATGTCACCCCACTGTCACCAACACCCCCATGAAGGTCCCTGTCAAACACCAGCCTTTGGAGAACTGCACTAGGGCAGTGGCTGGGGTGCACTGAGCAGCTCTTGGTACCCAGCACAATGCAACTCTGGACCATCTGTGAGATGTTAAGCAGCATTAATGTAAGAAAGATGCAACAAAAGATTTGGGAAAACAGTCTCAGGAAGAAGTACTACATCTGGCTCTTCAAGCCTCCTTTGTGAAGTTACAGATTTGTCTCCAGACATCAAACTGACATCTTGATAAGGCAGAAGAATCTATAGTCATTTTCTTTTCACTGGGGCAGAATTATCATTACTTTTTCATACTGTTTCCTTGGAAATTCATTTACATTTCACAAGGCAGAAGGAAGAAGTTTTATATAACACCTCTAGTTGGTCAAGTCACATCAGAAGTGAGAAGGAAGTGCTGATTCTTTAAAAGCAACATTTGGCACAGGAATACATCAAGGTCTGATTAAATTTCACTGGGAGAGGTTTCTTAGCTCCAGGAGGATACTCTTTCCCTCTGTTAAAGCCATCCCAACCTATATATATAATTAAATATTCATTATGTGAGAGAGACAGAAACACAGAGACAGATAGGGAGGGAAGCCGCCTCCAGAGCCCAATGGCTAGAGCAGTCACCTCAGATGTTGGAAGTGGTAACACCAGAGGCCAACACAATCTCTGTCAAAGTGTTATTGAAGACGACACACATAAGGGAAAAGTGTGTAACATGTACAGTAAAGTGCATTTGAGAAGTTTTTGTTTCTTTCCTCAACGTGCCACTCTAATAGTCCACCTTAACCTAAATACAGCAGAAAGCTACCAATCTCTTTTAACGGTGTATGGCACTTTGGGGGCAGTTAGTTTAAAAATAGATTTAAATGATTTTTGGAGGACTTCTGTGGAGACAAAATATACCACTTACATACATATATATATTGTCAAATGCTGACATTTGGTTCACCTATTTAATAGTGATAAGGATAAATTCTAGAGTCATAAAATATTGATGTGGAAAACAGAGGTGGTCACTGTAAAATACATTTAATTTACTATCTCAAAGCTACTCACATATTCTAAGGGACTCTGTGTTATTGACAAATTTATAAATAGCTGCCATTTTAACATGCCAGGTTAAAAAAAATGCTATTGCTATTATTACACACATTTACAATGTTTCTGGGGAGTGTAATTGGCCCATCAGGATAATTATGACTTTCATTTTTCCTTCTTCCTGTCTGCCTGCAGTAATTGTTGGTTTGTTTCGTTGTCCTCTTGGTTTATTTCAGAAAGCCACTTCTCCTCAGCAATGAAACTGTTACATGCCAGTGCTGGACCCCAGCATCAAGCAGAAGCTGGGCATTTCTTCTGACAGAGTGAGGGCAGGGGCAAATGGCAGCCAGAAATTATGAAAGTAGGTAGAGGAGCCACCACGGAGCTTGGCAAAGCCTCAGGTCTGAACTCTTGTGCACTGACACTACTGTCTACCACTGGCAGCAACCAGGGTGATGTTAAATCCCCTTCTCTGTGTTCCCCAAGTGTCATCTCAGCTTGCTGCTTAAAAGGTTATCTTCCTTTGAGTCTTTGCTTAAAGAGTTGGTTTAGTCTAATTAGTTGAATAGTGTTTATATATATGCATTTAAAAGGAGGAAAGGAGCAAGAAGGGAAGGAAGGAAAGAAAAGATGAGACTTAAAACCCACTAGTCCTTTATTCTGTCTCTGAACTGTCCAGAACAAGTTGTTTTACAGAAAGGAATGTGCTCATATGAGCTCTTTCTTCAATAGATAAGAATCTAATATATAATTTTTAAAGACGTGGTTTCATTTCCACAGCATTTGATAAAACGCTATGATAAAACAGCCTTTAATATGTTTTCCTGTCCTAGGTATACAAACTCTAGATATACTCAACATGACCATAAATGAGAAGTCTTTTTTTTTTTTAACTGTAAGCATGAAACAGAAAGAAAACTTTGCATATGAAGTACCATAAATTACCATGCTCTAATAATCTGTGTAAATAAATAAATAAAATAAAATAAGTAAAATACAATACAATAAAATAAAAATCTAAGGCCAAAGCAGAAAAAGAATAATAGCTTTTATATAAGTTTATTATATAAAAGTAAGTGGTGTCTTGAATCTCAGAAGGATCCGTGGTTTATACAACACACCTTGTAGCCTGTATACCTCAGAGGAATTAAATCATATTCCATTTCCATTAAATAGAACAGGAAACTACAGAGAAAATTACTGTTTTATCAGGTAGAAATATTTTCTTTAGGGTACATTAAAAAAAAAAAAAGGCAATGTGATTTTATTCTACTCAGCATAATATTGAATAGGCCAAAAATATACAAAGTGATAGATTTAAAAAAGAAAAGAAAAAGAAAAGAAACTTTGTTCTGGGGCAGCTAGAGTTCATCTGCACACAACTGACATGAGCAATGAAGCAGAAAGTTAAATCATTTAACAGTACCTGCATTACGCTCTTTCACCCAGAGGTCCTCACCTCACCAGCACTATGAGTATCTCTTCCAGCAGACACTACACTGTTCCACATAAATCTCTGCACAACTTGGGGCTGTCTGCAGACAAGGAAAGGTGCAAATGGTACAATTCTGGAAGGGCCTACGGTATTTCACAGGAGGAAACGGTCTCAATTTTCCTTCCTATTTGTGCATATCTCTCATATATTTGCAGATAATAAATGTTCTGTGAAAAGAAAATCTCTGGTGACAACTTTCATATTCTTTTGCTTATTAATGACTTTTTTTAAAAGTACCTGTTATCCATAAAAAAATAATTTAAATGCATGTTGCACATTAAAACATCCTGAGCATATTCAGGATACTCCACTCTGACAATTTTGTGTAATGGCTCCATATTTTTACGAGATATTAATCAATAAAGAAAGGTGAACAGATAAAATGGTTTCAGGGAGAGAGCCACATTTCAAACCCTCTTTCCTAGTAGAAAATCATGAATAGAAATGAAAATTGCATGAAAAATTCAAAGGCCCTAGAAGCTACACCTGTCTGGAATTTCACACAGTCAGGCTGTAAAGAAGCAAAAATCCTGCCCTGTTTTAAACATATTTTAACCCTTCAGTAGAGAGCTGCTATCAGTAAATAATTATAGAATAGATACCTTACATATGAAAGGTAAAGCGTTTCCTATTTATTATCTATTTCCCTTACAATGAAATAAAACTATGTGTAACATGAAGGATACTAAAAATGTCATAATCATATATATTATTACAGCAGGGAAAGTGAGGAAGAATCCCTGGTGAGTTGCTTAAGAATTTTCTGAAGTCTTTTTGCCTCCAGCCTAAGCTCTATGGATTTACTCTGGGCTAGAAGTCTCCCATCTTTTTTCCTCCAAAAAACCCAACTCAGTTCTTGGCAACACTGGAGATGAGAGGGAGATTTGGAGCTAATGGTGTAAGAGAGAGTGAGATAGAACCTAGAGTGAAAAAAAGGGGATATTCTGGGTAATCTATCACAGCATAACGAGTTGATACAAAATAATCTCTGTGCCAGTCACCAAATTGCTGCCTGACTCAGGTACAGAAAGGAAAAACAGATCCTGGGACTGTGCTGCTGGACTGCCATCCAAGAGGCACGTTGAAATGCCAGATATTTCCATGGTCTTTGTGATTTCTGGCAAGCCAAGCAATTCCTCTGTACCCTAGTCATTCATCTGCTAAATGGAAATGTGTTTCAAGTGTACTCATCTGAGGATGGAGACCAGCTCTTTCTTCCACATCCAAATGCCCTAAATTTCACCCACAGCCATTCACCCATCTGTGTTCCCTCCTGGGAAGTCACAGCAAGTCCATGGGAAACACCAGGCTCAGAGTAGCAGTAAGGCTGTCTGTAGTGAGCTGTATTCCTGACAATGGACCCTATACATCCTGAACTGCTGCTCATCACTATAGACAAAAAAAAAAAAAATCAGTATTACATAGCTCTGTCATCCATGTATTTGGGTACAGATGAAATGTGGAATCTGCCCAGAATACAGACATTTTCAACACATACATGAATAATAATAATAATAAATGTTCTGTTTCGAACATGGCTCCTTCCCCCCCAAAATAAGTACAGACCTGTTCTATTTTCTTGAGCTGCTCACAGTTTCCTCAGTTTCATTTCTGTAACAATGATCCAAATTTCCTGTCAGGGTAATTGGACTAAAGTAGTTAGTGGTCAGCATTTTCTTTTCAGTTCTTCTGCAAACTGCAAAATGAGCAATTTGTCAAAATGCAGAGAACTTCATATTCAGGTGGCAAAGGAAACCAAGCCTGAACATTTCATGTACATTTAAATGTGCACTCAAGCAGTGACATGGAAATCAGTAAAACAGCTACTAATGATCTGGTTCCATTAACAAATGCTCATTTGGATGGTAAGTGACCTGAGACAAAGAGGAAATGCAATTTTGGCTGCCAATACAATAAAAAATGGCTGCTATTAGTGCTATATAGGGATTATAATCAATTATACCTTTTATTGGCTCAATTCAGTTACACTGTAACCAATTAAACCTCTGTTTTGAATAAAGAAAGGAATATAGTGGGTTTTACAAAACCACCTCATGTGCAGTTCCGCTAACTTATGTTATTAATATCACCTTGGTTACTGGGTTGATGGAACTTACTTCTCACTATGATTGTAGCTTTTGCCTTATTAGCTTAAAGTTTTTCAGAACACTTTTACCAAGAGAGGAAGTATGTCTCTTCTGGACATCAATTTAAACTTAATTCACATAAAACAATGCAATCACTCTAGCCAGTGACTAGAACATTACCTGATTCAACTACCCTACTTTATACTCAGAAGTAATTTATTCACTTCATGGTAATCTGCTGCTGACTAAAGATACCTATAAATATTTATTATGACATTTATTTTAATATATAATGTATTTCTTAATAATATCTATTAACCAAAAAGTTTAAAACTACTGTGATGCATGCTGCAGGAATTCATAGAAAATTATCATTTTTCCAAAGAGCTTTGAGTTGCATATACATGTGAACATACTGAGGGTTAATGTCTCTATCACAGCAGTACCACTTTGTCCTTTTATGACATCAGTCCTACAGAGGACAGACACAACCCACTTGAAATCAGCTTAAATGACTGCATCAGGAAGACAATGCATATCTGGCCCCAAGTTTAAACAAATAAATATTTACAGATCAGTTTTAATTCAAAGACCTAATCTGTTCTTCAAATCTGAATGGCAGGTCTAAAAGTGGAGTTTGATTTTAAGTAAAGAATTAATTTTCTGTTTCTAGTTAGTTTTGGAAATGAACAGTCCCTTTCCCTATGCTTTCTGATTACATACAGAGATACAGCTATTTTATTTGTGAGTGTCTTTTTCAACAGGAAGCTGTTCTAAAACTGGAGCCTGAAGGAATAAAGGGAGCTTTTGTTTATAGTTAGAAAACAATGTGGGTAGCAAACATAATGAGTGTGGGATGGAGAAGGTGGTTGAAGCTCGAGTAGAGTGTATGCTGGGAAGATCAAGTAGGAGGAGTGACAATAGAGGAATTCAGAAGCAGGAAAGTGGAGCTGGAAGTGGTGATAATGGAAAAGTCAGTAAGGCAGTTTAATCACAGGCCTTGAAGGAAAATATGTATTCACAGGCAAATTAGAGGACCTTTCCCTCTCATGATCTCCTCAGTTGAATTTCTGAAGGTCTGAGTACTTTAGGTGAAAGCATGAAGAGGAAGCATGACTAAGACCAGGTCCACCATCCATCCTGAAGAGAGAGGTAAGGCTGATGCAGCACTCTGCTCTTCCCAGATATTATATCAGAGCATGATCTAACACATCCCATCAGTAAAAGTCAAAGGAGAAAGACCCTGAAGTTAATATATGTCAAATTTAATAATGACTATGCAGTAATAAACTGGAAATAAAAAAGCCCACAAAAAGAGTCCTCTGCAGATGAGGCATGGGGTAGTTCTTCAGTTGTCAATCATATAACAAAAGTCAAAAAGCCAAAAGACTGACTATAGGAATCAGTCATCCTTAGAGAAAATGGACTCTGAGGACTGTATCAAGTAACTTTTGAGTTTGATCTGGGCCAAGGAAGATTCTGTTGAAAGAAAAATAAATAAATAAATAAAGGTCACAAAACAGGACAGCCTATGAGGCTAGTGAGTGTCAAGGGGTTATAAGAAAAATCCTCGATGAAGTTACAGCCTCACTCAGTTCCTTATCAGATACAGAGACTGAATGGTAAAGCTCTTAACGCGTGTCCCAACACAGTACATTAAGGAGCACCAAGAAGGAACAAGAGCTCTGCATCACCTACACACATCCATTAACTTCAGCAGGCTTTGGAGCTAACCTCTGGGAGAAGACACTGTCATTAGCTAGCCAACAAGTCAGGGTGTTTTCACTTCTCCCTTTTACTGATAAAGGTGCCTTCATATTAAATCTTTTATTCAAGACTGATTCTTGGAAGGACCCCAGACACCAACAGTTCAGGAGATCTTCATCTGAATAGCTGGCTAGAGCTTCTGTTTAGAGCATATCTTGCTATGGTCAAAAGGTTGCACATTCACAGTTACCCCCACTGGGGCATATCTCCACCTACAATGTTATCCCCACACATCTGTGTCATAGTTTCTGTGGAGGGGTAGTCAGTTGCTTGAATATAAAATATTCACTTAAATATTTTCCTACACTGTAACTCATTCTAACTAAGTAAACACAAGCTAAAAGAGTCAAGCTGCATTTTCATCGTGAGCTCAATTTGATTTTCAGTACTCACCGCTAATGAAATATCTAAAAGTGATTTATTGGAACATACCAGTTATATTTAAGCAGCAGCCAAAACAATTACATTTAATTAAAATTAAGGTCAAAGAAACACAACAACCTAGTGTGACACTTCAGACAGCAGCCTGGAATAGATGCTATGTTGTTTGGTTATCAATTAGGCGTGGTAAACACAAACGTATTCAGCAGGCAGTTCTTAGTGAAACCAGTTCAGGCAAGTAAACAAATGCTGTGCCTGAAAATTTTTTCACTTTCTCTGGATTCAAAATCATCCTGCACACTGTGCTGTTCTTTCTATCCTTACCCTACTTGAGTGATTTATTATTTTTCCTTGAGGAGAAAGTAGTCTGCCAGAAGCTCTCACTGGAGAGCCAGAGAAATGCGAAGTTGTGGGGGAAGGGGTTTAGCTTTCACTGTGTTTCATCTCTTCACCTTGAAAGCACACACACACACACACACACACACACACACACACACACACACACACACAAAAAGTCGTCTTGTCACAAGCCTTAGGCTAATCAGGCTCTGAGAGGTGTTTGAGCACCTTCTGTATGGCTGCATATCAGCAAACTTGGAAGCAAGGTTTATTATGAAATGGTTAGTGACTTAGTCCTTTCTGTATCAAAGATTACATAACTGATTTTCTCTCTGTGTTTGTTTTAAGCATAAATCATTGCTTATGAATGTATATTTTAAAACTGTGAATTTTCACCTTGTATATTTATTTAAAGAGACAAATACCTCAAGGCTCGATGGCAGCCTTCTTCTGAACTCCTCAATGGTGAAGAGAGGATGAATAAAACACTTCTCTGAGCATCCCCTGACTGCAGGGGTTCAATCACGTCCAAAATTCCTTCAAGTCCCTCATGCCTGAAGTCAAGACAGGGATCTGGCAGTGGAGTAAATGGATGCAGGATCTGACCTTCATTCTCTCTGAATCTTTTGTTTCCCGTTTATAAAAATAACTGTGGAAATATTACAGCAATAAGTTCTCCTGCAGGCTTTGCCTGTCATGCAGGGACAGTAAGTGTCTCCACATCTGCCTGTGGAGCACACTGCAGAAACCCTCAAGCTCAGATGGGTTTTTGAGAACATTCGCACACTACAGCAGGCACACTATGTAGAAATACTAGCTGATATGCCAAAACCACTGCTCCTACTAAACTGAAATCTGCCTTCCTAGCTCATCAATTCCTACCCCAACTTCCAGCCCAGGTACAGCAATGCTCATTCAGATCTCCTGCTTGAGCTTCCAGAGGAAGTGTGTTTTGTGCTGTCTGGGGGATCTGTGTGCAGCCATCAGATGCCCTCACAGCCCCAGCACAGTGGATTTCTGATATCCACTGAGACCATCTAAATAGGATTGTGGAAGTTTCTGCTTTGAAGCCTCCTCAAACTTAGCAATGCTGCATGAAGTTCACAGACACAAATGGAAAAACAAAGCTGAGCTGTAGAGTGGAGGGAAAGAATGACTTATCCCTTTTGTGCATTTGTTGGAACAACACACCTCTGGGGATATGCCAGACCCAATATGAATACAAATCACAAAGCATTAGCATAGCAGCTGGGGCTACAGACAGCCAAGTTAAAGTGCAGCAGGACCACTGCCGAGGTTGCTGGAAGTCAAACACAGGACTGTGTGGAGAAAAGTCACCAGCAAAGCAGGAAAAGGAAAGGCAGAGAGAAAAGTCACCCTGACTGGGGTGTGACAAGGAAGGAAAGGTGACAATGTTTCCGAATTGGTAATTTTTGCTTTCCTGTAATAAAGTTTCTGTAGGACGTAAGAATGTTTTGAAAAAAAAAAAAAAAAGAAAGAAAGAAAAAAAAAAAAAAAAAAAAAAAAAAACAGAAGCCCTGACTTACCTGTAGTGAAATGCTCAGAAAAGCATTTTTTGATTTTCTTGATTACCTTCCTGATGTAGTTTATCCTCATCAAAGCAAAATATCATGATGGAATAAATCCTAATCCAATGATAAAATTCCTCCAACCTTCACCTAGAGCAGGCTTATACTCTGTCACTGGAGATGGAAGGAAGCTGAACATCTTTGCAGGAAGACCAGATTGTATTTTAGTCCTTCAGGCTACGTTGTGTACTGCTAACAAGTGTCAAGTTGGTAGTGACTAAGAGATGAGACAGGCATATGCTACACTGAATCTGGTGACCTGGGATTTGGCCTAGGTATCTCACCTACCATCAGACCAGCCACTCCTCCAAGCCATCATTCACAGTGTTTCAACAAATTTATGTGGCACTCAAATGCTGAAAAAAAAGAGATGACACATAAAAGAGTACTCCAGCCCCCAAGTATCTGGGTGATGTTCACCATCTCCTGAACTCCTTCCAGCTTATCAGCATCTTTCCTGCACTGCAGACCTTAACCTGGGCACAAATGCAATCTCAGAAGTGCCAAAAAGAAGAGAGGAATCACTTGCCTCAACTTGCTGGTGCTAAGGTTTATAGCCTGGGAAGGAGGACTATGACTGAGTTTTACAAACTCTCGGAGTGGGTAAACTGAATGCAAAACAGTTGTTTATCAAACCCTGCAATGCAAGGAGTAGGAAGCACTTGCTGAAACAAGTTTAAAAAACATCAGCTTAAAACAGCCAAAAGAAAGTATTTCTACACACAGCAGGTAGTGAATTTGTAAAACTTACTGCCACGGGAAGCTGAGGAGACCGTATCAGGAGGCTCAGAAAGAGATTAGATAAATTCATGGACAAAAGAGACTGAACGTGCTAGGCAGGGATGTACACACTTAAATTCCTGCTGCAACACTTGTGCTCACTGGGAAATACGAAGGGACCACAGGATGCAGTTGGGTTTGCATGCTGTTCCTGTGCAGCCTCTCTCTCCTCTGGTCACTGCTGGAGGCAGATGGACCACTGGTCACTTATTGCTTATATATTCAGCTGAGCCCTGTGGGAGGCTGCTGAGCTGACACATTAAAGAAAAGACACTGAGACAGTAGCTGATGTCTCTTACATGAGATATTGATCTTGCCATATTAAGTATCAGCAAAAATTCAGACAAACTGTATCCAAAATTGTTGTCCTGTGGAAGTTAGACCAGAAAACTGTAAGGTCACTTCATAAGAGGGTTTAGTACTAGTGATTTTTGTGGATTGCAGGGGTGTGATTGCTCTGCATGATGTGGGGCTAGTAGTAGGAATGGTGCATCAAGTATAGCCAACCTTCTATCTCCACATAAATAAATAGAAATCACTAGCATAAGAATGTAAAACTAACTGAAACAGCTCATAATTTTAAGCCACAAGAAGCATATTTAAATGTGCAGACCTGCAGGGCTTAACACAGAAATTTCATTTCTTTTTTAGATATATGTTCCTCATGTTTTCTATTTCCAAACAATTCCAAAACCATTATTTCAAAATAATTAAAATATGGGTCATGACATCTGTGAATAGTGTTTGCAATCCTGTCGATAGGTTTAAAAAAATAAATAAATAAATAAAGGAAAATTCCCCAAAATGTCCTAAGGAAAAAAAATAAAACTGGGAAAATGTGTTTTCTGACCAACAAAATATGATGGTAATATTTTTTTCTTTAATTGTTTCAGTAAGTCATATCTGAGAATGCCCTGGAAGAGCAAATCTTTCTCTAATAGCAAAGCACGGCTCCACTTCCATGATGTATCACTCAGCTGAGGACTTTTTTTATAAAGGAGAATGTCAAAATATGCCACGAAAAAGAAAAACAAACCTTTAACACAGCAGTAAGATGGAAGAAAGTAATCTGAAGTTTCCCTTTGAGCAAGACGCTAGATAAGGAATTATAAAAATGTAAATTTTCTGATTCCCCTTCCCCATAAGACTTGAATGCATTTCAACATGGTTATAAAGTAAGTTACTGGAAGCAAAGCCATTATTTATGTAGATCTGGTATAACCTAAAAGAAGTTTGCCAATCATAACACAGGAAGAACTTTCTAGTGTAGCTACAAGTAGTGAACCTGTGCTCTCTGGTATAGCCAAAACCAGTCTTTAAATAAAATCAGGAAGGTGATGCTTCTTTATTAGTTTTAATATATATGGGAAAGACTTTTGACTTCATTAAAAAGTAAAACTAACAAGCAAAGAAACAACAACAACAAAATAACAGCATACCAAAAATATATTTTGCTTTCATTAAATAAAAAAGGAAAGAAGAACCAACAAATCAAAAATAACAGGTCCCAAGCAAGGTTCTTATACTCAGAAGAACATTTAATGCAACTTTTCTAGGTTTTGTTCATCCTCTTTCAGGCAGTATAATGACTGTAAAGATGATCACAGCAACTATGTTAACAAATGTTAAGAAATTACTGTTTATGCTGTAGGAAGTGAATACTGCTTTGCATTTCAGATCTCTCTTATTGTAAAAAGTTAGCTTAAACCACCCATTTTGGCTCTAATTTGTGCTGACCACTGCAGAATTGGTTTAAACTCTTTCACTCAGCCTAAGCAAGCTGAGAACAGTAATCAGAGCAGTTACGATGAATCAGCTGAGATCTGTAGAAATACTATAGGAACTGCTCACAATTGTGCAAACATAAGTGAAAAACTGGACTAAGAATTAAAAAGAAAGTAGAATTACAACCTATAAGGATGAAAGAAATGAAAATTCAACATAAATTGCCAGTTCTCCAGTGCATATAGTGTGGCCTGTGAAAACATCAGTTTTGATAGTGTTTTGTTACCATCAATTACATGCTATGGAGCCTGTAGTACTGTCTTATCTATTGACTGAATACCTTTCTCCAAAGAAAATGAACCATCAGTTTGAGAAATTTCCCTAGTTATAGCTGTGTCAGCCTGCTTAAACTGACCTTTAGAGAATTCACATGAGAATAAAGGACGTATTATTATTCAGAGACCAGTTGTGTTAGACCAACCCAGGAACTGTTGACCTTAGATAAAGCACAAGATTCCTTCCCAAGAGAATCTCTGAAGATTTGCAATTAATCACACTCTTGAGTAGTCTATAATCTGACAATAGAAAACAGCTGGGGGAAAAGTAACCATGAGGCAACTCCATTTTTGTGCAGTAGGGTAAAATTTGGTCTATCCCAGTGTGTTTCTACTGGCCAACTCAAGGTATGCATGAAGGGGTGGGGAGAGTAATTTGGTAAAAGGAAGGGAAGCTGGTCTTATGTGGAAAGTGACTTTACTGTGTACATAGGCCAAACAGTCTAAAAACTTGGGTTGTTATACCAATATGTTAGTAATATCAAAACAACATTAGTGTGCTTTTTATTCCGTAATTTTAAAGTCATCTTCAAACCTTAATGTGCCAAGTCATAATACCTGCATGAGGAAATTTGATACTATATATCCCCACTTTGTATAAAGGCAAAGTTAAAGCAGAGAGCAGTTCATTAAGTTGTTCTATGTTCTTGGGAGGAGAATTTGGGCTTCCAGATACTTCAGTTCTTGAATAAAGCACAGTAGGAGGGAAAGGAAAAAAGGTAGACTATACCCAGTACTGACTTTTATAGATAGTATCTGAGATCTGAGGAGTTACCATGAAGAGAAAATAAAATAAATAAATAAATAAATAAATACACTTTCTCATGCAAAATGATCTCCTGAAAAACTGGCTTTGGCTTACTGAAGATACAAGGACATCTCTCAGCCCATGTGATTTCACTAATCTGAAAAGAAATAGTCTCTTTGAACTGATTTTGACTAATGGCAGTGAGCTACCTGAATCCTGGAATGATGACAAAAGACTAATATGAAGTGATCAGGGAGCATTCAAGCATTGCATCTGGAGTAAAGCTAAGTTGGTTTTGATTTCAGAGTTTAGGGATGGTGAATGGGAAGAGGGAGAAGGAAGTCAGGAAGACAAGAAACCATGGGCTATGTTTCCAGCCCTGATTTCCTGTGGCACTGGTTACACTAACAGTAAGACATTATTTTTCATTTACTTGCAATTTTCAGAACCTTAAATTGAAAATGGGGTAACTGATACTTTACACTGTTAATTTTTTTATTTGCCCTAAAACTAGTCAATGAGGAAAAACAGAACAGGAAGAGCACAAGGTAATTGAAGTAGTATTTCTGCATCTACAATTCCGGGATGCACGGTACCCGTATTCCGATGGACAGAGGAATTCATTGTAGGCTATTATTGTAATGAGTAGTAATGAATAACGATAAGACTATGGGAGTCTTCTCTCTGCACAGCGCCATTACAGGCATGAGTGGATAAACAGATTGTGATTGAGCTACTGCCTAGTAAATCAGGGCTGATTTTTTTGCTATGCCATCTGAAATGGCTGCTAAGTATATTTTTATCCTTACGCCTATCATTTTGCAGTTTCTTATCTTCTATACTTATTACCCGAGTGATTTCAAAATCCAGGAGATTGGTAACTACTTGTGTGTCAGAAACTGTTTAGAGGGCCTTCAAATTTACCAGTGGAAGATGGAAAGGAATGAGCAAGATTTCGCCTGACTTCATGCTTCAGTTTTGCCAGTGACCTATATACTAATAGGAAAACTTATGCTGTTACTAAAGGAGAGAATGTTCTGGAAAATTTTATGTTAATTAAAAATCCATCACAGAAAGCGTGGCTTGCTCTCAGTTGCAGATCTGAGGATGCTTACATTTCCTGAAATCACTGTTTTGGAGGGAGGGGTATCTGGATATGGCTTTTCTGGCAGCTGAGGCAGCATGGCAACAGAGGTCACAGGCAAACGTCAAAAGGGACTAGAGAGGCTGGTCACCACATACAGGGTGATAAACTCAGAGGAAAGCATAGGAATCTCTCTACTTACTGGAAATGTAGCAAGGGAGATAGATGCTTGGCAACACGTGACATGTTGCTTGTCTCATCCAGAGGTATCCATGTGTGTAGACATCCATGAAGCAAGAGGTCATTAAGTCCTAACTTTCAGAAAAAGGCAGCCTCCTTCTGTATTCCTAAAGAAAAATATTGTTGTCATTTTTCCTCAACTGCTTTTAGCTCATTAGTAACCTTCTCATTCAAATAGTTAAAGAAGGGTTAAAGGGTTAGATGAAGCCCGTCACATATGTCCACACTACATACACAATACAATGAAAAATCACCTGAGCAGTATTAAACAAGCAGACTTATACTGAGAGACAGCTAGATGCATGAGCAGGGGAAAATAAATAAATAAAATAAAATAAAATAAAATAAAATAAAATAAAATAAAAGGAATAAACAGATCTCCACAAAACACCAGGGTCCTGAGGTAATTCTGATCCATGTGCCTGAGTCAAGTAAGTTTGTCCTTCTGTCCTTACATGCAGTGCAAACACAGATGTGCCCTCAAAAGACAGCTCTTGCCTGCCTTGCTGCTAGGGCAAGGCAATGATATTCTCACCTTCACATGAGGCAGAAGAAGAACTCAAAACACAGCACAGAAAGCCAGGGATGTATGGAATTTGGCAGACATTCAGTATACAACTGAGGGGAAAGTGAGTAATGACTTGAGAGCAAGGAAAAAACCACCAGTGTACTAGTAATACTTCAAGCATGGTGCAATGTCCATGTCTTTTTGCTTCAGGTCTGCTTTGAATGAGAAAGTTTGAGGCTGCGATAGTTTCTACTTCTAATGATACATTCAGTTAAATACAAAGGTTTCATCAGCAGAATCACGTCTCTGAACATGATGAGTCAGCTGAAAATTGCCATTTAAACTCTATAGCTATTTCAGAGGTAATTCAAATGCAGTCTGATGATTCTTAAAAGAAGAAAAAAACATTGATGAGGTGATTATTAGATTTCTTGAGATATCTGTGCATTGGAAAGAAGTAGACTTTCTGAAAAATTTAGGGTGCAATTCATCTAACCAAATGCAGAAGTCAGTAGTGCACTGAGATCTAACCTGTCATCCACATTTTCTCTATGGTCAGAGAAGAGAAATAAGGTCCTCTCAGTCACTACCACCTCTTTTGAAACAGATATTTAAAGCAGATAACCAAACAGTGCTCATTTCTTCTGGAATGCCTCCATTGTAAACAGCTGAAATTAGGCAGTGATTATCTTGCCTGGTATCAGCAAAATCTCTTTGCCTAAAGAAGTGAAAGGTAACTGAGTTTTTGAGGTTTTCCAGCCACTGACGCTGATGATCAACAGTCACTGTGCTCTGAAATACTGCCCTTGCCTAGACTCCCCTTGGCCATAGCTGGTCCCTCCCAGCATCACGCCTTGACCTGAACAGCCCCCAGGTACAGAGGGAACATTTCCATGACAGAATAGTAGTGTATGTTGATCATACAAAATGCCAGTGCACCACCTTGAGTGCCTTCTGTAGGTATATAATTTAAAAACAGTTTGTTTAAGCACCAGCATGTTAACTAATCTATAGGTCCTGTAGATCTAAGGATAAGTTGAGGGCTGTATTTTTCTGACAAGAGGCTTTTTTCCCCATGTTGTGGTTTAACCTGGCTGGCAGCTAAATACCACACAGCCGTTCGCTCACCCTCCCCCCTCCCTCTCTGGGATGGGGGAGAGAAACGGGAAAGTGAAGCCTGTGGGTTGATATAAAGACAGTTTATTAAGATAGAAAATAATAATAATAATCTGTACAAACAAGTGATGCACAGAGCAATTGCTCAGCACCCGCTAACCGATGCCCAGCCAACCCCCAGCAGCTGCCCCCCACCCTGTTTAGCCACCCCTATATATTGTTCAGCATGACGTCAGATGGTATGGAATACCCCTTTGGCCAGTTTGGGTCAGCTGTCCTGGGTCTGTCCCCTCCCAGCTCTTGCTGCACCCCCAACCTGCCCACTGGCAGGACAGAGCGAGAAGCTGAAAAGTCCTTGGCTTAGTGTAAGCATTGTTCTGCAGCAATTAAAACATCAGCATGTTATCAGCACTCTTCTCATCCTAATCCAAAACATAGCACCCTACCAGCTACTAGGAGAAAAAATAACTCTGTCCTAACTGAAACCAGGACACCCCAGAAAGATTTTCCCAATGTCTGTCATAATCTCTTATTATACAAACAAACAATACACACTCCTTGAGATCAGAGACTGGGCAAACCTTGCCTCTCAGGCACAGAATAGCCTGACAAGCACAAATAGGGCTTGTTCTTTTGATTTAACTTTATCAAAATATGAGGATACATCTCCCGTTTCTTCTCATTCTCATATCTTCTCTTGATCTTCCTATTACCTTGAGCACATCACCCTACAGCCATTCAGTTTTATCTAAGGCAGCAGAGTTTCTAGATAGAGAATTAGGATGATCATGAAATGCATGGAAATGACTTGGTAAGCATGATATTTTTTAAATGTCATCTCCTTTTTTTTCAGAGGTGGGAAGAAGGGAAATAACAGCATCTTTTTATATCTTTCTATTCTCTAGATAAATATATTCATTCTTTTTATAACATCTGCTTACATGATTTCTACATGCTTTTTCATATAATAAAATATTCTAATAGTGGGCTTTCAATTCCTTGAGTAAAATAAATGAGGATGGACATGCTTCTTGAAAAGATGTGGAATAATTGAAAAAGGCTTGTTTGGAATAGTGCCTAACATCCGAAACTCCCTCATATTGCCATGCAAAAGTCAACTGATTATTTCTGAGTGATGTATGCTATGCTGTTAGTCTAATTGCCAGCAGTGGCATTGCTCAGCCATAAAGAAGTTCACTGCATCAAAAAAATTTAATTGGGGCATCTCAATATACTGGCATTTCCTTGCAGAGCTAGTTAAAATGAATACAGAAACTGTGATGTACAAGGATTGAAGTGTACATTCTTCACTTGAACGAGAGAAATTAACAGAAAAATGACTCAATTTAGAACAGTATGCTGTAATTCTGCTCCCTGCTCTTAACTCCTGCAACCATTAGCTGATTATTATTAATAATAATTCAATAATAATAATAATAATTCTGATTTACTTTATCATAAGATACTTTAATGCTATATAACTAATTAGGTCATTGACTTTACTCTGCTGCAAAAATTTTAGTGAAGAAATGAAAGAAATGACAAACAAAAAGAAAACAGTAATGGAAATTTTAAAAAAGAAAAAGATTTTTTAAAAAAAGAAAAAGAAAAAGAAAAAGAAAAAGAAAAAGAAAAAGAAAAA
>CM021731.1:195077291-195189639 GCA_011075105.1 Heteronetta atricapilla
AAAGAAAAAGAAAAAGAAAAAGAAAAAGAAAAAGAAAAAGAAAAAGAATGGTATAGCCATTTTGTCCAAACTTAATTTCATTGAATATCATAGTTAATCAAACAGTCCAGCATTGTTGATGACATCTGTATTAATGTGCTGTTGCTTTCCTAATGGACGGAACTGTTCATAAGAAAAATTACACAAAAGAATAATTTGGTATTAAAAATTAAACCCAGCAATACACAGGACTAAAAATATTCTATTTTTGTTTCTCACATCCTCACTGTCAGGGGTGGGAAACCTAAAATGTCCACTGACATTAAAGTCATCAACAGGCAAAAAAGTAAATAGTAAGTTAAAAAAGGAGAAAATTTAATTCTCTCTCTGTAAATACATGAGAGAAAATGACTACACCACAGTTTAAATGGGTAATAGGGCATGTTTCAGAAGTGCCATGTTGAAATGCTGAACTTTACTTTCTCTCATTAAGTTGATTCATTGAGTAGGTAACAAGGGAATAACTGGTAAATGCTGACTGCTGCGTGAGCCTCCACACTGCCCACATCCATCATTTGATACTTTGAGGCAAACATGCCCACCCAGCTTTGTCTTTCCATGCTCATCTCTCTTTCTTCCACTATCATGCAACAGTTTTTTTTCTTTTAACATCACAGATAAAGGAAGCCACTGCCTCATTCTTGAACTGTTTCAAATAAAGACTCCATAAAAATAAAAATAAAATTAAAAGTTAGAAATCCTTGAAGGAACAGCCCCGCATGTTGTTGCACACAACAGAAATACTCCCCTGGGCTTTGAGATTCCCACTGATGTTCAAAAGCATTTCCTCGCCTAGAAACTATCCTGAAAATGTGAAAATTTGGCCCTACTTCTTCTCATTATAATTATTTTTCAGATTTTTTTTTTTCCAGAAATGGCAGTGATTAAGCAAAGTGGAAGTTATGTTTTTTCACTTGAGTAGGCTGAGTTGAGGGTCAGGGGACTATTGATTGTTCTGATTAATACACTGCACTTCGATGTCTGGAAAGGTGACTAAAAATGAAGGGGCCATATCCTGCCCTGTGTTCATGGGTGCAATTCCCAACTGAAATCAATGTCTCTAAGAAAAAAGAGAATCAATGGCCCTAGGCATTAGTGGAGGTCAGAGTACAAGACATACAGGTCAAATCACTGGTCATTGTAAATCATTGCCACTCTCTTAACTCAGTGGATCTATTGCACTTAGGTCAGGGATCTGGCCCTGAGAGTAATCTCTATTTTGTTTTCACATCTATCATTTCCTCATACACTTTTGATTGTACTTTGCTTTTGCAAGCAGTTTTATTTGAAATGGATTACACTCAGTGTTCTGTGTATTTCTAATATTCACAGATATTTTAAGAACAACGTTTGGGTATTTTCTGTGCCTTTAAATTAAACTTCCTATGCTGCATGGGTATATATTCCCTACCACTCATAGCTCTGATCTACATAGATACATGAAGAAAGGTGCTGAGTATTAAAATTTCATATTGAAATGTTGAGGATACTCAGCAGCCTGTAGACATTATCTTCATTCATTTATTCCTCTTGGATTTTTGTTTTTCTTCTTGTATTATATTTATTTATTTATTTTCTATTTTCATATTCTTTATGTCCTTAGAAATTTAAAATTTTTCTGAATTCTGCTATCCAAAATTCAGGAAGTTTTCCACACAACCTCAGCATTTTTCTTTTTGACACCTCAGATGAAAAATATTCCTAAATATTCCTTCAAGGAGGAAAACTCTCCAAGGATGAAAATATAACTCTTAGATAAATAAGAGTATACAAACATTCCTTGGACCTGAACTTAAACTGTAAGTGTAAGAAAAAAAAAAAAATCTGTTTGAAATTTCATCCTAAATCATAAGAAGAATGGGATGGTTCAGAAAAACTTCACTGATATTTGAGCAAGCTTCTGATAACTAGATTCACTTCTGGTATAAAATGCCTTTTTAAGCAGTTCTAGTGTTTTCTTTCAGCATGAAGAACAGAGGAAACTTCAGGTAGATGTTTCTCAAAAAAAAAAAAAAATAAAATAAAATTCTGGGACTGCAATTTCCAAAGCATGCTGAAAGACCTGATTATTTGTCTCCCACTAAAAGACAAGGACAGTCTCAAGTAACACGGTTGCCTTTAGAAATACCAACAGAAACTTCCCTGGCCTCATTAACCATTAGCCCTGTATATCAAATAGGACAGAGAATGAAATACAAATAGATATGGATGGATGAGAGTCTAATTTAATAACTACTCAATATAGCTGCCCACTGTCTGATGCATTGCTGCATAATGGGCTATTGATTTGGGGAAAAAAAAAAAAGATTATATGATAGCTAGGAGCAAATGCCTGGCTCTCTTCCTCACAAGATTTATTATTTTTGATAATGAGTAAATACATTTTATGCATGAACTTTGCTTTTCTAACTGTCTTAATTCTGTCATCTCCAAGGGCAAGGCCCCTTATAGCTTCACGGTCAGTGTCCATAAAAAATCTGCATGTACTTCAGTCAGATAATGAAGGCTCCCACAATATGCAAGTAACTCCAGCAGACAAGAGGGTCTGACAGAGGATCCTCTTGCATACTTACTTTCTGTATATGGTATTGTTTCCAGCCCTTTGGACAATTCTGATATAAACTGGATAAAGGTGCTCCTAATTCACTCTTTTTCCTAAGAAAGATTCCCTTGGGATGAGACCACCAAATAGAAGATCCTACAATTCATTAATTACTTTACCCTTAAAGTGTCACCATCCCTCTGTTAGTGCTTATATTGTCCACATAAGTAACAGTTTTGGTTCCTTGAATTTGAAAGATATTTAGCTAATCATTTTGTCTGCCACAGCATTTTACTGGGAAGAATTTGAAGCATATGTCACTGCATTAACAGATTTCAATCACTGATTTCTACATACTTTAACTGGATTAGGATGGGTGGGAAGTAGAAAAAGAACTGAGATTTTTCCTCCATTCCATGATGTTCCAGACACCCATATGGAGCAGTACAATAATATCCTGAAAGGCATAGCTCTTAACAATTGTGTTAAAATCATATCTACAATAATTAGGGAAGTGTGCCCACTGCTGGGACAATGCAAAGATGCTTTTCTTTTAAACACATCTTTTGTATGCATATAGATCTATGCAGATAGTTACAGACATAGATTTGGATTATATAGATTAGAGACAGAGATAGGAGTATGAATGCACATATTTAAGAATAAGAACAGGCTGAGCCCCAAATTTCATAAAGCTTATTATCTTTATAAAATATCTTCACCTGTAATACACTGAGCTTTGAAAGCCTGTTGAAATGCATAAGAGGGTATTTTAAAACTGCGTAAAAAGCAATTTCAAAGCCACTAGCAATTATACTGGAAAGCTCATGGAGAGCAAATGAAGTTGTGAAAGAAAAGGGGAAAAATGTCTCTTTAAAACAAGAAAAGAAGAGGATGTGATAGTCACAGCTCAACAGCTTAACTCTGAATTCCTAACGGAAAAAAAAAAAAAAAATCTGTAAGCATCAAGAAGAAAATAAAGTACTGAGCAGCAGCTCCGCCAAAATCAGTCTTATTTCCTTCTGCAGCAGATCAAGTGAATAGGGACAAAGAACTGGTATTCTTTAGGGAGGCTTTTGCCACTGTTTCCAGCTGGTGTTCTTGAGGGAAACTATGAAAATTTGGACAAATAAAAATACTAGAGAAATGAAAAACTGCTTGGATATGATAGTCATAGAGTAGTTTCTAATTGTTTACCATTAAAATGGAAAAAAACAATGGCACGACTAGGACACCGTGACCAATAATATTAAATATTTTCATTTTGACTTGGACAACTTTTCAAGGCTGCGTTGGATGGGGCTTTAGGCAATATGGTCTAGTGGAAGATGTCCCTGTCCATGGTAGGGGGGTTGGAATTAGATGGTCTTTAACATTCCTTCCAACCCAAAACATTCCATGATTCTGTGATTCTGTGACAATACCAGTATGGGGAGGACCACACAGAGAGGATTAGTTAGCATGGTGATCTTGAGATTTTGGAAGTATCATCTAGTCAAACGAGAAGCAATTAAATGTGAACAACTATAAAGTCCTACACTTAACTCAAATAATAATATCCACAAATACAGGACGATGCTCAAACTAGGTGTCAGATCTACAGAAAATAATCTGTAAGTCCCTTGATGAGCAGGCATCAGCACATTGTTGCAAAACCAGGTAAGTATTAAAGAATGAGAACTATATTCTGAAAGATACATGACATATTTCCAATCTATTTATCGTTCAACTGCCAACTAGAATAGTCCATCTGGTTTGAGACACTGCTCTCTGAGAAAGATGCTGTCATGGAAAACAATGAGAACATTCTGAAGTCTAGAAAATATGATCTATAGGGAAAAAAATAAAAAAATAAAAAATAAAAGAAAATAATAGGGTTTGTTTCAAATGAAAAATACAAGACTGGAGGGACAAATTATATAATTGTCATTGACTTCAGAGAAACAAAGGTGAGAGAAATTGACTGTTCATAATTTATGGTTTAATAGGTTTAAATTAATCATAAAAGATTTAAGGTAGTTTGGTGGAAAACTTGGCTAGGGGAACAGATTTGTGGGGATTGGAAGATGGAAGATGGTTTTGAAATTTTATTTCTTAGAAGGTTTTTAACAACAGGTTAGACAAGTACTTGCCGAGTTTACCTACCTAGTTAGCCATTGTCTAGCTAACTGGATAACAGAAACAATCTGAGGACTCGTTTAGCCCTACTTTCATTATTCCCTGCCCATTCCTAACTAATAAACACAAATGCCAATTGTACTTTAATGTCGCTATTTTCAGAAAGAGTGAGAGGCATTTCATCTAAGTTTCCTCAGAATTGTTAGAACTGAGTCACCATATGGTACACATTAGTGATGTTATGGTATTTCTCATTCACTTTCTGTCATCGTCACTCATTTTCATAAGTTTTCAGGAACCTCTGGGACCCTTAAAGTTAATTCTCCACAGAAAGAATGTGATTGGAGTTACCCATCCCTCAGTGACAACTTTGTGTTGCTTTGTGCACATAAAATATCCCAGCAAACAGCAGCTTCTGCTGACTAGATTGGGCTGTCCTGTGAGTCCTCATTTCTCTTGCAGGCAACAAGGCTTTTATTAGTGTCTGTCACTTTAGAAGATGCAGACTACAATATTCTCTTCAATGAGTTCACTTCAGCTATAATACTCAGAAAGGCAAAACAGTTCCTGTTTTTCTTCTATGTACAAGACTGTTGCCTTCATAGGTCCACCCCCCAACGTCTTTCAGAAACAAATCATATACTACTGATACTACTTTAAATTCATCTGCAAACACTGGTTGAAACAGTTTTGCCACTATTTATGCTGTTTATTGAGGAAAAAAAAAAAAAATAAGTAAATCAGTTGCTGCCAAACTCTCTTCAACATAGCAATGACTATTTCAGGGTTTATGTCAAGTTTAGTTCCATGTACCAAATAATTCACTTATTTTTATTGTTTAAGATATGGGCGGTTTGATCCTTTCTTTGAGCCAATAGCATCCTCATGAAACCCTCCAGGAATTATTCAAAATCATTTTCAGTACTCACGATGTTATGTGGTATAAGAATCATTATTAATCTGAGGGTAGCAAACATTTTATAAGGATGATGTTTTCCAGTTGACGCTTGCTCTGACAGTTCTAACTGCATAATGGCCTTATCAAACTGAGGGAGATTTCTAATTTTGTATGAATGAAAATCAATATATACTTCTCTGGATTTAATGTGTATAATGGTTATATTTCTCAAAAACATTTTGTCAGCTATTGCTCTGGGTTAGTCTGAATGAATTCTTAATATAAGACAAACACTGAAATGCTCTCTATGAAAATTAATTTGATTTCATCCATCATGTTGTCCCAGGCAGAATTGTCTTTACCAGTGTGATTAGGCTACCAAAAGCTGTGTTTATATTTTCCTCCCATGTATATGATATCTATAATACTCCAGCATCAGCAGCAACAGTTATTCATTTCAGGTCACAGACATCCTTAACATCCTACACTCTGTCCAGTAGCTCGGATGCTGAAAAGTGGCAAGGATGAGAACTGATATGCTTCTCAGCACCATCAGATCTGTCATATCCAGATGCCCCACATTCTGCAGTCACAGAATGTACATGCACAATATCCACAGCACCAGCTGTGGACCATGGATAAGTTATCAGTGTGACAAGGTCAGTAGTCTGGAATACTCCCTTTTTAGTTTGTAATGAGATCTGTGACTAGACCGTCCCAGTAAATCACTTAAACATTCTGTATCAAAACCTGATTAACCTAAGGATAAATGCTACAGTATAACTGCTGTTGCTCCAGACACAATTGCCAGCTAAGCAGGTTCATCTGAGCTGTAATAGAATTTCAGATGATGGACTACCAAAAACAGGATCAACCCAAGGTACTGTAGGACCCTGTTCATGTACTGAATGAATACAAGAACATGCAATGAAACTGAACTTCAAGACCTTTTTTGTCTCTTGGGATTTCACTTGCATTTTTCAGTGTCTTCTCTTAACTGGTTTGAACCCCTCTGGAGCTGTATAAGAGTATAAGAAAGCTGTGTTTGCAGGGACACTTGGACACTTAGTACATCCAAAGCCAAAGCCAAAGGAAAAAAAAAAAAAAAAAAAAACTAAGCACCCTAAAGCTGTTGTCTGCATTTCCCTCTATCTAAATCATCCAATGGCAGCTTAAGTGCTCTGCCACACCCTAGGCTGCTGCGTCACAATGCTTCTTTTCCACCTTTTTCACCCAAATTAAAACATCTCAGTAGTGAACAACCCCAGTTCCCTCAGCCTTTCTTCATAGGAGAGGTGCTCCCCAGCCCTCTGATCATCCTCGTGGCCTTCACCTGGACTTGCTCTAACAGGTCCACATCCTTGTGCTAGGGGCCCCAGACCTGGTTGCAGCACTCATAGTGAGGCCTCACAAGAGCAGAGCAAAGGGGAACAACCCCTCCCTCCACCTGCTGGCCACTCTTCTGTTGATGCAGCCCAGGGCGTAGTTGGCCTTCTGGGCTGTAAGCACACACTGCTGGCTCATGTCGAGCTTTTCATCCACTAGAATCCCCAAGTTCTTCTCTGCAGAGCTGCTCTCAGTGAGTTCTCCACCCAGTCTGTACTCTTGTCCAGGACTTCCCCAGCCCAAGTGCAGCACCTTGCACTTGGCCTTGCTGAACCTCCTTAAGTTCACATGGACCCACTTCTCAAGCTTGTCTAGGTCCCTTTGGATGGCATCCCTTCCTTCTGTTGTATCGACCATGAGCCAGCAGTGTGCCCTGGTGGCCAAGATGGCTAATGGGATCCTGGCGTGCATTAAAAGGAGTGTGGCCAGCAGGTCAAGGGAGGTGATGCTCCCCCTCTACTCTGCCCTGGTCAGGCCTCACCTGGAGTACTGTGTCCAGTTCTGGGCTCCCCAGTACAAAAAAAAGACAGGGATCTCCTGGAAAGAGTCCAGTGGAGGGCCACAAAGATGATACGGAGCCTGGAGCATCTTTCCTATGAGGACAGGCTGAGAGACCTGGGTCTGTTCAGCCTGGAGAAGAGGAGACTGAGAAGGGATCTTATCAATGTCTATAAATATCTGAGGGGTGGGAGACAGAAGGATGTAGATAACCTGTTCTCAGTGGCTTGTGGGGATAGGACAAGGGGAAACAGCCTGAAAATAATACACAGGAAGTTCTGCACCGACATGCGAAAGAACTTCTTCACGGTGAGGGTGACGGAGCACAGGAACAGGCTGTCTAGAGAGGTTGTGAAGTCTCCTTCTCTGGAGATATTCAAGGCCCGTCTGGACACCTACTTGGGCAGCCTGCTCTGAGGATCCTGCTTTGCAGATCATCGTTGGACCCGATGATCTTTCGAGGTCTCTTCCAACCCCTACAGTTCTGTGTATCTGTGACTGCACCACTCAGATTGGTGTTATTGGCAGACTTGCTGAAGGTGCATTCGATTCCATAGTCTGTCATTGATAGATATTAAGCAGCAGTGGTCCCAGAACAGACCCCTGAGGGATACCACTCATCCCCAGCCTCCACCTGGACACAGAACCATTGACCACAAATGGGGATGTGCTAAGCAGCTTTTCATAGGTGCAGCAATAGAGAAACAACCACTAATTATGTATCACATTAATTTTTAGCTATGTACTTATGTCTATCATAGCCACATTTGCTTGTCTTCACCTCAGACAAGTATTCTCATTCTCTTATGGTAAACAAATGTGCTGCTTCCTGCCAAATCATATGAAATAGCAAATAAAGCCCTGATGATAAATCTTCACTCCTTGAACTTACCCTTTATATTACTATTTTGCAAATATCTAACCAAATCAGCAGCTGTGATACAGCTGTACATGTACAAGTATATCAGGTTAACTGCACCTGTTCAAAAGCACAGGAGACAGAACTAGAAGCCTTTAAGCCTTTTTTTTTTTTCTTTTTCTTTTTGATATCTTTCAACTTAATCTAAAGAGGAAGCAGAAACTGAAGCATAGTAGATCCACCATTTCTTTAACAGCAGAAGAGAGTGGAGTGAGGATATTTTTCAGAAGGGAAACCTTGTGAAAATTATTTCAGGGTCAACAGCATTTTATGGACCTTAGGGGAATGCTGAGAGGAGAAATTTTTGTCACTCTTAACAGATAACAGGCTATGAAAATCACATTATACATCCACTAGTTATCTTTCATTCAGAATCTGTTTTACCAGAGTCAGTGTAGAGCAGAAGCAGAACTCAACAGTATGAAGATGTGCCTAGTCCCCTAGGTGATACAGCCAAATCTTTTGGAAAACAAAAATACCATGACTAAATGGGAAACCCATTGACAACAAGGAATCACCTATGTTGTATGCTGAGATTGTATGACTGTAACTGAGATTTTTGTCATGAACCAGACTGACTTGCCTGTCAGAATTTTCATTTTCCTGCCAATTTGGGCACTAGCTGAGAAGTGCAACTGTGCTTACTCTGGCTCTTTGGTCTATGAGATATCTTCTCTTGCATACTTGCACATGCTTCATTTTGTATGTATAAAGAAAAGCTAGAATATAAACACAGTGATGACAGTTGTATATTATGTTAATTTTTTTATACATTTTTCTATTACACCATGTGTATGCATTTGTGTACGTAAGTGCATAAGCTTTAGGTGTACAATAATTACAAATCGGATTATTAATATATATTTTAAAAACAATCAAACAAACCACAAAATAACTACTCTTGTGGGCCATACATCCACAGTAACCACTCTGAAAGAATGATAAAATTATTGTCAATATATTTAGACTCAAGACAGCCCCCTACATTTACATTGAAATGAGAGACTAAGAACATTTCATTCAGAATTTCTATTATAGTACTTAATATAATCAAATGCCACAGTACTGACCTGGACAATGTTTTAGGAGTGCTCAGAGGAGTTTCAGAGTCACACCAAATCTGCTCAGGTTTCTTGATCTCTCATCACAGGGTCCCTAGGTAGGAATTATGCCAGCAGATTAGGATTTGCACAGCTTTAAAAAGAACAAGAAACAACCCAGAGCCAGACAATGAAGAGACTAAGTAGGGGAAAATTTCCTCTCTCCATGTCAGCGCCCAAGTAGATATATTATTATCTTTCTCTCTCATTCTTGACTCCTATACATGGAATAACAAAAGTGCCCTCTGGCATGTGATCAGACACACCAGGATGGCTTTTATCTTCATGTTCTGATGTAGACACTATTTTAGAAATGTACTTGGTGCTTATGTCACAATGGGAAAATGTGTTTGGGCTATCTAAATGATTTAGGTCTCAGAGAATGGCTGGACCCTAATCTCTGTGCTTGATTTTCATCCTCCCGTAGCAGACTACAGCATATTCCTAGCACAGAGGGACCCTTCAAGGCACCAAGTTTGCAACATGCTGAATAAGGAAGACTATGAAAATACCTTAGATTGTTAAAATATCCTCTATTTTTTAAAGTAAATCTTTAAAAAGTGAGTGTTCCATATGTAATAATCCATGACAATTAACCTAGACACAGGGTGTATTTCCAATTGTAAGGCAACCTAGCATTCCTTCAAAGAGGTGTCAAAAACAATCATAGGCTAATGAGATTTTACATGAACCGCCTGCTGTTAGCTTTCAATTATATAAAACACCTTTGCTGAAAGTGAGGAAAACCTTTTTATTATTTGCAAATGACTTACAGAACAGAAAGAGATAATGGGAAAAGAAATAAGAAACTAATAGAACAGTCTGAGCAGCCCAGCTCTACTCCTATCCCCATAATTCTGCTGGGGTGTGGGGGGACGGTAATGATGGTAATACTGTGCTCAATGACACTGGGGAACAATGCAGTGGAAAGCTACATGAATAACTGACATAACAGTTCACTGCTACTCCTACAAAAATGTTAAGCCAAAAATTTTAAAGTACTTTATTTTACTTTACAGTTGCCTTATTTTTAAAAAAAAAAAAAATAATAATAAGTATCCTTAAAAATGTGGAAGGAGGAATAAAGAAAGAAAAAAAAAAACGTATTTCAAATAATAGTTTAAAATGTTTTAATTATTTGGGATTTCAGAATATCTGTAAGAGAAAATGAAATGATTGAGATGAACAGTTTAGCATATCCTGAAATACATTTGCAGAACATCAGAGTCTAGCCAGATATCCATTTTATACATTTGTTTCTCCAAAAACTTCAGGCCAGAGCATTTGCTTCAGTCCCACTGAGCTTTTGGCCTTCCTGTATGAGATCAACAATTGTACTCTGGACATGAGCAAATTTAGAGGAAGACTGAAGTAAATCATAAACTGAAATATCCAACACAGCCCCCTTTGAATGAAGGAAGGGAGTATGGGGGGCATAGTCATGAAAGACGCTTTCTCTTTTAATTTTTTTATAGACCTTTCATACTTGCAAGTTCCAGAGAAAAATGAAGAGAGCATAGAACTAGAGGGCTTGCACTCATTACATTTTCACCTACCTCATATCATGGTGTAATGGACATTGACATCAAAATTTGTGAGTTTAAGAAGCTATTATATGGACATAAAGCTTGCAGATTGGCAGAAAATCTTTGAGCCACATTCTTTTTTCTCACATCACGCATTAAGATTTGTAATTTGTAATATCAGAACACTAAATTTTCAGAAGCACTTTGGAGGGATTTAAATATCAACCTACAGTACAATGGAAGATGTGTCCTGCAAACTGCTTTTGGAGACGGTATTGTAGATGGGCATTTCCTTGGAGTCTGGAGGTTGCTGTACTTCTATTAGCTTTATTAATAATGTGATTGTTGGATAGTGTCTCTAAAGAGAGTTCCTGCAAAATCCTCCTGCCATCTAAATCATGACCTTTGTGTTGTTCCCCAACCCATATTTTCTCAATTGAAAAAAATATATAAAATATTTTCCATTGTCCTTGTTATACATGAATATATGAGCTTTTAATAATAATAAAACAAACAAACAGGTGTGATCCAGTTCTATGGAAGAGGAGGATTCCTTTCAAAAGAAGAAGAAAACAAAAAGTAAATAACTTCACCAACAGCTGACATTTGAGATGGGAAAGGGGCAATCAAGGTGAAAAGAAAAGCCCAATGTGACCTTCCCAAAACCTGTAACAATGACAGGCCTTCCTTCTAAGAACAATGAAAAAAATCACCTTTCCATTAGTAGGTGTCTGCAACGAATTACCCAAGCTGAAAGAAGGTTTGAGAGGATCCGGATCCCACCAAAAGCCAAAGGACCTGGAGGGAGGAAGAAGCCTTATCCCTTGAGATGTGCAAAAGTGCTTACAAAAGAATTGTTACTTCAATCAACTGAAAAAAGGTCAGATCCATCAGTGATTGATAGAAGCTGAATGCACTGTCACACTTCTTGAAGTTTAAACAGCTGTATACCCTGAAGATAGTATTCAAAAAAATGCATTTGGAACCAGTGTCACAAGCAGGATACAATTTGAGAATCTGCTGTGGCATTAGAAAAAAGTTCACTCTTTAGAGGGTTCATCATCCAGAACCATGGCTTTAGTACAGACTGCTGTGGCAACCAATCCTTGCTTGCAGAGGCTTACAAGAATGAGAGGAAGCGATAATGTCACATTCACAAGCTAAAACACTGCATGGATTTCCAAGTTAATTCAAACAAGCCAAGCAGACCAAAAAAAAAAAAAAAAAAAAAAAAAAAGTGTTTAAGTGTTTACACAAAAGCAGGCTCAAAATCAGAAGGTGACTAAACTTGCTATTTCATAATGTAATGTGTCATATGCAAATGAATTTTAAAATTAAGGAAATGAAGCTGTGGGTGAGTTTGATTTTGCAATATTTAAAAGAGAGAAGGGATTAGTTTTAAATATTGGGCACTAAGAGGACTTATGTATCATCATCTATGGTTCATTAGTTGGTAAAGGTCAGATGTCCTAAAGGCAAAAACCTACTCAGGGTGACACTGTTCTAAAATCCATGGAGGGAATGGTGGTACATTAATCCTCAGATCCCCCTGCATCGTAGGATAATAACTTTCTTCCCACTCAGCTCAGCAGCAAATAACCAGCCTCTCCATTGGTGTGTTTTAGCTTCCTAGCCTGGCAAGAAGGCTGGGGCATTGGTACATCCCTCCTTACTGCTGAGTGTCCCCCAACAATTCTGAAATAGACATGTTTAAAGGAAAAACAAAAACAACAACAACAACAAAAAAAAAAACCCTGAACCTCTATGAACAAGTGGTTTGGACTTGGCATAGACTTTCCATTTGGAAAATGGTGTTTCTTTGGAGTGGGGGTAAGAAATCTCTTCCCCTTTCCATTTTTTTCCCTTAATGTCTACATTTAAAACTCAGAAAAGGAAATCAAATTTTATTCACATTTAAGCACAGGGGATAAATCCAAGGTTCAGTCTAGTCCTAAAGGAGTAAGAACAGTATTTTATTTGTGACAAGGCTGGCCAACGTGTCTAGCTTTTAAATCTTGTATTTAAGCTATGTCTACATGAAGTTTTCCTAATGAATCATATTATTGGTGTGTTACCTTCCAGCACTGCCTACCAGGACGTGACCAGGTAGCGTATCCAGAGCCGCTACAGCAGACTGATTGAGAATCATTAGCGAGACAAAAGGGCAGATGATAGACATTAAAGTGAAGGAAGGAAAAAAAATACCTCATACCAGGCTCAGGAAGAGTTATAATTGAGGTTTTTTGTGACAGAAAAAGGAAAAGAAAAAGAAAAAAAAAAAAAAAACTATTGCAGAAGGGAAGCCTTCTCTATGCTGACTCTATGCTGACTACCTGATGACTGTAATATCACTTTGCATCCCAGTTCTCAACATGCCTGTTCCAAAACATGCCTGTTTTGCCACTGGCATGATCTATGAGGAAGACCAAGACTGTCACCGGTCCCAAGGGACAACTTCTGCTAAGAGTCATTCCATACCCTCTAATGCTCATTTTCAACTACAATAACTATCAGAAGCAGCTTAATGGTGGCCACCTTGCTCTGACATGGATAAACATACCATGCCCCTGTGATCTGAATGGAAGACCCTCTCAATGCACCAGGGTCACCCTCTATGAGAGAAAACAGCTCAAGGAGAGACATTTTGGTGAAAGAATGTGAGAGAAGAGGTTCATATCAAAGCTCCAACCACCTTGGAAAGCAGGCCCAGCCTATTACTCTCAGGCCTATTGAAGGGCCTGAGATCTTCCTAATTTTTTGGGGGCATCTTTGGACACATCTGCAAAAGAAAGGGGCAAGGTGCATCAATATCACCATTTATCCCCACAATTGCCTCAGGACTGGAGGACATGTTCCTGACATGTTCCTGTCATGGAAGATCAGAGCAAACTCAGTGCTGTCATGAGAAGCTGGGAGAAAAGGAAGTATTTCCTCATCCTGCGTGTGGCTGTACTTTCCACTCTCTGCAGCCTTACTGAGAATATATCAAATTTCTGTTCTCTGGATTCAGCAACAATTTTGCTGTATGATATGGTGCTACTTGGTATTCACCAAAGGGTATCTCTGTTGATACCAAAGGGTGTCTCTGTTGGATTTGCATGCCTTTTTTTTTTATTCTGCTGATCTTCTCAGATGTCTTGAATGAGACCTGCAAAGCTAATAGAAAGGTGAGAAAGGTGTAAGTCACTATTTTTTAAAAACATATTTTAGCCTGTCTGATGTTTATTTTACTGTGTTGGATGTTGATTCTTTCATTCCTTGTATCATCTATGTAGTAGTTTTATTTCCTATACTGTATCCTCAGAGCTGTCAGAAGATGCACGTTGCTCCTCAAATCCAGGACTGAGTGGTGCATGTACAGATCAAGCTGAAGATGCCAAACAAATCCAAATGAACATTATCTTTTTTTTTTTTTTTTTTTTTTTTTTTCATTTGGACCAAATAATTAATATAGCATGGTTTAAAAAATCTTGTCCTGGGATCTCTTTCATATTGCATAATACACACACTTATAAGCAGACAACGTAAAAAGCCTTTTTCATGCAAACTAGAGGGTACTGCTGTTGCCATCCAAGGATCACTCATTCATATTGAAGACATTTTTTCCAAGAGTCCAGTAAGTAAAAGTGGTAAAAGATTCATTGGTAAATAAAGGAGTGAGCAAACTCACAATGTTAGTTCAGTGGATGTAAACTTCTTGTTTGTCCTTCACTGCAGCAAAGAAAAGCAGTAATCCTAAAATAATATCATTTCCCTCTTGGATCTGAGGCTGATGATTGTTTAACACAACCAGACATATTGCTATATCAGTTAATATTATAAGCTATAACCTTGAATATTCAAATCAAGCACCTGAAAGGGCAAGATATCCTTGTGGAGGAAACCATTTCTGCTGTATTCAACATTGTAACGCTTTGAATGAGCCCAGGAAACTGACTTTTTAGCTCTGATTACAAATGCCTGTATATACAAGACAGATTGTCAAGATCACTTCACATGTCACTGAAATGCAAACACTGCTCAAGAAAAGCAAACACTTAACAAAGCAATATATTAGCTGTAAACAGGAAAGTGTGAGAGCCTAGAGAGCCCAAAGCATCAGATGGCACTATGATTCTGAGGCTGAAGCTCTGATTAAATAGATTCACAGCAAATTGCCTCATTTCCCTCTTACTCCATAGCGGGAGTGCAGAGCATTGTGGTATTTTCCTCTGCGTAATTCTCCAATGTGTATATGCAGCCAGTTAGTTCATACACCTAGGGCCAGCTTTCATGGTCTGTCCATGCTCCAGGAAAGAGCATGTAGACTAAACATCAGGGGAGAAACATGCCACAATAAGTCACTCGTTTCCAGAGGGACAGTTTTCAAAAAAGAGACTCTCCCTTTAGCTTCCTGTAGGATTACAGCTCAAATGAGCACTGAATCCTCTTGAACCAAGCCACACTTTGCTCCACACTTGGAGCCAGGTGGTGGTGGTATCCACAGTACAGTGGATCCCATTATCCCAATCCTCCTAATACTCTCTCCAGTAAGACTACCTATAGCAGTAAACCATGGGAGCAATTCAGCAGTACTGGTGCTATTTCCAGTACATCTAGATTAGGATTATGACACTCTTTTACACAAAGTAATGTCTCTCTCCTCACCTCCTTTACACCTGGCATAAAAGAGATTTCAAAGACATATACACGTGATAATAATACACTGAGGAAAAGAAAACTAATATGAAAAGCCATACTTGGATTTTTATTCTTTCAGAAGCTTTCTGAAGTCTGTAATTTCAGCAACGGAGAAAAAATCTGACAGTCAAAGGCAATCACTTCTCCAATCAGCTGCTTTATTTACCAGGCTACTGGATGTGCAATTATTCCATCTGCATAAAGATTGCTTTAATTTTTAATTTACATATAAAACCATTAAAGGTACAAGATTGACAGTACTGACAATGGAAGGCCTCTGATTTATTCCCCTAAAAAAAAAAAAAAAAAAAAAAATGCTCTTATCAAAGACAAGAGCAATGCAAGGCTCCTCCTTCATGGCTGTGATGTGCCTTGGATTTAGAGATAGAGGGGCCATTTCAAGGATGAAGAGTGTGCTTTAAACTCTGAGTTAGTCTTTTAAGTGTACTAACAAAATATTAAAAATGAAATACAAGATGACTTGAAAATCAAAGTATTTCAAGTGTCTCTATGAATTTTTAAATAGATCCCTTTTGAAACTAACAGTTACTAAGATAGCCAAATTGCTCTAAGAAAAACAAGGTAATTTAACTGTGAAACAGACCAGGAACTGAACAGGAAAAATAGGATCACCTTTGTGAAGTGTTGTTTTACTGAAAAATACTTACTCATCTTTGCCTGTTTCCGAACATAATCATTTTCTGAAAACAAACAAATACATGAACTGCAGAGGTGGGAGATGGATAAAATGGAGCAGGCGTTGGAAGCAAAGCAGGCAAACAATGGTCTGAATGGACCTGATAGGGTTACCACTTTAAATGAGCACATTTTTAACAAATGCACAGAAAAGGCAAGATAGATGAACACTGAAGTTCTTTGTAAAGCTTTTAAACTTCACCAGGCCCAATAATTTGCAACAGCATTTCGTTCTGACTGGGCAGACTAAGTTCACTTTTGTATCAGGAGAAATGACTGATCATCAGCTACTGCCAGCCAGTAGCACATAGGCTGTAATATGTTCATCAGCTCCCTGTGGCACCTCCTGGGAGTACCAGTCTTCAGCACAGAGAAAGAAAAATTTATGATTCTAAATCATATTTATGTATTTTCAGGTTAGAGAATACTAATATGACGAAGGTATTCTTTCCCTGCCTCCTCATCTTTCATGCATACTGTTAAATGAATTAGGATAACCCTTCAGAGTTTAAAATACAGGTAAAAAATAATCATGTTTTTTGCTGAACTCTGATCCTTTGCAACACACAGGACACATAAATACAAGCATACAGGACTGTAAAGAGCTACAAAAGTATACAGAAATGTCTTTTCCATGTGGCACTTGTAAATGTTAATAGCAAATACATCTTTGTGAACTCACATTATCTAGGAATTTATCAAAAGGGAATAATCTACAAGGCAAGAGAACAAAGAACCAAAAGTTTAACCTTAAAAAACAGATACCAACTGTGAGAGCCAATGGAAAATAGATAAAAACTAATAAAGTGAGCAGCAGGTGGATGAAAGCTTAGGTAGTTTACAGCTTAAATCTATCTCCAGAGCCTCTTTGAAACAGAAGCAGCAGAGACATAACTGCCTTCCTCTTCCTTTCCTCTGCCATGCCAAGGTGAACATGATGGCTTTGAAAATTTGTGGCACTGAGACTGGCCTAGAGGTCCTCTGGCCATCAGCTGAGCAGGGATGGGACATAGCAAGTAGCAATCTTCTACACATTTAGGAAGCTTTTGAAGATACCCCCTGTCTGGAACAAGTGTAAATTATGGGACATACAATGAACACAATAGCTCATTTGCACATCAGTGTTAGTTTTTTGCTGAGAGGGAAAGCTTTTTTGCGCTGTATTTCAAGCAAGAAGACATTGTAATCCGTGTTGATGAGTCATGTAAATGGTTCTGACTTTATACTAAAGCCTCAGCAGAGATTTTCACAAATAGAATCATAAAGACAGATTCCTAAATCTGCAGTTAGGAAAGGTAAGAGAACACTTGTTTTATAAAACGCGAGAACCCAATTGCCTGCAGAAATATTTGCAGATACTCAGTTTGCAGTCATCCCACTTCTTCCCCATCAGATATTAAGCATCTCTTATTTATTTGTGGTTTTCGTCATCAAGTCACCAATATCCCTTTTGCTGTATCTAACCTTGACTTATTCAGACTAAAGTTCCATGTGATCCAAAACTTTGATCTAAAAATCCTCAGATTTAGCACAGCAGTTATAAATCATGAACAGAAACCCACCAGTATAACCCAAGAAACTCTTAAAAGGATGAGCATGAATCTTTATCCAATGAGAATCAAGGAATCATTTCAAAGACAAGACACAATGGCTTTCAATAATCTTAGGTTGCTTAAGGACTTGGAGGAAGCCAGTGGCAGTGACAGAATGAAAACAATGCCTTTCCTGTTCCTGGAGCACATAGTCCTCCCAGATTCCTTATGCAGTCCCCATTTTTTAACTTGAGATGATATAATAAATCCTACCCTCGTGAAATGGGAAAATGTCTATATACAAGGAGCTTCTTCCCTTACAGTGGGATAAATCAAACCAAAAAGTGCCCAGGTTTGAACTGTTCAGAAGGCAAACAATTTTTGTAATTGGCCTCCTTTTCTCGGGGTGAGAATCTCATCCAGCTGGGCTCACAATTCTGCAGCAATCACAGAGGCATATTCTGCTTTCATTCAATATGACATTTCCTTTTTGTATGAGTTATTAGTGTGAAGCTGCAGCCTACAGCAAAAATAGAAGCTCAGCTTCTACTAAGCGCTCTCTTCCAGCTAAGCAGGAGAAGTAGTTTACAGGCTTTTAGCTATAAGTAGATCTGAATTTGACTAAAGAATCAGAGTACAAGAATATGAAATCTAATTTCAGTAGACTGTGTGACATTACCTGAATCCTTGTTTCCCAGTGCATTTCAGAAATATACCAAGCATTGTACAATTCCATCAAAACTCAGACAAATCAGTGGTGGAAACAGGAACTGAACTCATGGCTTCTAGAAAAGAACAAGTCAGAGTTTTTAATTGGGATTTCAGTTTCTGCCTAAATGCTTCACAGACATTGATACAGCTAAAATAAACGGCTTTAAACATAATCAAATAACTTCAGAACAAAAATGTTCATATAAAAAAAAAAAGGAAAGAAAAAGTACAAAGCATTGCATTCTAAAATATTTGTTTCAGGGAACTATTAAATCAACCATGTGAAAAGAGCTCCAGTAAAAACTAGCTAATAAAGCTGCCTTGATATATTAATTTATAAAAGGGGTAAGGGGGCATTTTTATCATATTCTGAGACAGTATTAATAAGCTGTACAGATAGATAAAGAACTGTTGTGTTTGCAAAAACTACAGCCAAAAAAGAACAGAGTGCCAGAAATACAATCGTTTTATTTATTTGCAAAGGTTAGAGAAATTAAGCACAGATACATTGCTGATTAGGCCCTCCAAACAAGTTAAATGAGGTGGTGATACAAAAGGAGATAACCTCTCATGCCCAGTTTAGTGGTCAGGTGTTATAACCAACTGGTGCTTCTCCTCACATGAAATAAAACCCATAGATCTATTAGAGACAGGTGTCATGCTGCTGAGCTGTATTGCCATCCCAAGACTGGTAACCCAGCTCCAGTCTCTGACAAGACTAACACTGAGATGCAAAAGGTAGCTGGGATCTTGAGGCAACACCATCAAGTGCCTTAGACTTCTTAGTGTAATGCATTCAAACTGCTACTTTTCTACCCATTCATCAAGTTACCAATTTCAAACAGATCTTCAGTTTTGGGCCTCTCACTACAAGAAGGACATTGAGGTGTTGGAGTGTGTGCAAAGAAGGCCAATGAAGCTGGTGAAGGGTCTGGAGAGTAAGTCTTAAGAGGAGCAGCTGAGACAGCTGGGGTTCTTCAGCCTGGAGAAAAGGAGGCTCACAGGAGACCTTATTGTGCTCTACAATTACCTTAAAGGAGGCTATAGCGCGGTGGGGGATCGGGCTCTTCTCCCAAGCGTCATGTAATAATACAAGAGGAAATGACCTTAAATTGTGCCAGAAGAGGTTTAGGTTGAATATTAAGAAAAAAAATCTTCAGTGAAGGGTTGTGAAGCATTGGAACAAGTCTGCCCAGGGAAGTGGTTGAGTCACCATCCGTGGAGCTTAGTGACATGGTTTAGTGGTGGACATGGCAGTGGTAGGTTAAACGTTGGACTAGGTGGTCTCAGAGGTCTTTTCAAACCAGAATGATTCCACAATTCTAAGCCATGACTCAGTAAAAGAGATTCCAGCATGGGGATGATCCCTGCCTGGTGAGCAAGCCCTTTTGAAGAAAAGTCGCGCCACTTACTCCCTCATTGAATTTCAAAGGTGCTCTGCTACTAAACAAAGTCTGTTCTTTGGTGTCTTTTTTTAAGAGATCCTTTGAGATCTTTACACCTGTATTCTTCTAATGTGTCCAACTCATTTGTTTATAATACTGCTTCATGAAAAATATTTCCCCTCCCTCCATTTTTTTTTTTCATTTTCTAACTTGACAAATAGGCCTCAATTCACTTTTGTGATCTTTCAGTCATGGAGGCTGAAATATTTTTAAATGGCTCGCAAACATTATTTTTTCAGCTCACAATCTGTTTCCACAGCATGTTACATTTCAAAATTCGTTATGTTACATATTTTTGTACTGGTGTTGCCAAATTTCCCAATTTTACAGGACCTAAAAAATGTTTCTCTAGACTTCACTCTTGGAGCTGTTAACCCACAAAGGTGCTCCTTGTCTCTATCACAGGAAAAAAAAAAAAAAAAAAAAAAAAAAAGACTTCTAAACAGGATATGTTTTACTTTTTTCAAATCCATGTTTGCAGTTTCCAGCTCTAGTTTTATCACTTTGGACTACTTCTCACTGACTTTCAATAACCATTAGGAACAGCCAACCCTCCAGTCTTCTCTAGCTTATTATTTAGATACCCATCTCTTCAGCAGGTGTATAACATCACCAGCAAAATGCAGGTAATGAATCCCACATGACATAACCCTTGTTTGCTGTATATCTGTACCACTACAGGTGACTAGATTATTCATTATCCAGCATATGCCTATTTCCAAAAACAAAGAGAGGATAAATTCCTCTTTTTGCCTTCTTATAGTAATCAAGCCTAATAGTCTTGCTATTAACTTACATTTTCAAAAGACCATAACTTAATTGTATATTCACAGGCTCTGTACTTTTTAAAATCGATACTTGACAGAATTGATCAAATAAGTTTGCATTGGCCTTTGATATTCCAATCACTTCTCTATAATTTGCTTTAGTATGTATTCAGTGAAACTGTACCCAACTCTTGCCCTCCTGCTGCACTCACCTTGGAGGCTGCAGGGCTGCTTCTCTCTCAGCTCTCACCCCTCTCTCCCAGCTGCTGTAGCACAGCAGATTTCCCCTTCCTTCAATCTGCTCTTCCAGAGCCCCAACCAGGGTTGCTTATGCCTCGGCTCTGGCCAGCAGTGGGTCCCTTTTTGGAGCCGTCTGGAGCTGGCTCTGATCTGACCTGGGGCAGCTGCTGGCCTTTGCTTACAGTGGCCACCCCTGCAGCCTCCCCCACTACCAAAACTTCACCACATCAACCTGATACCGTCTTTTATTTATTTCTCATTTCATGAAGCTCACATTCCAAATGAATTTATTGTTACCATCAGCTACAGTGTAGTGCCTGAGAGGAGGAAGTACAGTGACTCACTCGTCTTTATCATTAAGATTTTTTACATCCATTTTTAATGCAATTTCCACAAATCATTTGCTTCATATTTCCTCTGTATCGTCATGCACTTTATGTGCACCATTCTTTCTACGGGAATCTTTAACGTCCAAGAGAACTTTACAGCTGGTCCATCTCCAAATTAGACAAAAGACATCACAGAAAAGAATGATGACTAACGAAAGAACAGTATAAAGTGGATTTTCCCCATATGGTTTATTTAGCCGTGGTTTCTGTAATATGGTTTTCTTCAAGTCCAGAATGGCCTCATCCATTCAAAGAAGGTTCAAAGAAGGTACCAATTTCAGTGGCACCACAGAGTTCATCCTTTTGAATTTAAATCTGTGTTTTCTAGAAGCCTGGATCATCACATGAAGTTTGACAGGTTTTAGGAAATTTTAGTTACAATAGACAGGAGAATTGAAACCATTTTATCTCAGGTGAAAAATGAGTAAGTTTAAATCATAGGTTTTGAAAGTATCACATGGGGAAATCTCCAGATATACTCGATTTGACATCTCAATAAAAGAGAACAAGGCATTGCAGTGTAAAATGAAGCACATGAAAGAAGGTCAGCACTGCTAACTTTCAATTAAACTTGTGCTTCAAAAAGGTTGAGGTGAAGGACCTCAAGGCCTCCCATATCAGCTTTTGATGCTGAACTAAATGTCCATAGTGAAGTTTGATCTTAGAAAAGAAATAACTGGACATTGTCTTGTAACACATGAGTGATACCACAGATTTAAAAAAATAATAAAGGGTCTGATTCACTATTGATTTTTTGCCTTTTTGGCTATATTGTGAGATGGTGCAAATCATTTTAGCCCATTGATGACAGAGGAGTTATGCCATCTTTGCCTTGCTCAAAGACTCATCCTTAGGAAAGATTTACTTTTGTGAACAGTGGATTAAATACATATATATATTAAAGCAGATGGAAATACAGCATCTCTCTTTCCACCGAACAGAGAGAAACATTTCCTTTTGGGGGGGGTAAGGGAAAAAGTCTCTCCGTTGTCACTAATTGGTAGAACAAGGATTCCCTTTTCAGTTACAAACCAAATTAGTAATAAATCACAACATTTATTTGAAAAGACTCTCTTTACACAGATGTTTTGACTGTGAAGATTTACCATAGGAAGATTAAGGGCTGTAATAACTTCTTTACCAGTGCTCAGCACAGCAAATGTTCTGCAGCAGAGGATGGTGAGCCACCACCGAGTTCTCTTATTTTCCATGATTATTGCAGGCTTACCTATCCCTGTCTGTGACTACAGTACACACAGACTGGTTCAAAGTCTGGTTTCATATTTTGGCATATAGCAGGAATCAGTGCATAAAATTCCAGTGAGTACTTTATAATTAATCCCTTGAGACTACGAAGTGGGAAAATGCATATATAAGTAGATATTTCCAAAATTTATTTACATTTGTTTGACATCTGATTATCAGAGTATGACAGCTGCGTTTCATTCACCCCACAACTACAAACCCCATAGACTTAAGAGATCCATTTCCTGATTAACACTTCTTGATTTATAAACACTTTTTTTTCTCTCTTTTTTTTAATATCATATACTAAGGTAATGGAAATAAGAATATGGAATGACTGTTTTTGTAACCAAAGCTACACAAGGCTTAGCTAATGAATTGGTGAATTATAGGCAAGAATGAAAAATTACTTCTGACACTTTATGAGAATACATAAGTAAAACAAAATAAATTGTAAATGGATGGTATTTCTTGACTTAAGAAGTACTATTTTAATGAATGTCATATTTTTAGTTTCCATTTGTAGATTATTTTTTTTCTATTGAATAACATTTGAATGAAAAAATACACATTCATCAAAAAGTTTATGTAGATAAAATTGCTTTTCTTATGGAAAACTGAAAACCCCAGGGTAAAAATTAAATTTCAGGAAAAAAATGTATGTTTTTGAACTATAGCAAATTAAAAAGCAAAAGATCGGTTCTAGTGCTTCAACAGGAAAGGTCTTCATTTTCTGCTGACAAGAAGTCCTCATTTTCAGCACAGTTTCCCATGGGGAAAGTCAGATTTTAGAAAAGACATCTCTAAGACTGGCATTTCATATCCTAGTTCACCACTGATAATCATGAACATTCATTGTAATCAGAGATATCACCATCATGACACGACACATCATGACCTACAATATAATGCTTTAAACAGGATCTAGAAGCTTGATTTGATAGACATTTTTTATCTGTTAATGACAAATTAGGGGCACTTCTGAATTATTCATCTACAATCCCTGCATATGTTTAAGTCAAATCTACTTTGATGACATACAAGTTTCAAACCTATTACAAGTGAGCTTTTTGCTTTTGTCTGTAACTAATGTCAGAGAAATGAAGTAATAAAACTCGACTGAAATCAAGAAACATTTGCATTGCACAACTGTTTGCAATGCTGGCAAAGCATTAAATATGCCAGATTCAGAGCCATCAATGATTTACCAGACTTCATTAAAGAAAGCTAGAATAGTGGAGGGGGACAAAAAAAAAAAAAAAAAAAAAAAAGCAGTGTTTCACTGTTGTTCTTTTACTCTGCTAACTTGCATGTAATTACATTATGTATAGACGCTCCAATGAAAATATATGACTTTCAATGAAGCTGTACAGCCTGCTATTTACTGTATCCATTCACACTGATATATACCGAAGATGTAATGGATTTAAGAAGAGACAAATGCCTACTTAATAAAACCAACTGATTGCAACAAGAGTCAATATATTTTATATTGATGAGTTCATTAGCACTGGAACATTCTATTTAGAAACCAATAAACGTACTTTCATACTGGGATTAAAAATCAGCTTTGTTAGAGCAGCTCAGCAGTAGGAATCAATACAGCCTTAAAGATTTTGTAAATCTTCAGTGTTGTCCTCCTCTCATTAATGTCCAAATGGTGTAGTCATCCACACCAACTAAGCTAAAGGGGATTCTGAGTGATCTGATCCATAGCCCTTTGTAAGGGTGGGAATCTTCTCAACCTAGCCAAAAAAAAAATCATCTGTCATAAATCTGTAGGCAGGCTAATGAAATCTAGGCTAACTCTGTTAATAATGGAGAAGGACGAAATCTCCAGAAAGTACTGTTTCTCCTAATTTGGAAACAGCTTGGCAGAGACTAAATTGCCATCGTAGGGTTTCCACCTTTCTCCACAATTACAGACCTGGACTAGAAGTCTTATCAGTGGCACTGGGCATAGGCTTTCCTATTCTATGTGCTAGTTACATTGCTGAGAGTTCTGGAGACATAAGATGAAATGAGAATTTCAAAGAGGATATAAGAAAAAGTTTTTTCCCTACTAGGACATTCAAGAAGCAGAAGAGGTTACCAAGAGATGTTATGTACTCTCCAGCCTTGGTGACTTTAAAAGTCCCAGAGTAACCCAGAGTAACCTTTTTTGACCTCAGAGCTGACCCTGATGTGAGCAGCAGGTTGGACTAGTGACCTCCTGGAGGTCCCTTACAACAGAAAATAGCCTTTGATTCTGTGGCATTTATCCCATATTAGCTCTGTACCAAACTGACTCCTCTGATGGCAATTCATAGAATTCAGAAAGAGGGAACATGAAGCTTGGTCAACTCAGCTGAAATGTTAACTTTAATTTATGTGTAGAAATGTCCAGGATTTCATGCCATGTCTCAGAGTGCCTCTTGAGCATCTCTTGAGGGACAGGGCCTCTTTGAGATTTTAGGCTTCATGGAGTCATAGAAGCATAGGATATCCTGAGTTGGAAGGGGCTCACAAGGATCATCAAGTCTGTATGGCTTGTTAGCAAAACAGTGATGCAACACAACATTTGGTTAAACTCACTTTGTGGCTCAGACCATTTTTAAGCAAGTATCTTCTTCTTCAGAAACACATACAGATGTTCTATGATGAGCCAACAAACTATGAAAACAAATTATAATAATTTCTTTCTGTTACTGTCAGTTTTGTTTTTGTTTTTTATTTATTAGGTTGCTTATTTTACCCTGTGTGCTAGATTCTTCTTGACTGCCAAGAGCTAGGAGCCAGAAGACTCGCCAAATATATCTTCTTCCTCAGTGTAGTGCTGAGAGGCATCTGCAAACCCTGTGTTACTTTAATGCACCTGAGGTCTCAGGTACCAGAGGGCTGAAGGTGAGACACAGAAAGGCTGCTTGTGGGAACGGTGCTGTTACCTCTCCAGCAGTTTTGGTGTCGGTCCCTCCATCACTGCTCACTCTGGGATGAGAGTATCCTGCCTGCTTGCAGTGCAGCACAATGGCTCTCTGCGAAGCAGGGCAAGAGTTAGCAGCACAGCACTGCTGCAGTCCCTTGGAGCACACTCAGCAAATCTGAGTGCATGAAAAGACAGAACTTGAAAGAAGATACTAGGATCTAAGAGGCAAAATTAGTTTAGCAAGACTAAAAAACGATTAGGCACTTATATGAATAAGAATATGCCTTATAATTATACTAACAAAGGTAAAAATTATAGGGCCAACAGCCTTTATTTCAGACATAAGATGATCACCAGCTGGGGACAGACAATTTCGTCTCATGGTATATAATATTACACAATCAGGTGCATTATGTGGGTATTCTACCTTCCTTTGAAACATCTGGCATGAGCCACTGTCAGAGACAGGATGCCAGGCTAGATGGACCATTTATCTGTTCTGGTGCGTAATTTTTCTGCTTCTTTAGCTTACAGACTAAACTGACTGCTTGAGAATATCTATGAAATTGTAGGGAAGAGAAGGGAGATGTTATTTCTAATTGAAGAACTTGCTATCTCTCACCACCTGTTGTTTGTACATAAGACGACAGGGCTCCAATCACAAGATTAATGCCCAATTTAGACTGGGAAAATATGAGCAAATCTGTCTGATTCTCTTATTTTAAACCCTTTCATGATCTTTAGAAATATTTTACAGTGCCAAGAACATTTTCAAAAATAAACCATAGGACTTTAAAAAAAAAAAAAAAAGACAAAAAAAAAAACACTTCAGAAAGCTGCATCTGTCATTTGCTTATGCAAAACTTTCCTTGCAGATTCATGAATAACTTCAGTTATGTAATGGCTGTAAAATTCATGCTTATATTGATATTTCTTTTTACTTTGTTGTTGTTGTTGTTGTTTCCTAAACATTTGCAACTGATGTGAAAAATAAGAGTGCAGAGGTAAAAATCTGGGCCCCGCCCTAACCTTCACTAACATAACATTTTGATTTATACTAATTGCTGTTTTCCTTCTTTTTTCCTTTGCTGATTTCCACTCAGAATGCCCAACAGAAAATATTTACTTTCTTTTGAAAAATAATAACCTAAAAAACTTGCTAAATGAAAGTGCAAGAAATTCCATAGCTATTACCTTCTCTCCCATAAAAATGTATATAGCTTGAAGCCATTTTTTTCCATCAAAAAACATTTCACATGAAATTTCAACTTACTTTAATGAATACCTGCTCTGCTAGCATTTGACATCCATTTGTAATGCACTTTGTCAACTAGGAATAGAGCCCAGGTCCTCATTCAATTAACCCCTCTAAGTTTGCTAAGAATAACATGGTGCTTCCAGATGCTTGACTGGTTTCAGATTTTGCTGAAAAATCACACATCTGTGAAACTACTTTTACTTTCTAACCAGCTATTACAGATAAACAGAAAGAACCATAATTAAGCATTCTTATACTCAACTTCAGCCATTTAAAAGTTAGGTGAAGTGTGTTTTATCACAATCAGTGGGATGAAATAAATACTTTAAGAGCAGAAATAATCCCATCTTTGCAGAAATGTATAAAATTATGGGATACATCCAAAACAGAGGTTCTTCTCCACCCTCCATTAACTCTAAAGAAGCTTAGAAAACAAATTTAGCCAGAACACCTTGGGCTCAACTCAGCTGGCCCACAAAGGCTTCTAAGCAGCGTACAGGTTATAAGCTCTAAAGACCATGGTCAGAGAAATGATCCATCTAGTCTGTTATTTTATCTTCAGCAGAAGCAAGAGGAGAGGCAGTCCGGGGAGAACTTGTGATGTCCCTACATGTTCAGAGATTCCATCCTGGCTCAGATCTGTCCAGGCCTATGGGAGAACCCTTCCCTGGACAGACAACTGGAGATCAGCCAGGGTAACTTCCACATCTAAAATAATTAGAAATTACTTCACATAGGAAATTCAGTTAAGACCTTTTTTTTTTTTTTTTTTTCAGACAGTGAGCATTATATAAGAATCCCACTTGATTATATTAACACTGCAATAGCTGCCAGTTTTGAGCTGTAGTCATCACTGATTATTGCTATTGGTTATCTAGCCACATGCCTGCACTTTCCCTCCTAAGAATTTGCAACCACGCTTGAAGCTGAAGGCACATATAATAGGAATGAGAATTTTTAGGAAAAAAATATGAGTGTTTTTGGAATCACAGTTTTTATATTATAAGCTTGCCATTTGGCAATAAGCACGCTACTTCCCCTTCTCCCTTTAAAGAGTAGCACTGAATTTCTCAGATAACCACTGCCTCTCATTTTTTGCTGGCTTTATCTACCACATCTTAACCCTTGTGCCCCAAGCCAGTTGGTTTTAGGACAAGAATCATATAAGCATCCATAACCAGAAAAGTATTTAATTATGTGTTTAGGATTTCAGCTTGAAGTCAACGGGACTTAAGCAGATGCTAAGGCTAATCAAGTGTTTAAGTGACACCTAACATGGCTGAAATCCAGAAACAATCTCAGCTACTTTACCAAATTGGGTCTTAGAAAATGAGCAGAAAACCAGATGAATCTAGCAGTGTTCCTCCAAATTATGTAACATCCATTTTATCCCTTGCAAGGAGAAAAAAATAAGCATATCTGACAACACTTTTAAGAGTTTAGAAGTTTGGACTGATGAAGGGAAAAGGATAGACAATTCCAACATACAACTCCTACCTCAGAGACCAGTAGAGTTTTTATGCTAGAGCCTTACATGGGACTACCACAGCCCAAAATGCACATATAACCCACTTAACCTATACGTGGGATGTTAAGAAAAAGGTTCAAGAGGGCAATCATAGCACCACATTCCACAGCTTATTCTTAGATCTCCACATGGCTGGAAGGAGACCTTGGAGGGCTGTGGTGGTTTCACACTCATTGCTAACAACTCCAGGACAACTTCTCTCTCATTCCTCTATACAAAGTAACAGGCAGAGAAGATATGACGAAAAAAGGGTCAAACACTGAGATAAGGACAAGATCACTCACCAACTATAATCACAGGCAAAAAGCACTCAACATAGGGAGATTAATATACTTTATTACCTATCATTGGCAGACTAGAACAGTAAAAAACTAACAGCAAACTAAAAACACCTTCCCCCTATCCACTCTTTTCCACCTCCTCCCCCGGAGTGGTGCAAGGGACAGGGAGTGGGGGCTGCAGTCCGTCTGTAATACTTCATCTCCACTGCTCCTTCACAGCCCCTCTCTGCCCCAGCTCCCTGTGGGGTCCTTCCCACAGGATGCCGTCCTTGCCGAACTGAGCCTGCGGGGGCTGCCCACAGGCTGCAGCTCTTCAGGAACTGCTCCCATACGGCTCCGTACCACGGCGTCCAACCCCCCAGGAGCAAACTGCTCCAGCACGGGTCCCCCACGGGCGGCAGCTCCCCCCAGACCCCCTGCTCCTGCGTGGGCTCCTCTCCACGGGCTGCAGCTCCGGCCCGGGGCCTGCTCCTGCCAGGGCTCTCCATGGGCCGCAGCCTCCTCCAGGCCACATCCACCTGCTCCACCGGGGGCTCCTCCACGGGCTGCAGCGTGGAGATCTGCTCCATGTGGGACCCACGGGCTGCAGGGGGACAGCCTGCTCCACCAAGGGCCTCTCCACGGGCTGCAGGGGAACTTGTGCTGCATGCCTGGAGCACCTCCTGCCCTCCTGCTGCACTGCCCTTGGGGGCTGCAGGGCTGCTTCTCTCTCAGCTCTCACCCCTCTCTCCCAGCTGCTGTAGCACAGCAGATTTCCCCTTCCTTAACTCTGCGCTCCCAGAGGCCCAACCAGGGTTGCTCATGCATCGGCTCTGGCCAGCAGCAGGTGCCTTTTGGAGCCATTTGGAGCTGGCTCTGATCTGACACGGGACAGCTGCTGGCCTCGTTCACAGAGCAGCCCCCTGGTACCAAAACGTTGTCACATAAGTCAAATATGAGCAGAGGCGGACTGTGCATCCTGGAGAAAGAGAAGGCTCAGGAAGGATCTTATCAATGTGTGGTAAATACCTGATGTGGGGGCAAAAAGATGACAGACACTTCGTAGTGATGCCCAGTGTTAAAACAATATGTAGATGTCCTGGTTTCAGTTAACCTGAAATACATTAAATTTCCCTTTAAATATGAGGAATAAATGTTTTCACTATTGGGGTGGTCAGGCATTTGAGCAGGTTCCCCAGAGGGCCTGTAGAGTGTCCGTACTTGGAGATATTCAAAACCTGACTGGACGCAGCCCTGAGCAACCAGCTGTAGATGACCTTCCTCTGGGTTGGAGTAGATGATGTCCAAAGGTGCCTTCCCACCTCTGCTGCTCTGTGACAAAACTTCTAGGTGCAAGTAGAGAATATAGCCAGAGGAACAGTAAAGTATGAGACTCTTTTCAGAGAATAAGTTCAGAAATATTTCTGGCCAGCTGCCAGTCCCTTTTGGAGCCAGCTGGGGTTGGCTCTGATCTTATACAGGGAGCTACTGGGCTCTGTTCACAGAGGCCACCCCTGCAGCCCCCGATACCAAAACCTTGTCAAATAAGGCCAATAGAAGGGTCTTCTTACACCACACCTTACAAAGGTCTCAGGATATTTCAACCTAGTCTGAACCAACTTTATCCAGTGACATCTTTATCCAGTAAAGATGCCTGTATGCTTGATAATTAGGAAGAAAACCTAAAAACCTGCTTAAATGAACTCTTCAATTCAATGGTTATGTAGTGAGTATATTAGACGACATTTAAGCAATTGATATATTCTTTGAGTGGAATTATCTATATATCATACATCTAATGCCCAGCATAATAACATTTTTCTCCGCCTTTCTTGCATAAAAGTAATACTCATTTTATAAATGGCTTTAATTTTTTAATGTCTAATATTGTTTTGAATACAAATGGACATCATACTCTGTGATAAAGACAGCAGCATATTTTAGTGGATTGTATCGTCTGTAATCATTTTGAAAAGATATTAATTTTTCAGGCAAAAAAAAAAAAAAAGAAAAAGGATTTCAGTTTTAAATTATTTTACTTCTTTTTCTCTTTTTTAATAAGGATTTTAACCATAAGAGTGTAATTTATTTCCTGAAGGAAAAATAAAAAAAAAAAATAAAAAAGACAGAAAAGTTCATTTAAGTTTTGTTTTACTTTGAGGTTTACTTTCATCTATATCAAACACATACATTGAGCAAAAATAATTTTGATATTTGGCTCTGAAAGAAAGGTTTTTATTCCCAAATATTTAGCAGTTTAAGGGGCAACAATTGAGGAAAAATAAACCCTAAAGACTGAAGCCAGAAGACAATGAAACACAGATAGGTTTTAGGTTTTTAAAATTCTTTCAAAAATAATCCACACAAAATACTTCATATCTTTAATCTATCCATACACCTTTCTATCATGCATATTGCAAGTGCAGAAAGGAAAGCTACAAGAAGATTTGGTCTTCTTATATCAAGTGATGAATTTTATTACAAAAATTGACATGAAGGCCAAGTAAAAGCTTAACATCTGATTTCAACAAAATATTTTGGTCTAATAATCCTCTGCTGAACATGTTTATAAAAATGTTGCATTGCTTAGACAAGGTTTCTTTTTTTTTTTTTTTTTTAATTTGGCATTATTTTATCAGCAGTTTCAGAAAAATCTTATCAGTTCTAATTATAAGTAGTTAGCATTCATACTAATTGCAATGCTAAATTGCCTGCTATAATATCCTGACCTCACATGTTAATAACACCTTCAGACAGATAATTCTGGGGAGAAAGTACTCCTTTTATAGTTTAAAACCCATCCCAAATGTTTATTTTTTTTATTTTCAAGCTTAAGGAAAATGTATTTTTTTTCCCACAAAATACTGATTTTAAACAGATTTTTTAAGGATTAGGTGGGAATTGTTTCATTCCTGTTTCATCTCTTCTTTAGTTAGCTTTATGAGCAGATTAAAATCAGATATGCTTTATGAGCAGATCAAAAAATCTGCTAGATGATTCTTCAAGAAAAGGTCTCTAAATCAAATTTAAGGAAAAATGAATAAAATACTGAGCGGACTTCTCCCATTTTTGTTGAGGAATGAGAAATATTTCAGGTCTCATTGTTGAAAAAACATTTCTGATTATGATCAGTAAAGAATTCAGATGCACTATTGTTTTACATTAAAAAAGACACATTTCTTCATTTGATTTATTAACAAATTCAAATAAGACTGTTTGTTTTGTTTTATTATGACTGCCGTTGGAAGAATGTGCAAAAGAATGGTAAAACACTCAAGCTTAACATCCAGAAGAGAAAAAAAAAAAAAAAAAATATTGCCAGCCTGTAAAAATATCTAAAAATTCTTAAAGGAACGCACCCTGAAGTGATATAAAATATTGAAGCCAAAAGAACTGATGATCTCTATTATCTGAGTACAGAATTCAAGACCAATGTGTTACCCCAAATCCAACAAAATCCTAATAATAGTTCTTGTGTGGAGTTTTAATAATCTGGAAGCCCGTGTAAGCTCTCTATATCATGTGGAGTTGTAAGTTATCTAGCACACATTCCTTTAACAGACCTATAAGAATTCATAGATTCAGATATATTCAAAATATTACATTTATTCATGCACATTCATGTATAAATGCATATATGTTTGCATTCCTAAATAAAAAGTATGAATTTTGTTGACATCCCTGCATTACTTATATGTTGGAATCCATTTTCTTCTTACCATTTGTTTTCTGACTTTTATTTATGATGTTTGCAGAGAGTGCTTTTCACAAGATCAGATGTAATGCTATTGAAGGCCATCAGATAATGCAAAAAAAAAAAAAAAAAAAAAAAAAAAAACTCCACAATGCTGGAGTTTTTTTTAAAAGCATAGGTATTTAAATTGCTATTTATTTATCATTAAGCTGGAGAGTCCATTAAATATATATATATACATATATATATATAAATTTATAATCCTCTCATTCCTGAGAGAGCTGAGTATATTCAGATTTTAGTAAGCACATTATACATTCTGGAATTGAAAGCTCTGTACTTTTAGCATCAGCAAGTTTATTCAAGTGCTTAACTAAAGACTTCAGATTTTTCTTTTTACATCATGATTAGAAGATGCCCTGCTTTATGCTGAGATCCTGCAACTGCATCTTGTGAAAATTTGGTAGCCCTAAGGGCGATCACTGTTGCTTTTGGGGAATTAGAAGACAGCCTAGATTTATTTATTTTTTTTTTTTTGTCACTCTTCTCAGGTCTATCACTACTCACAGCCCTGCACCTGTCTACCCAAAAGTTTCAAGAAGAGGCTCAGGAGTCAAGGGTCACTGACACTGAAGTCCTGTGGCCCTGACAGACTGCTGGATAGTGTGGGGTTATCTTCTCCATCCAGAAGGACTGGTGGAAACCCTGGCAGGGAGGGATGGCACTTGGGAAGTTCCATGGATGAGGCTGAAGGAAAGATTCAGCCTTTCTTTTGTATTGATCTGATAACTTTGCTGCTTTCACAATATGCCACTCACAATGCAGTGCCATTCCCCAAGAAGACTCAGCTCTTCAGCTCAAACAGGGCAGAAAACAGCTGAAACTGTCGACTAATTTAAAGGCCACTAATGAACAGCTATCAAACGGCAGTGACTTTCTGCCATTACCAACTTTGACTCAAACAAATGAACTAGTGTAGAAAGGGTCTATAGATCTCATTGCCAGACATTTAAGCTTAAACCATCACTCTTTTAAGGTTATCTTGAATGGCAGTCCTCTTTCTGATCTCTGGCAAGTTTAAATGAGCAGCAACTCCACTGAAGCCCACATACACATCGGTACAGAACTGAAATGAAAATGGAAGTGAACTGGCACACGCTGTTACTATTTGCCAGCCTAAGCAGCTATCAAGCAGACAATACAACTGCACAAACAGTCAGAAGCTTGTATGCTTCTGCTGGTTTAATTTGCAGGGCTTTTACATGTCCTTTGCAGTGCTGTGTGCCCTTAGAGGCAGCCGACATGCCAGAAGAATCCGTGTCAGCTCAGGCAATATCACATTCATCACAGAAGCAGGGGGGAGAAAAGAGCTTATTGCTAGGTGTACCTCCTCAAAGACAGGTGCTCTCTGCTGTGTTTGACTTACAAGAATATTAACTAATAAATATACTGTGTTTTTTTACCTACCTGGAAAGCCAAAGGCTGGCTGCAGCACAGGCAAATGGCATGTCTATGTGCATTAAAAAATAAAAAATAAAATTTTAAAAAAAGAGAGAGAGATTCTAAATCCCTCTGAAAAAGGGATTCTAAAGCCCTCTGAAGAAGCAATTAACTTGTTTCATTACTTTTCCCATTAGGGACTGGTGATAGCAAACTGTGTATTCTTTATTGCAACTCCACATCATGGAGCCCTCCATACAATTTAAATGGCATTTGAGAAACTCTTTCTAAGTGAAAAAAATTAAGTGTTTCTGCCTCAAAAAGCAAGCAGGCAAATATGGCAATTTCTTACTGAACAGTTCTACTTACTGAATATAGTTGGAGTCATCTGCTTACTTCAGTAACTAAAATTTTTTTATTGCTTTTTGTTCCTGTTATTCTGCTGCTCCAATGCAGTTAAGAGAGATGACTCTGATTCCTGCTCCATTTTGTGCAACATAAACAGAATTTATGCTGCAATTACAAAGTCAGATTCTGCCTGCAGTTATACCTTGTAACTCCCATGAAGAAAACAAGTTGAGTACAGCTGAAGACAGAATCCTTATCGCCAACAGCAAAACAAGGCCCAAGGAGAACCCTGCCCAACTTGCAGGCACAAGGTTGAGTTTACCTGGGCAGCCCTGCTAGAGCATAGTGATGGATGCTTTACAATAAGAAACAAGGGCAGGTGTGTAGGCAGGGATGGAGTTGCACACACCTTTGCAGGGTAGGAATTTACTACAGCAGAAAAGTGTTCAAACTCTCTAAAGAGTATTTTCCAATAAGTGTATGTGTTTTTCCCACTGATAAATGGGAGCCTTACAGCTATGTCTATTTTCCATTCTGAAAATATAACCTATATTTTCCTACTAGGAATGCCAGCTATTTTGGTTTATCTCTGACTGAGAGAAAGGTATCATTTAGGGCTTGTCAACACAGGGAAATTGTCCAGAATATCTATTGCAGAATAAACTGTCCTAAAATATCCTTGTGAACTTCAGGATATTTTTGTTCTCTGACCACCGCTGTACTGAGATCATGAACTGGAGTCAGTTCTTTCTCCTCTGTCTGCTTCAGCAAGTCACTTTCAAAATAATTAAAACAGTCCTAAAGGAGAATAAAGGTTTCATTTATTTTTTAGAGATCCTCATATGCCATTATATTGGGTAGCTAAAAAGAATAGTAATGTTAGGCTTCCCAGACAGTTAACAGGAGAGAGGAAGCATTCCTCTGTCAGCCCACTGTTGGTACAAGACTCCCTGGAGAAACTACTTTTTCTGTTAGCTGTAGAGAGCACTTGTATCTTAAGTGCCTCAGTAAGGCCTGAAGTTGCATGTAATGAAATGGGGTTAGAGCATTTGTACAAGCAGGTGTTCTGGAAGGGTTTGTTTCACAGTATCTGGCATGCATCAAAAAGAAGTCATTGTCTGCAGGTGTGGCTTAACACTTTTCCATCCTTTCACACTGGTGGATATGCACACTATGCTCTTTCCTCTTCCTCAAAGACATCTGTGGTGGCCACGAGACCCTGAAAGTGATAACAAAGGAGACGATCTGGCTGAACAATAACACTATAGGAAAAAATAATAATAAAAATAATTTCAGACAGATTTTTTAATTTTAATTTTCAATACAGGCTCATTACCCTGTTAAACCAGACCTGGAGCTGGCACAGAGAAGGAGATGGAGAAGATCACACTGTCATATGTGGAGGGCAAGACAATCTTTCTGGGTGACAGTCAGACTTGGATCAGCTTAAGGCAGTAGTGAAACTGCCTCCAAAAGCTCTGGAAGACTGTCAGACCAAAAAGACAAGATTTTGAGAATGCTCAGTATGTCATTTGAAACCCTTCCTAGTTCCTTCTTTACATATAAAGACCTTCACTTTTTTTTTTCTGATGCAAAGAACTTTGGGAACAAGGCATTGTATTGTGCAGAGGGGTGAACAAAACCATTAAAAAACTGAGATGGCTCCTACAAAGAAAACACTAACCTGGTGAAGCATCTAAAAGCATCAGCAGAAATAGATTCCAAAGTACTAGAACTAGAACAGCCTGCTTTGTGTTTGTCATGGATGTGGGCTTTTTACAGCTACCTGTAAAGCCGCTGCCTTGACTGTATCACATACCTGCTGCGTCATGTAACACATGCTGCCACCTGAGGTGAATTCACTTCAGGATTAACTGCCTGAACTTTCTCACCAAAGATGAGCATTGAAGAGACCCATGTTCCCAGCAATGTGGTGCTTGGGTAGTTGTGTACATGTGTGAATCTCTGAAGAAGTAGAGAGGGATCACAAATTCCTGCCAATAGGGTCTGTGCACATCCAGCAGGATAGGATCTCTGGTCCAGAAACTAGCACTTCGCCAAGCCACCAGGAATTCTGATTGTGTGAATGAGCCAGCAGATCATCCCAGTCTGTATTTGTGCTCACACAAGCTGACACTGGTGAAATCCAGGTATCCTCATACGAATCCTTTTGTCTATCTTTGTGAAACAGTTTTAGGACTTTAAAAATCATAATGAAAAAGAAATAAGAATTAAATGCATATTTCATATATTATTAATATATTTTTTTAATTAAGGGGAAGATCAGTTTTATTAGTCGCTTTTTTTATATATATAGTTGCTATCTCCTCCTGAGGCCCTCCGAAGTGATTCAGTAGTATGTCTCTACTGGACTGAGCTGGTGCTAGCTAGACAGCTCACATTTCAGGATGAAGTGTTGGGGAGTCACCCGTAACTTTGAAAGATTAGGTGACTTCCTAGGAATATAGAGATAGGTATCGCAGAGGTTGTCCGAGTGAATTTTTCTGTGATTTCTCCCATAGCCTAACAGTTTAGAATATTAAATCTTCTTTCCACAGGGACTTTGGAACGATTTCAGTCTTCCCTTGTAGGCAAGTGTCAAAACTCTCCACCTCTTTTCACACTAAGTTCTTATTCTCTTGTTCTCTTCCTCTGTGCTCCCATCTTTCTCCTGCATCTTTCATTTCTTTTTTTCCTTTTTCTCTTTCTTTTGGAGTTTTTCTCAGTTGTCAAGTTTCAATGACACCTTTTTGCATGCATAATGCTGACTTGTCCTCATTTCCCTTTGATTCCACATCACAATCTCTACAGAGCACACCATAAAGTGTCTCTAACCCTCTCATCTGAGCACTTTCCAGCCTAAATCTCCTCTAGTCAAGGCCTTCTTCATTCTTCCCCCATCTTCTAGTTTCCTCTGCCTTCTCTAGTTCTCTCCTTTGCTCTTTTTCTCACTTATTGCTACAGCATTACAGTTAGCAAGGCATTCATGCTATCATGCTGGCTGCTAGGACCAATCACAAGAACAAGGTGGACGTCAAGGCAACCTGACATACTCAGCTCAACATTATTCTTCATTTCCCCTCTCCCCGCACAAAGATTTGTTCGATGGCATCTGTCATTTTTCTGCATTTTCAATAGCTCTGTCCCATCTTCAGGTTTTCTCTTATGAGCCTTGCACTGGGCATGCTGCGAGGTGCCACTTAAAAAAACCTCAAGTATGATGTTTGCTCTTTGGGGGAGCTCAGTCTGTGTAACAGATCTGGTGTCAGTGCTGCAACACAGGCTGTGCTGACAGTTTCATACCCATGAATTAACACTCAGGTCTGCCAAGGAAAAGCAGCCGTGTAATTGGTGAGGTCCTGTGGTTTGACTGTTCAGCAGTGTCAAGGCACTTGGGGCACCTGTTGTATTTGTCATTGCTCTCCCCGGATAGCACTGAAACATTACTTTGAATTGGCAGAACATGACAGAGAACACAAAATCAATGCTAGATGTACCCAGACATCACAACTCCTTATGGTACTCTGTGAGGGTGGGGAGTTAATATATTTTTATTTTTCTACCTCTTTAGTTTTATTCTTTCAAAGTGACATACCCTCATCATTAACTCAAGCTGAAATAGAATCATAGAATCATAGAATATCCTGAGTTGGAAGGGACCCTTAAGGATCATCAAGTCCAACTCTTGACACCGCACAGGTCTACCCAGAAGTTCAGACCATGTGACTAAGTGCACAGTCCAATCGCTTCTTAAACTCAGTCAGGCTCGGTGCAGTGACCACTTCCCTGGGGAGTCTGTTCCAGTGTGCAACCACTCTCTCTGTGAAGAACCCCCTCCTGATGTCAAGCCTAAACTTCCCCTGCCTCAGCTTAACCCCATTCCCGCGGGTCCTGTCGCTGGTGTTAATGGAGAAAAGGTCTTCTGCCTCTCGACACCCCCTTACGAGGAAGTTGTAGACTGCGATGAGGTCTCCCCTCAGCCTCCTCTTCTCCAGGCTGAACAGGCCCAGTGCCCTCAGCCGTTCCTCGTACGTCTTCCCCTCCAGGCCTTTCACCATCTTTGTAGCCCTCCTCTGGACACTCTCCAACAGTTTCATGTCCTTTTTATACTGTGGTGCCCAGAACTGCACACAGTACTCGAGGTGAGGCCGCACCAGCGCAGAGTAGAGCGGGAAATAGCTTAGGGTAGTCTCTGTGCATACAAAGGAATGACAACTATATTTTCACAGGTTCAAATCTGAAACCATTTATACAACTGCCACTTTTTTGTTACATATATGGGCCCATTCCTCTTGGATTAAAACAATCATCTTAAATCCTTCACCATACTCTAATTGAGGCAAGAAAGGACACTTTATTCCTTCTGGAAACAAAGAAAATATGGAGTTCTGATCCAAAATATGCAACTACCTGTGGTGACAAAAAGGATTTAGTAGCAAAAAAGTCCATTTCTAGATGTCAAACTGGACATTCCCTCAAGGGGATCGCTTTTTCATGAAAGCTTATCACTATGTCCATAGAAAACCAACTTCTTTAAGGAGTCTCCCCTTAGACTAAATTTGAGGCAACTAAAATCACTAGGCTCCAATGAAAAACACCTCTCTCTTCTGCTATTCTTCTAAATAAAACAGTTTTTTTTTTTTTCAAGAAATAAAACTTATATCCACTAGTATTTCTGTAGGCAAAGCAATTTGGCCCTTTATTTCTAAACACATTTTACACTGGCTTGAAACACTTTGTATCATACTGAGCAAAGGCAGGCTATTTCTGAAATAGCTTTTTGCACATGCACTCTGACTGTATTTTGCTTTCCTTGATCATTTTGTTGCTATGCTATTGATTTTTGTATTAAAATAGAGATACAAATCCCAACAACATACATGTTTAAAAGTACATAAATCCTTCCTCTTTTGTAATTAGTTTCCCCTTCTCTGACTCCACTTATTGAAATCTCAAGGGCCAATTGCTGCAGTTTTTATTCAGTCAAAACTCCCATTAATCCATATATGTTGCCATAATAATCTGTTATGAAAATAGCAGTCATATCAGGTTATAGTTTTCTAATATCATTACATGGAAGAGGAAAGAGAGGAGGAAGAACTGTATGGAAAAGAAGCTTTTACTGTAAACCAAAACCATCCAAAATAATTAGCTATATCTGGGAAACATTCATGATTACCAAAAGAAAAGTGATTAATTTTAATTAATGTCTCTGTTTTATCAGGGTATCATTCAGATTGGAGAAGGGATATTTTTCCTATTTATTTTCTTCCATTGGACCACGTGTGTCCTCCTCCTATTCCCAACAATTTCTATTGTTTTACTTGTCAGATTGAACAAAGTATGGCCTTCAGTGATCCTAAGCCCATTCATCAGAAAGCCTAATAAAAGTGTTGAACTCTTTTATTGATAGACAGTGGTACAAATTATGGGCCCTGGCAAAGATCAGCCACCTCTAACTTTCCCTCCTCCACTGTCATATGAAAGTATTGCTTACCCAGTGACAGAAAGGCTTTTGTTTTGTGTCTTCAACAAAACGAATCCTGCTGGAAAATAACACCAGATATGGTTATTCTTCTCCAGTAAAGTGTTGTCCAGTGCAGCTTTCCAGAGATCTCCAAAGGCCACTTAAGCACTGCTTGATAAGTCAGAACGAAGATTATCAAATAAGCAATCAGTGGGATGTTACAGACCATCACAATTTATAGCACTACAAATCTATCTCCTCTTCTCTTTCAGACTGAGGGACTGTCTTGTTTCTGGGGAAGAAGAAGCAGCCCAAGCAAATCCAGCAGCACAGCTATATATCTGCACAGGGAGGTCAGTAGATGAGCAACAAGCACCATTGTTAGAGGTGGTTAATGTATTCCAGCTAACCCTTGGTTAATTAGAAAAAATATATATATTTTTTTTTAATTAAAAAAGTCTTTTTTTTTCCCGAAGAGTCAATTTTCTCTGTAACCTGATTCATTGATCTCTTCATTTTTTATAATTGTAAGCATATTCTGTAATTTACATGATGGTGAACTGGAACTATTTAAAGAGGGAGCTTGTGATGCATTGCAAGAGATGAAGTCAAGCCAGAGAAACCAACCTACCAACGAGACAAGGAGCACAAGATAACACAGTAGCATCATATCATCAAAGTATTTTACTAAAACTTCTGGCAAGAAAAAATGTAACTTTGAATAAGAAAAAAAATCAAAAACTGCAATTCACATTAAATTGCAAGTGAGCTGTGTTCATTGTACAGCATAGATTGGATCACCAAGTATCTGTTGTTCATATCACTATCTCATATAGTATTAACGCTAGCAAGTCCAGTAGCAATACTTCAGTCTTCTTAGTTATGCAAATATAATTCTTAAAAAATAAAAAATAAACTTTTTAAGAAGTAAAAACACAGCTGACGTATTGCCTTCTAGCAAGGAAACAGGTCTAAAAACTGTATTTGTGGACCAGCTTCAAAATATAATTATTTTCATTTATCTCTGAAAAAGGCTGTAAAAAAGGCAAAATAGAATCATTATATTTGAGGGAAGAGAGAAATATAGTAAAAAACTTATAGCCGCATCAGCTATTTCAGGGGACTTTTAATGACGTGAAAATCTAACAGAAATCATAACAGTGATAGAAACAAGGAAATGACAAAGAGCAACATAGACCTTTCATCTTCAATCTTCAACAAAAAAAAGATTAATTATGAACAGACATTTAACTAAAACATTTTAATGAGGTGCCAGTAGTACAAGTCAAAGGAAGAACAGGTCAATGAACACTAAGATAAATTAGGTGCACATGAGTCAGCAGGAATTGATGAAATTCACCCTAGACTACTTAAGAATATAGCCAATGTAATCTCTGAGTCATTAATAATTATCTTTAAAAACACAAGAAAAGTAGGAGTGCTCCCAGAGGACTGCAAATTAGGTATCACTATACCTATCTGTGCAAACAAGAGAGGAGGGAGAAGATCCATGGAATTACAGGTGAGTTAACCTAACACTGATCCTCACAATAATTTTGTATTAAAATGATTAAGCTATATCTTTATAAACACTTAGCACATATAAAGAGGATAATATGTATTTGTCAAGAAATAAATCAGGTGCAACTGATGTTTTTGAAGTTGGTGGCACTAGGCAAATGGGAGGAAGGGTGGCCGGGTGGAATAGGGGAAATGGGAGCTGTGCAACATCTGGAGTTTAGTAAAACTTTGAACATTCCTTTCCAATCCAAACCATTCTATATTTCTATGAAAATAATCTTAAGAGCAAACTAAGGAAATAAGGTCAGAAAAGATATACATGCATTTAATTGAAAACTATATTCAGTGAGCACTAGTACGCTACTGAATTGTAGAGTGAGGTTTCTTAGTGAGTCCTCAAGCAACTGAGTGTGGTTGGTATTAGTGGTAGCATTACTAGTATTTTCACTAACCGCTTGGAAGAATGTGTATGCACATTCTCAGTGAGCTGATAGAGATCAGAAAGACAAGATTAGTCTTGAAGACTGTCTTCATAAATAAAAGCTGCCCAAAAAGCAGCAAGACAAATACATAAGCAGTATTAGCAGGGATTTCCAGTGTAAAAGACAGGAAACAGTTATTGGTTTGAGGTGAGGCATGAGATGAACTGCTGCATTCAGATGGGGGACTTACTGTTAAAGAAATTGAAAGAATCTAAAATATTAGTAAGAATAATGTGGGTTACTGTCATGCTTTTGGCTGGGACAGAGTTAATTTTCTTCACAGAGGCTCACGCAATGCTGTGTTTTGGATTTTTGATGGAAATAGCCGTGATAACACATGGATGTTTTAGTTGCTGCAGAGCATTGCTCTGCAAATATCTGAAAGTCTGCAGACTTCTGTGAGCTTAGGCTGTTTTGCTTGTAGCTGCTTTTCTGTTTACAACAGCATTACAGAATCTGCCATGTTCCTGGCTGTGTCAAAATCTGCTTGAAACTGCAAGAGTAAAAGACAGAGAGCAAGAGAGAGAAAAGGTATTCTGAGAAAGGAAAAGAAGACAGGGCTGGAGGAACCACACCTCAAATATGGTGAGACTGCACCTTGAATGCTGTTCAGTTTTGAAATCCTTACTGCAAGGAAGATACTGAGTTGATTGAGTGTGTGCAACTAGTCCTGCTGAAAATTATTAGAAATGATTAGAAAACAAGATAGATTAGAAAACAAGATATATAAGGAGCAGACAAGGGAGTTGGAGTTGTTTAGTCTGGAGGAGAGGAGGCTGAGGGAAGACCTTATTGCTCTCTACAACTACCTGAAAGCAGGTTGCAGTGAGAAGGGTGTTGGTCTCTTTTCCCAAGTGAAAAGTCATGGAATGCGGGGAAACAGCCTGAAGTTGCACCAGGGGAGGTTTAGATTGGGTATTGGGAAAAATTCATTTACAGAACATGTGGTTAAGCATTGGAACAGACTGCACAGGGAAGTGGTGGAGTCCCCATCCCTGGAGGGATTTAAAAGGCACTAAGGGACATGGTTTAGTGATGGGACTCAGTAGACCAGATAGATGGTCAGGCTTGATGATCTTATGGGTCTTTTCCAACCTAAATAATTATATGAACTGAGGCTCCCATTTCCAGCATAGTGAGCAAGATGGTCCTCTACCTCAGAATAATGAAAACCCCTTATCAGCACCTTGTCCCGATGACTTGGAGGACAGTAATATTAACAGTCACAAACATAAATGTTGTTCCTTTTAGTCCAAATCTCATGGTATCAATGTTGCATCACAAGCCCCAAAAGTGGATGATGGGAAAAATAAAAATAAAAAAAAAGCCTGTTCTTTCATTCTTTCATTATATTGTTAATGACTTAGACCTTATTTCTATCACAACAATGTATGATCACGATTTACAGACCTATGCTTCTTTTACTAAGCAGACATGATCTCAAAATCGTCTTTTCATCAAAGGAATAAACCTTTATATCTAGACTAATACAGTCCTCCTATCTTCATTTCTTTGTTTTAATAAACACCTAGAGAATGGACTGAGTTATCCTTCCATTGTTTTGGGCAATTTCAAGTACAAGGACCTTTCACAACAGGGGATTTATCTGTAACCAGTGTAATTTACAGAAAATGACTATTTTAAGAGGCATAATTATTCCACTTCTGTAAAAGGCTGATGCTAGTAACAGCAACTGCAATATTATAGCAAGAATCTTTTCTACCCATTGCCTGCACTTAAGTAATTTACATCTGAAATTATTAGGAAGTTTAATATTTATATGTAACTACTTCAAAGTTTTAAATAGAAAAGTTTACATTCATATAGCGTTTCTTATTTTACATGGATTTGTGAGTGTGGTAAAAATTCTCTACTGCATTAAGACTGGAAACAATAAAATGATCAGTAAATCATGTATGAGAAAGTACTGAACAAAGATTACAGTTAATGCTAGTTAATGGATTCTTAGTTAATGGATTAACCTCACAATACTCTAGAAAATGCCACAAATATTGTTCCTTTGAAACACCAATATATTACACAAACCTTTTCCACATGCACAGTCGGTTTCTCTTTAATAAATATGTGTAAAATAAGTAATCTAGATAGCAATGTGTGTCATGTTTCTCTTCATCTAGTTGAGACCAAACCCTTAAATTATTCATTCAGAGGATATTAAAAAATAATAGTAATAATAATAAAAGTTCTGGGAGGAAGATAATCTTTCCATCTACACTTTGGAAAGAACTGGCTTCTGCAGCTAAAATTGTTAGTAAATCTGTCAGCAGAATCATAAAGGACTATAAACTCAATCAATTGACAATGACTTGTCATTGCCAAGAAAAAAGAAAAAAAAAGTCTCAATCTCTTCAGCATTCAGAAAGCACTCTATATAAGAATAAATGTAATTATTCTACTAAGTGCTGTTAGACTGTGTCCTCTTGTGGGTCCCACTTTGGACAATCTGGACGCAGTCAGGAGATGTGGTAAACCATCTCCTGGGAGTAAGAGACAGTGGTGAAGAAATAATGTTAAAATGACTAAGGAAATGTGACATATAAGGAAAGACTGAAGGAATCAGCCCTTTGTTTTGTCAGCAAACATTCCATGTATTTGAAACATGGTCACAATCTTCAAATGTGTAAAAAGCTGTTATAAGGAAGATGGTGATAAATTGTTTTTTCTGTCCATGGTAGGTTTGACAAGAAATAAACCTCTAAATCTTTACATGGTGTTTCAGGTTAGATAATAGGAAAAGCTTTCTGCTTGCAAGGTTAGTTCATCATCAGAAGAGCCAGTTCTGACTCCTCTTCACCTGAAGCCTTAATGGGCACACTACACAGTCACTTACCAGCCTCAGATGAGTGGTACTGAATCCTGTCTCAGCGCAGATGAATTAGAAGACCTCTTGAGATCTTGTGCTACATTTATACAACTTTTATGACGTAAGTTGGGAGTTCTTCTGAAGACTAATAAATATAGTGCCTCTTTATCTTTCTTTTTCTTTATCTCTCTTTTTCTCTTTCTTTAGCTCTAGATCTATACCTTCCTCTTGTATAGCATTTCAAATGGCAACAAGAGATTATGAATTCATACCAAAATATTCAAACCATTCAGCAGAGCCCAGAGAAACCTGGAGTTCCTTTTATGTCTCCAACATAAGAGAATACACTACAATCTTTAAGATTATGATTGATAGTCTGAAGTTAATGACAATCAGAACATGGCTGTGATGTATTGAAAAAATATACCTATTTTTTCCATTTATGTAAAAGAAATTTGCCTCTGTTGTGAGTTTCTCAAATGCTCAGGCAAGGTGACCAGTTTTCATCTAAGGAGAGTCAACAGTAAGTTATTTTGACAATGAGATGACAGATTGCTAAGTTTAATGCCATTTTTGTTTTCTACTGAAAAATTTGGGCATGTACTAGGAGTATTTATTAGATGTTAGGTCATGAAGTGATGCAAAGTTTAGGTCTTTGGGAAACCGTTACTGACAGTAATTTTTCAAGTATTTCTGTGCTACATATACTTCATACCTTGTGGTTGCTTGTAGAGTATTCAACTGTTCTGGGAGTCAGGAACTAGAGAAGATTTTAGTGCCCTATTTATCTCCTTCAAAGCACCATTAGCCTTGTAATAGCGCTGTTACACCAGACAAGCAATAGGCTGCTGTCAGGGAATCAATGCTTGTGTTGACAGCCTGAGGGTGTACTCACCACTTTCCTTGGTAATGATGGTTCATTCCCAAATTACATTTATATAGACTTCTGTCATTTATTTAGTATTCTCCAGATGCTATTTATAGCTCGGAGTTCTTCACATGGTACCTTTGATAATTGTTACAGACTAATCTAATGCCAAGGACACTCACTATGTGCTGTTTCACTGTAACATCAGTTCTTGATTACACAAGTGAAATGCATCTATAGCTGCTTTAAGCTACTGTACCTTAGAATGTTCCTGTGGTGCTTACCTGGTAGTCAGAATAGATGCAGAGATGGCCATATTGATCATCAGTTCTTTGTTCATGGTAATGGATAAAATAATGTCTTATGATGTTTGACAGTTTTCTGTGAGGCAGCAACATATGTAGGGAGAAGTTAAAGAACGTCAGTTCTTTAAATTCTTAATTCTGTTTAATTTCTTTAAGTAGCCAGTTTTCATGAATGTGGTCAGTGTAAGGATTTGAGGGAATTAACCAAATTTAAATTCTGTTTTCTACAAATAGATTGTTCTAAATCTGGCTTAAATGACTGAAGGGAAAAGCTATGCTACTAACTTGTGGCAAGAACTAAGAGGGGATATCCTGTTTAGACACTGAATAGGTTTGACCATTTTTATTCCAGAGTACAGAATATGTTAACATTCATGATCTTCCCTACAGGTTTTTTACCAATGGGGAAAATTGCTTATAAATGGTTAGCTATAGCTTTCTGTTTCATCCTGGATTCCTGAAAAGTTCTGAAAAAATATAATCAAATACAGCACCATTTCTTAGACTCATACTTTGCTCATCTTTTACATCAGAAGTGTCCTGAAAATACTGAAGACATCTGACAACTTGGCTTGTCTTGATGAACCTCTTTGTATGCTTTTCAACAGAATTTATTCACCAGTGAATTTGTGTTCCTGACAAGCTATATGGCTGTCAAATTTGGATTTACATGCACCACAATGCTGGCATCTTGGTTCACAGAACCCATAAGCAATGAAGCAATCATTGACTTTTTAAAGTTAATATTTTCCATGCTGTCTTACTGTTTGAGACTGGCCAGGCTTTCAGATTTTAAGAATAAGATTTCTGTGCACTGGATCTGCCCCAGTTCTGGCATCCTTAAAGTGCTTCAATTTTGATTACACAGGAAGAAGCTTCATACCCTTCTAAATTTTTCCTTAAATCCCTGTGGATTTTCAGATTCTGCTGATTTCTTCAAAAGGTTAAATAGCCCACTTCAGTTAATCAGGTCCTAAGTTTTTTATGTTTTTCCAAATGTTATAGTCTGCCCAATACAGATTCTAGCAAGGCTTAAACACTGATGGACTGACCTGATAACATATGTAAAATAGGATGAAAATTACTGATGCTACTTACTGATGTGTGTGCATTTGTTGTTAGGCCAATTTTATCATGCAGTGTAGTGTAATGAAAAGATCAAACATTAGCATGCTCTTCAGCAATTGCTGATTTTTTTTTTTTTCTTGTACAATAAGATGGTTGTTGGTCTTCTAAAAATATATTTAAGAGCAGTTCTCTCATGTGACTAATACTAGCCCCATAAATGCCGTGTCCATAGTTAAGGTGGCTGTGGAGGAAAGGAGTGAGTGAAATGGGTACCCAGAGATCCATTAGTTAGGTTCAATAACAAGCAAGGCTTTCAGACACTTTCCTAAGAACAAATAACTAAGGACACAACAATAGAAGGACAGATTTTTGTCCAAGATACACAGTTCAAGACTGTTTTCTTATATTTCTTCGATAAAATAACTTACTATCAAGACAAGGAAGTGATATAATTCCCATCTAAATGAAGCTGAGTAAAGTATTTCCTATGATGATATACAGAAAAGAATAAATTGAACTAGGAGTTAGAACAAAACTGCAAAGAATGATAGAAAACAACTAGGAAATGACTTAACAACATGTTGGATTAAAGTGAATTGATAGTTCTTCAAGGATCAGTATTGGAAAAATATTATTGAATTGTTTCACTTATTTATAATAAATTATAGCTAAGAATATCGAGGGAGGTGATTGTCCCGCTCTACTCTGCGCTGGTGCGACCTCACCTCGAGTACTGTGTGCAGTTCTGGGCACCACAGTATAAAAAGGACGTGAAACTGTTGGAGAGTGTCCAGAGGAGGGCTACAAAGATGGTGAAAGGCCTGGAGGGGAAGACGTACGAGGAACGGCTGAGGGCACTGGGCCTGTTCAGCCTGGAGAAGAGGAGGCTGAGGGGAGACCTCATCACAGTCTACAACTTCCTCGTAAGGGGGTGTCGAGAGGCAGAAGACCTTTTCTCCATTAACACCAGCGACAGGACCCGCGGGAATGGGGTTAAGCTGAGGCAGGGGAAGTTTAGGCTTGACATCAGGAGGGGGTTCTTCACAGAGAGAGTGGTTGCACACTGGAACAGACTCCCCAGGGAAGTGGTCACTGCACCGAGCCTGACTGAGTTTAAGAAGAGATTGGACTGTGCACTTAGTCACATGGTCTGAACTTCTGGGTAGACTTGTGCAGTGTCAAGAGTTGGACTTGATGATCCTTAAGGGTCCCTTCCAACTCAGGATATTCTATGATTCTATGATTCTATAATATACTTATATAAAGTATTAAATAGTATTTTCATCAATGAATTTGATAGAAATGTACTCATGAAACTTGATGATGGTAGTTGGGAGTCACAGCCAATACAGAACTGTGCTACTCATGAAAAAGCACTGTGTGACCTTGTGAACTGGAATGGTAGTAATAAGAAGAAATCTAATAATACCAAGAATAAGGTCATTCCCTTAGGGACTACTCACTTGAACTTTACTATATAATGGATGCTCATTGGTTGTAAATGGCAGAACAAGACCTTGGTTCATCCTTGGACCTGTTCATCACAGGATGTCCGCACACCAATGATCTGATGACCCTGGAAAATACAAATGTGTGAGCAGTGTAAGTCAGGTGAAGCATTTCTAACAGCCGGTAAGCTTTTATACAGTCCCTATAAGTACCAGAAGTACAGAATTTCCTCTCCATAACAGTGACATTTCCCTAGGGGAAGGGTGAGTGATGAAAGAATGAAGAAGTCCCATCTGGAAAAGTATGTGAAATCTTCAAGAAAGATAAATTCAAATAGGACCGGGTTTACACAAGGTTCACCAAGAAATAGAGATACCATCTCTTTAATGAATACTAGACATGTTTAACATGTTTAGCATAGTAAAATAAGGCCTCAGCAGGGAAATAAGGCCTCTTCACAAATCTAAGAGGAACATAAATACTCAAAAAGAAGAACTATTTAAGTGAAGAGACAATGTTAGCACCAAACAAGATGGTATTTGTGTACTCTGGAAGACTCAAAAATGGAAGAAAAAGGAGGCTCTGGAAGGAATAGGAGGGAATATTCATGGAGGAATAGTAGGAGGAAGCAGCCTATTTTAATCAGTTTTTAAAAGAGACAAGGAAACATTTATTTGAAATAGCATGGCACTATGCCTAGTAGGTCTCTTTCAACCCTATGCTTCAATGTAGTTTATTTTTGTAGTGAAAAAGAATTCTTTCTCTAATAAACAAGGATCAGAAAAGCTAATACAGATATCAACCTTTCAAAACTAAGAGATAAAATGTTGCTATTACCTAGTGACAGTACATTTTCTCTAATAGACTTAATTATCCCACCACTATTGGTTATCATTAATTATTGATACCAAAGTAGCATCAAGAGGTCCCAGTCAAGCTCAAGGCTCCACTATTCTGGGGGCCTGTAAAAAAAAAATAAATAAATAAAAATAAAAAAATAACAGAAAGCACTCTGGTTTTCAAAGAGCTGCAGTCTAACTGCCCAGCTGCACAAGTGGAGTTCCCCAAGGCTCCATTTTAGGACCAGTCTTCTTCAGTGTTTTCATAAATGATTTGGATGAAGGACTTAAAGGGTTTTTGAGCAAGTTTGAGGACAATACCAAATTGGGTGGAGTTGTTGACTCCACTGAGGGTGTTGAGGCCTTGCAGAGAGATCTGGACAGATTGGAGAGCTGGGTAATCACCAACCATATGAAGTTTAACAAGAGCAAGTGCCAGATGCTGCACCTGGGAAGGGGCAACCCTGGCTACACATACAGACTTGGGGATGGATGCTGGAGAGCAGCCCTGCAGAAAGGGATCTGGGAGTTTGAGTTGACAGCAAGCTGAAGATGAACCAGCAGTGTGCCCTGGCAACCTGGAGGGCCAACTGTACCCTGGGGTGCATCAAGCACAGCACTGCTAGACAATCAAGGGAAGTGATTGTCCCACTTTTTTCTGTGCTGGTGCGACTTCACCTCGAGTACTGTGTGCAGTTGTGGGTGCCACAGTATAAGAAAGACATGAAACTGTTAGAGAGTGTCCAAAGGAGAGCAATAAATATGGTAAAGAGGGGAAGATGTATTAGGAGCAGCTGAAGCCACTTGGTTTGTTCAGCCCAGAGCAGAGCAGGCTGAGGGGAGGCCTCATGGCGGCCTGCAGCTCCCTCATGAGGGGAGCGGAGGGGCAGGCACTGAGCTCTGCTCTCTGGGGACAGTGACAGCACCTGAGGGAACAGCATGAAGTTGTGACAGGGCAGTTCAGGCTGGATATCAGGAAAAGGTTCTTCACCCAGAGGATGATCAGGCACTGGGACAGGCTCCCCTGGGCAGTGGTCACAGCACTGAGCTGCTGGAGTTCAAGAAGCGTTTGGACAGTGCTCTCAGACACAGGGTCTGATTTTTTGTGCGGTCCTTTGGGGATCCATGAGTTGGACCTGTGGGTCCATTCCAACTCAGATATTCTACGATTCTATAAGTCTTAAGCAATATGAACAAATCTGAGCTTAATAGCTTTTAATGAACCAGTCACTTCTAGATCTCCTATGGTGTTTGGCTTTCATCCCTTGGCAAAGATTTCTACAGCTTAACTGAGTGCTTCCTTTTGTGTAATTTTAAAACTTCTGCCTTTATTTAAGTCCTGATTTCTGTTTTATAAAAAAAAATAATAATAATCATTGCATCTTCACTATATTCCTATTCCTTAGGCTTTACAGATACACTGAGGTACAGAGAGCCAGTTTACATAGAATAATTGAGAGAGTCTTTGGTAAAGTGAAGGACAGGACACAGATGTGTTTGGTTCCAATAAAATCTCTTGACCATGAGACTCTTCTTTGACACACGATGTGCAGATGTCTGCACACATTGCCTAGAGACCATTACAATTCCTCAAGGACTGTATTAACTGACAGTATGAAGTGGGCAATCTCTTAGTTCTGCTAGATCAACTATTTAATGATGTTCCATTTCAGGATCCCAGCCTTGTTAAAAATCCAAGTATTTTTTTTAAGTCAGCTAAGATAGCAGAATAGCCATGTGTTAAATTCATGATCTGAGGTGGAGAAAACAAAATTAACTTAGAGCAAGGCAATGGATAAATCCACCTTGTTAGGTAATACACCAAACCCATTTCTTATTTACATTAGGCTTGAATTCAGCCAGGCTCTGAATTAGACCCTGCAGTTCATTCTGCTTAGACCAGGACTTAAATATGCATGAAGCTGCAAGGATGTCCTGGTGTACTTTGCTGAACAGGGACAGATGCTGAAAGCAAAGCAATGAGTTTTGGATACATACCTTAGAAGTGGACATACCTTGGAAGTTAGCATAAGCTGAGTTTGTCTCTAGGCTCCCCATACAGCTCTGTATTTTAAGTACTTTGCAGGTAGATATATTAAATTTAACAAAACATTAGCATCAACAATTGATACATATATGTATGACTAGCTTTATTTGTTACTGGGAAACAAGATTCTGAAAGCAGATGAAACTTAACTAATGCCTTTAAAAGACCTCATATATATGCTGATGCAATGTCAAATCAGCTTGGTTTCCTTTGTTCTGTGGCTAGGAACTTCAGCTTTGGTGGCTCAACAACAAAACCTCGGCTAGATACACACAAATATTGGGGTTCACAGTTACATCATAACTGAGAAAATTTCTCTGAACTGCCGGCCAGTTGGGCAATGAGGACTAGGTTTCACTCTTTCCAGTTTAATAGGCATGTAAAAGTAAAGTATGTTTCAGTTGAAGAGAGGGAAAACTGTCCAAAAGTAATGGGAAATAGGCAAGAAATAGCACAAAACACAGAGCAACATACTTCTCTGTTGACAACTTCCTAGTATTTTTACCACAGGAAGGTCAGGAGAAAGGAGAGTTAAAACTGCTGTGGATGGGATAAACTTTGGGAAGTTGCTGCTGATTGCAGTCTCATTCACTTTAACAATGTTGCTCCTCATAAATATCTCAGTGAGTCTCAGGATATCTTGGTGAGTCTTTTCTTAGCCTGTGAGATCAGTAATATCCAGGAAGAGCAAAAGCACCATGCTCAGCAGAGAAATAGGTTCGAGACTCCATCCAATTTAATGGGCTCCTTAAAGAGGAGCCCCTGGAATGCTCTCTTGCTCCTGATCTCACCCCAAAACATAGCTGGCTTTTGAGATAAATTGAAGCTTGCAGGTAAGGGTGCTGTGTGTAGTGGAAAGGATTGGAGTTTCTGAAAAATTAATGCCGAAAGCAAATTATCATTTTAGCTTGCTTTGCTGTTCCATAACAATCATCACAGGTAAAATTACTTTCTAAAAATAAAGCCACTGAAGTTTAAGAAAAATATCATATTTGAAAGAAGGAAACTCAAACAAACAACATACAGCTTTTATTAATTTACAGCCAAAAGGCCAGACAAATTCAGGGACAGACAATTTTGAAGACCAGTGAAACACTATATCCTTGCCCTGAATAGTCTAGGCAGTGCAGAAACACAAGTAGTGTGAGAATTCATTCCAGCTTCCTAGCTCCACTGTATAGAGAACCTAAAAAAACTTCTCAGAAGTCACCAGAGAATGCCTAAGGGAGAAGATTTTACCCACATCTTAGCGCTAATCTTTTCCTCAGTATCGGTCTTTCTCTTGGAGAGATTTTTCTGATGCTGTCTGATAAAGAATTTCATGGAAATTTTAAATATGAATATTTAATACAAGCACCACTCACTGTGTTCCATGTTTTTCAAAACCCTGACTATAAAGCTATGGGATCTTTAATGCAAACATCAAGAACCATTCAAAAACAAAGAGAACACATCATTGGCTATGGCTATGGCCGAAGGTTATGTATTTATGAAAATAGAGTGTTGCTACAATTATGATGCACATGTTATAAAAGGATGACAAAATAACTCCCTGGGATGGTATATTTGTCCAACAAAAGAGTGGAAATTGAAAATTACTGTGGAGAGCTCCTTAAAGAAATCCTGCTGGCCAGTATGGAATTCTTACTACTAACAGGCAGATAGTCTTACTTAATCATTGTTAATAAATTATGAGCACATTCCACATACAATGTTAAAATTATGATCTCAATACAATTTTAGATTTGTAGTGCCTACTGAAGCACGTTAGTTAGCAAATTGCATTGTAAATCTGCACTAAATAATGTTGTCAATCCTCAATAGATGGTGCTATTATCTAAGTTAATATCTTATTTGATTATGCAAAGGAGCTCAGGACAAGTGTGCCTGGGACATATCTGTGAGGAGAGATGACCACCTTTATGATGGCCTTGCTGTTTATGGTATGTGCTTGCAAGAGGACTTCCATTCGCTTTCCACTCCAGGGTAACGAACACAAGCACAGTCAGGTATCTCAGTTATGCAACTGCACATAACAGCAGACAGATTTCAGGCATTTTTGCTAAAAGTAGGGCAATTTGAAACAGAATCAATGTCTGCATAAAATGGCATACTTCTTGTCATTTTTCTTACATAGTTTGAGGTGGTTGATATCCAGAGCTAATTAAAAGTGTGAAATTCAGTTTCACAGCATGGCAGTACATTGCAGGCTGCTCTTACATGGCTCAGCTCTATGGAGGCAGGATGTACACGACAGCAGCTGTCTCATTGACTTGACTTCACAGAAAGCAGCTATGTGCTTCCTCCACCTACAGGCTAGATGCAGCAATCATCCCCCCACAAGGTAAATCTAGTCATTCCATATTTTTCCTTCTGATTATGGTATCCCATCTTTTCAGGAATGTTCTTCCAAAGCACATCCAGGAAGGTAACCCAAAAATGGCACTTGAATCTGAGCCTGGATCTGCTTTTTAGGATTTAAATCTCTGAAATGGAATCACCTAATTCAGCTTCTAGGATGTACCAAGTTATAAAGAAATAATAGTATCATTTAGAAAAAGACACATCAATGGAAAAGGTATTCTCAGTTCCCCAAATATAGTAAATATTTACTCCTTCAATAATACTTTAAATGTTATCTCCATTATAGACAGCTCCAGAGTATAAATTAAATTAAAACATTAGCTAATTCCCCAGTTTATATCCCATTTCAATCACATTTACTGCTGCCTGACTGCCTAATCTATGTTATGTGAAATACTTTCTACATATCAATTTGTGGACATTTATATAAGATGAATAATAAACTTTTTAAAAAGTGGCTAAAAGAAAGCACAGATGAATAATTAGACTATTAGGAATTAGACTGTTAGGGTCCCCCACAGGCGGCAGCTCCCCCCAGACCCCCTGCTCCTGCGTGGGCTCCTCTCCACGGGCTGCAGCTCTGGCCCGGGGCCTGCTCCTGCCAGGGCTCTCCATGGGCCGCAGCCTCCTCCAGGCCACATCCACCTGCTCCACCGGGGGCTCCTCCACGGGCTGCAGCGTGGAGATCTGCTCCATGTGGGACCCATGGGCTGCAGGGGGACAGCCTGCTCCACCAGGGGCCTCTCCACGGGCCGCAGGGGAACTTGTGCTGCGTGCCTGGAGCACCTCCTGCCCTCCTGCTGCACTGCCCTTGGGCTGCTTCTCACTCTTCACACTGCTTCTGTAGTGCATTAGTTTCTATTTTTCCTTTTCTTCAGTCTGCTCTCCCAGAGGCACAAACAACATCACCTACTGGCTCAGCTCTGCCCCATGGCAGGTCCCTTTGAAACTGGCCCTTATCTGACATGGGGCAGCTTCTGGACTCTTCTCACAGAGGGCACCCCCACAGCTCCCTGCTACCAAAACGTTGTCATGTAAGCCCAATACAGCACAGCATCAAGACTTCCTCCAAACCCCTCCACAGCCACTGGGCTAGCAGTGGGCAAGAGGTGGGGAGGATACATCACCAGGGTGGCTGACCTAAACAGACCAAAGGGATATTCTACACCACATGATGTCACACTTGGCAATAAAAGGTGGGAAAGGGGAAGGGGGTGAGTCCTCATTATGAAGATGTCTGTCTTCCCGAAGAACTGCTACATGTATTGAAGCACTGCTTCCCAAGACCTGGCTGAACTTTGCTCATTGATGGGAAGTAGAGAATATTTTTTTTTCTCTTCTTTTTGCTTCTGCATGGCTTTTGATTGTTTCTCCCTCTTTCTTTTCCCTTTATTTAAACTACCCTCATCACAACCCATGAGCCTTTTTCTTTCGTTTCCCCCCCTCTTCCTTTGAGGAGGGGAAGTGAGAGAGTGACTGTATTAGAGATTACCTGCCCAGCTGGGTAAAACCACCACATTAAGAGAAAACAAGTTAGAAATATCAGTAAATTGCCAAATTTTAGAAAATAGTAATCAGCAAGTGTCCATAACCGTTAATCACTATGATAAGAAAACACAAATAAGGCAACAGCTGACTCACCCAGAAACACGACATATTCTGGGAACAATCCTACAGAGTGAAGTGTTGTATCTGTACTAGGCTAAAAAAGTGGGCTTCACTGTAGCTGTGATCATGATATTGTTGAAGATATCCATCATCAAAAGCCCATGTGTTGCCCATAACGCCTTACAGACTTCTTGCATGAGGAAATCTTGACCTTCCTAACAAATCTGTGTATTTGGTGTGGGCACCTCAGACAGGGTGGGCTTGGACTCACAGAGTACATGCTATTTTGCTTCAGAGTGAGGGGTTATATCCTTCACTTTTTACTCAGGTCTAATTCGGACAAATTACTACTGAACAGGCACAGTTCTAAAAAATCTGTTTAGCCTATTATTGCCCTGTAGAGATACTGGGTAGTTAGAAATTTCCCCATGGCTTGTCAAGGTGATGTGGGTATGAATCCACAAAAGCAGAGCAGGGAATTCAGCTGGAATACCCCAGTTGAGAGAAATCATTTCCAGCATCAAGACCACCCCCACTCCCATTCTTTAGTAAAAACAGCCAAAGCTCCTGAGATTTCTGCTGAAGTTATGCCTGTCAGTTATTGGGTATGCAGAGCATGCCTCCTGGACTAGACTCATTTGCACTACTTAGCCAAAAGGATATTTAGTCTGTGGTTCCTGAATGAACTAAGATGAAAGACAGGCACTCTGATGTTCATACCTGACAACATGGATTCTGTTCTGCACTTTGGGAACTTAACTTATGAAAAACAAACATCTGCAGTTTTCAAGGTATCTATGTAGAGGGTTAAATGAGAATTTTGCAGATCATATTTGCAGACAGAAGCCATGACTTCTGGCTGGCTTGAAGCTTGTCAAGCAAACTTCAAGAGACTTAATGCCTGCATAAAAGCCTGGTGTATAGATTTTACTGAAAGATTTGGGAAGATCATGTTAAGATTGGCAGCAATCCTGTTATGACTGCATGTCCATTATAACAGATGCTTTGTTAAAGAAGTTGTTTGGTCCTGTTTGTACTACCAAACATTTAAAACGTACCATTTCTGTAAGCTTCCATGTGTAAAGTTCTTGATGAAATCAAGTTTTCTAAGAAGAATTCACCCCCGCAAAAAAGTGACAGAAGAACTTTTCAGAAGAATGAATCTGACACTGTTTAGATAGCATAGAAAAAGTATTTATTTTTGCTAAAGACCAAGAAAACATGAATTGACCACTAACAAACAAAAACAGTTGTTTCCAGAACAAACATCAGCTACTTTGATTGTTCTACTACCAGACAAAAAAAAAGTAACAAAATAAAAGCCAAACTGGAGAGATAAGAATAGTTTATAAAAACATTGTCATGATATAAATACTGTAAAATGTGCAAGAGATGTGCAATGGCAATTAGGTTTTTTAATTTGGAAATTAAGTAAAGTGTTTTCTGATCCTCTAGCCATTAGTTTTTTAACAATCAGAATTGCATTTGATTACATTAACCAAAAGTATTAGTTTTGAGCCATATGAGGTAGTTTTATGGAGCCAAACAGAAGCAATGGATTAAGAAGTGTGCAAAATTTTATTCTTGAGTTGATTTACTTCATTAGAACTGAAAGCAGATTAGGCAGCAGAAGGCTTTTTCCTGCAGACTGTAGCATTATAAATTGCTGCAGCACACATGTGGCTAATAAATCTGCAAGAGACATTCCTGTCAGGACAGGAGTTGGGATTTCTCTAGCTTTCCAAGGCAGTGTTCTTTCCCAGTCAATTCAAGGCAACAAAACTCTTAAAGCTGAGGAAAACTGCAGTGCAAGTCTGAAGCCCAACTCGCATCTCCTCCTCCTCCTCCCTTGCTAAGTTATCTCCCACTCAGTATTGATACTAAACTTAAGTTTTATGAAAGTTCAATTGATTTTTTAATATTTTATAAAATATCTTTTCCATAAGTCTTTAAAGTATTATTAGGCTGAACTCTTTTTCACTTCTGACCTTTCACAGACATTGTGCCTTTCATTGATTTTTCAGCTCTTTGATACTGGCTGAGCTACAATAGTTCCAGCAAATAGGAAAGGGAGGGGGAGCAAATGCCATTGCATTAAAGAACTTAAAAGGAATGATTTAAGTTTGATTACCAATAATTCAACTTTCCTATCTCGTCTCCTGGATCAGCACATAAGACCTTCAGAGATGAGTCACCAATAAATGCTTTTTCTCATGTTCATCCCAGATTCAGGAGTCCTAACATCATTGCTTCCAACCCCCCTTTGTCACCCCTGGTATTAAAAACATGTATTAAAATAATTATCGGTGCTAAATCTTTAGGCAATACTAAATATTCTCTTTCTCAACTAAATGATTTTCTGTCAGCAGGCTTGTCAGGCTCCTGAGGGAGCAGCAGGGGATCATTTAAAAAGAATTATGTTACACCAGTGATGAATTAAATCCACTTGAATCAATAGCATTTAGATTTTTTAAAGGATATAGCCAAAATGCTATCAATTAAAACAAATCCTGATTCAATAGCCTTAGTTTTCACATCAGGGTCTTACTTAAGCCAGTATCCCAGAAGATAGTTTTTTTTTTTTTTTTTTTTTTTTTTTTCTCCAATTCAGGCATCCGGTTGATGGACAGCCTTACTTGACCTGTTCATTCCTGGCTCTTTTTATGTCAGGCAGGAGATACTGAGTTTCTTTTAGCTGTCCACAAATAAGTGTCCAATGCCGCCTGAATTGTACAAAGATGTCTGGGACACCAACATAGTGATGGGAAGCTGTCAAAAGACCAGTAGATCTGTGTGCTGGCAGGAGACACTTTTGCACCTCAAGTGGTGCTAAGTGCTTATACATAAGCCATTGATTCAAGCTGTTCATGCCATTCTAAAATTGGATCTGAAATAGGGAGCTTAGAGTGAGTAACACAAGTTTAGACATCAAAATCTTCAGTATATAAACTCAGTAAAATTATTTCTTCTGGCAAATTCCCCACCTAACACAACTTTAGCAGTGCAGCTGTTTTAGCAGTACTTGTATGAAAGAACTTACAGTACAAGTCATTCAGAAAACTTTCAGTATCATCCAGAGGACATGATGTGGAAAATCATCAAGAGGTTTTAGGTTTCCGACTCTAATGACCAAGCTGATATTTGTTTGGTTGTTGGTGGTTTTGTGGTTTTTGTTGTTGTATTTCATCCTTCAAGAGATGAATGAGTATTTGGGCCCCTCACTACAAGAAGGACATCGAGGTGCTAGAGTGTGTCCAAAGAAGGGCAGCAAAGCTGGTGAAGGGTCTAGAGAACAAGTCTTATGAGGAGAAATTTCTTTATATTGAAATACATTGGAATAGGCTGCCCAAGGAAATGGTTGAGTCATTCATCACTGGAGGCCTTCAAGAAATGTGTAGATGTAGAGCTTAGTGACATGGCTTAGTGGTAGAATTGGCAGTGCTAGGTTAAAGGTTGAACTAGATGATCTCAGAGGTCTTTTCCAACCTGAATGATTCTATGATTCTGTGATAATCACGTCAACAAAGGTACTAGGACTAAAGGATGATTTGAAGATACTGCAGAGATGGAAAAGGTACAAAAACCTGGAGAACAGAATGCAGCAAGAGGAAAATGACAAGATTCTTCATTAAGCAAAGCTGCATGGGTCCTCAGAGAGTCAATGGAAATAAATTGGTTCCTTCATTTAACACTGTGGAGTAGGAGCTTTATTGAAACAGGGGGAATCAATCTCTGTTGAAGCCTTTCTCCCCTTATCGACTGTATAGAGAGAAAAGATTCATAACTGAGGTTAGACAGTGCAACCCCAACATCAGATGGCCAAATCATAACCTAGCCACCTTACCATCACAGTCTGTCATAGTTTTCTGAGCATCTAGAATATTGTGATTCATCAGCATCTACTCACCAGGAAATCCTGCATAAAAATCTGGTTCCAGAAGCACACAGGGCTTATGCAGAGAGTCCAAAGCATTCTGAATATCATTGTCCCACCAGATATCTTTTGAACCGTTCTCAAGATAAAGTGCCAAATTATTTTGGAAATCAGCATACAAGATATGGAAGAAGGCCTGGTTACACACAAGGAATATAGAGACAGAGTCTGAGCTCAGAGAAAAAGAATTAGGAAAACCAAATTCCATCTGGAGTTGGATCTGGTGAGAGACATGAATGGCAACAAGAAAGGCTTCTCCAGGGAGCTGGCTGATATCTCTGTGAGGTCACTCTAAACTATCAAAAGTCTTGTCAGTGGTGTACCCCCAGGGTTTGATACGGGGGCAAATAAGTTTAATATCTTCATTGATGACCTGGACAAAGGGAAACAGTGAATGCTCAGCAAATCTGCAGATGATACAAAACTGGGAAGACTGGCTGATGCATCACATAAGTGTGCTGACATTCAGCACTCTGGAGAAATGTGCTGACAGAAACCTCATGAAGTTCAAAAAACAGAAATGTTAAGTCCTGCAATTTGGGAGGAATAACCCCAGGCACGAGGACAGGCTGGAGGTCAACCAGATGGAAAGAAGCTTTGCACTGGAGGGTCCTGATGGACAACAAGCAGAACATGGGGTCCCTCCCACGGGATGCCGTCCTTCCCGAACTGAGCCTGTGGGGGCTGCCAACGGGCTGCAGCTCTTCAGGAACTGCTCCCACATGGCTCCGTACCATGGGGTCCATCCCCCAGGAGCAAACTGCTCCAGCACGGGTCCCCCACGGGCGGCAGCTCCCCCCAGACCCCCTGCTCCTGCGTGGGCTCCTCTCCACGGGCTGCAGCTCCGGCCCGGGGCCTGCTCCTGCCAGGGCTCTCCATGGGCCGCAGCCTCCTCCAGGCCACATCCACCTGCTCCACCAGGGGCTCCTCCACGGGCTGCAGCGTGGAGATCTGCTCCATGTGGGACCCACGGGCTGCAGGGGGACAGCCTGCTCCACCAAGGGCCTCTCCACGGGCCGCAGGGGAACTTGTGCTGTGTGCCTGGAGCACCTCCTGCCCTCCTGCTGCACTGCCCTTGGGGGCTGCAGGGCTGCTTCTCTCTCAGCTCTCACCCCTCTCTCCCAGCTGCTGTAGCACAGCAGATTTCCCCTTCCTTAACTCTGCGCTCCCAGAGGCCCAACCAGGGTTGCTCATGCATCGGCTCTGGCCAGCAGCAGGTGCCTTTTGGAGCCATTTGGAGCTGGCTCTGATCTGACACGGGACAGCTGCTGGCCTCGTTCACAGAGCAGCCCCCTGGTACCAAAACGTTGTCACATAAGTCAAATATGAGCAGAGGCTGACTGTGCATCCTGGAGAAAGAGAAGGCTCAGGAAGGATCTTATCAATGTGTGGTAAATACCTGATGTGGGGGCAAAAAGATGACAGAGACAGACACTTCGTAGTGATGCCCAGTGTTAAAACAATATGTAGATGTCCTGGTTTCAGTTAACCTGAAATACATTAAATTTCCCTTTAAATATGAGGAATAAATGTTTTCACTATTGGGGTGGTCAGGCATTTGAGCAGGTTCCCCAGAGGGCCTGTAGAGTGTCCGTACTTGGAGATATTCAAAACCTGACTGGACACAGCCCTGAGCAACCAGCTGTAGATGACCTTCCTCTGGGTTGGAGTAGATGATGTCCAGAGGTGCCTTCCCACCTCTGCTGCTCTGTGACAAAACTTCTAGGTGCAAGTAGAGAATATAGCCAGAGGAACAGTAAAGTATGAGACTCTTTTCAGAGAATAAGTTCACAAACATTTCTTTATTTCTTAGTTAATATTCAGGAGACAGGGCTCCTTTTTGTATCAGGGAGACATGTTTTATACAGACCCTTGATTTGAGCAGCCATATCTTTAAAAAACCCTCCAGTCATAAAATCAGGCAGAAATGGTTCCCTGTTTATTTCATTATCTGATTTTACCTTTTGCTTTACAACTGAGGAATTTTGAAAGAGTTTTAAGGTCAATAGAGCTGTATTATGTTCAATTTAGGCCTTAACAGGACCTGAAGGTGACCAAGTCATGAGTAACACCTGCTCTGTCCTCTACGGATACATTTTGAGAACCCAGGCAGATGCACACCACCAGGATTAGCATGAACTGCATGCATCACAAGCACTAATCCTTCTATTTATGTTTCCAGATCCCTTGTACTACCTAGTCTTGTTAACAGAGGCAAAGATACACAGCTTTTAATCCCTCAGCTTGTGTGCCACTCTAGTATGAGAAAGCAAACATCTGTAAGGTTGAATTAATCATGTATTTTGAAAATCTTCATGGGCTCTGTTCAGGCTGTTTCCAGGAGCATGAGATTATTTTGACAATATAATCTCTTAAAGGATAAAGGTCAGTAGCACTTATACTTTCAAGGGGAATTTTGCCCCAGGGATAGCTTTAGACTGAGGCTAATTATAATTATCATGGTATGCCAGATATAGAACTTGAATAACACGGTATCAGCTTGTTTCCCTTGTAGCAGTATTCACTATCCTCAACCAAAGAAATACTTTACAAAGTAAACCCAGTCAGTCAAGCCTACCAGTTGCTCATAACTTCTTAGATAATAAATTTTAAAATGCTTTAGTTTGAAAGATGACACTGTAAAGCCAGATGACAGGAGCAGAGTTCAAATTGCATTTTAAAATTTCATTCAGAATTTCCTGGTTCTTATAAATCTTATTAAAATTATAGAAAAAATAGATTGGATGGGACCTAAGGAGGTCATTTGGTCCAATTGCCTACTCAGAGCAGAGCCAGCTTCAAAATAAGATCAGATTTATCAAGGTCAGATATACTCCAGAATATCTTCATAATATTTGGGGTGAGATTTTCAGACAGAACATGTACTTCAGTACATGTAGAGAAACAGACTGGATATAAATTCACATCTACATTAGGTCAGTGAAGGTAAAATTTATTTGACAGGCATTAGTTTTATACTTAATGATGAATTGGATTGAGTTCAGGAGTGCTTTTCCTTGCAATGAATATAAAGGAAGTCTAGTTCAGATGTAGCCTCTCCAATTAGTCAGGTGAACACCACATAAAGAACCTAATGCAGCCATAGGGTTGCATCATCATCAATTGCATCGTGTGTGTCTGAAAGAGAAATCTAGATGGCAAAATGTTCAGAATTTTTTCTGTAAGGTATTGCCAGCGACTGCTTCCACAAGGATTTGTTTTAATATGCCAGGACTGTAAGGATTTTTTAAAAATCAACTTTGCTTGTAGACTTCTTACACTTCAAAATGCACTGTTACTTACGCAAGTACAATGACCTTAACTACTGGTATCTAATTTCACATTTTTTTGCAAAAACAAAAAATGGCCATAAAATAATCCTGGACCTTCTTATACTTCACATTAACTGCCACACAAATGGATTTAACATGGTCAAATACGTATCCAAGGATATAAAATCATAAAAAAAGGGGGGGGAAGGAGAATATTAATATACAAGTGGTTTCTTGGTTTCTTTGTTGTTGTTTTGTTTGTTTGTCATTTTTATAACAGTACCCATCATTTTCCAGAACTTCCAGTGGCATATCATACTGTAATGGCATTAATATAAAACCCATCAGAGCTGAATTTACTAAGCATCATGCAGAACTGAACTATTTGTAAATTATCTCACCAGACAGACTACAATTAAGTCACATTCATGTTACAACAACTCTCAGGAGAAAGGAAGACATTTTATGAAACGGTTTTGCATATTTTGTAGTGTATTTGCTAAAAAGAGAGGAGAACAGGCTCTGTTTCAGGAAATGTGTTTTTATGTGTTTAAGTAAAGACGAAGGCACTTTGGAATAGCTAGTAAGATGAACTACACAGGATTCATTTTTTTAACATCGTACACAGTACATGACTTCTCGAAAAAAAAATGTGGGTCAAATCCTGATCAGTTTAAGTCACGGAAATGTTATGGTAGTCAGTGGAGGTAGGTCAAGTGGTAATGGCTACACATTTGACATACTGACTGTTTTTCATTGCAGCTAGGAAAGCAGAACTTGGAGATAAGGAATAATTGCTTCTATTGCCTTGGAAATATTTTTGATGAATCAATTTTCCCTATACTCCATTGCTCAGAGCAAAGACTGATAGTCATGCAAATCCATTGCACCTCTGAAGAGGACGAAGAAAAGCTTTAGGACCTTCCATGCAGCATACACTTTGTAAGTGATCTTTTAACTGTATTCCTGTCCTTTGCAGGTGATGTGCACTCACAGAAAAATGAGAAATTAATTATCCTGACACTTGAAAAATGCAGTAATTGGGAGTAGATTTGACCATTGGACACAAAGAAGGTGTATTTTCCTTTCTTATTTTGTACGTGCACCCAGCAGACAGACACCAGCAAATTCATAGTCCCACTGAATCTCTAAGTATTTCTTCAGTCTGACTATGAGCTGTAATTCTGATCAAATTCAGTACAGAGTGGAACTGATTCACAATCAACCAGACCTACTATCCATATGCTTAAGCTCCAATTTCATGAAAGAGAAAGGCAAATGGATGCCTCACTTTTGTGCTAACAGAATAGGGTGAAACCAATTGAATGTATTGCCTGGTACTTCCATTTAAAAACCCTTTTATATTAGACTCATGCAAGCAGCAAAAATGCTTAACAGGTCTGAATCCATACATAAACACCATCCAGAATGACCAGTTTCAACACTTTACAAACCAACAAAATGGAAATGTGACCTTGACTCATGTTTTGTTTTGTTTTTTTTCTCAGAAATTTCCAAGGCAATTGTAACACTTGTAATGACAAAATATAAAGTCTCTCAAGCAGATGTTGAAAATAAACCTCCTCTATTGCTTTTGTGTGCTTCATTCCAGTTTTTGACAGTGAAAGATAGGAAAGTGCAGTCAACTTCCTTTAGTGTTACAATGATTTAAACATTAAGCATATTCGTCTGAATGAAACAACCAGCAATGACCTCAAACGATCTGATTCATTGGTTTACATAATAAGGCATTCTAAATATCTTTGACTTTGAAAGCAAAAAAAAAAGAACATATTTTGCTCTGTAAAATTATTTTAATGCTCCATTAACTTGCAATCTTGTATTTTCTGCTACTACTATTATTAAAAAAAAAAAAAAAGAGAGTGCAATCCATAGGTATCAGTACCAAAAGATTTCACTCTGTTTTGTGCTATATTAAGAGTTGTGCATATGGTCCTACAGGACTTGGATGCCTCTGCCCATGTAATTCACTGTGATACAGCAGAAAGCTTAAGCATGCTTACACATCCTTATCACTGATTTAAAAAAGAGATTAGGGACCTGCAGAGAAAGCTATCAGACAGAGTCAGAACACAGAAACAGCAGTACATAGCATATAAACCCTAAAATGCCCTCTTCCCTAGGGTTTGCACAAGGGGCATTATCCTTGTTCGCTTATTCTTGCACTGCCAGAGGATAAAACTTATGTAGGACCTGGGATGCTCCTCTGGGATAATCAAGGTCTTCAGTGTCCATCCAAAACCCTGCAAGACTCTGATTATTCCCTAATCCTCCCCAAGGTGAAATAAGACAAAAATCACAGGTACTAGAAAGTACCTGGCCTATGAGGTTTGCTAATATGTGCTGACAGCCTTTAGCACAGGATTTGGCAAAATGTTTTTCACACAGTCTTTTTTCCCCTATTCTTTCTAAAAAAAGTAAATAAAAAATAACATCTGATTTTTTTGTGGAGTACAAATAAACCAACTTTGAATATTTTAATGGTGAGGGAAAAGGAAAATATGGGAAGAGTGTCCTTTTCTCAACTTTTAAAAATTTGAAGCAGTTTTTCTCTCACTTCCAAATGAACTAATATCATAACTACCCCAAACTGAAGTTCTCTGGTATTTAAGCATATGTATCAGTAGAAGGTGCCAACACATGGCATCATTGTGAAAAGGTTTTGCTCAGTTTCAAGCCAGTAGAAATGTTTCATTTAGGGAACACCTATGTTTCCTACAAACTACTGCAAATATTGTTAACTTTCCAAGTGCCAGTTGTGGAAATTAATGTAATGCCTTACCATGAAATCTTGTAATTAATCTATGCTAACATAGCCAGTGTCACTGAGGACAATTTTTTTTTTTGATTAGTAATGAGTATTTAATGAAAATAACTTATTTCTGTCCACAAACTGCAATATGTACACACCAACTGTAGGCTCTTTCATGGACTAGTGAACAAAATCAAATGTAATGATAAAAGACGGGGTATTCATTATTGTTCAAAACAGCTAATTCTGTATCAGCACTAGATGATACCCACAGCTAAGCTTCAGGACCTTTTGAATCAAAGTTGAGGAAGCATAATTTCTAATTCATCTGTGCTCCATGGGTTGCAAATAGAAGGAATAAAAAACATTCATTTTTTACCCTGCAATAAGTTTAAAAAAAAAAATCTGAAGACTTCTTTTGCCACAGAAAATAAAACACTAGGTCATTTTTATTGTTTCCTGCTTCAAAAATAGCAGGTGGCTGATAGAAAACTACAATGAGTTCCTATTCTGCTCATCCATCTGCAGCTCACAGTCTATTGTACAGCTCTTATTTATTGGCATTGTATGTCAATGTCAAATATGTTTGCAGGCTATTTAAGCTTTTATTATACTATGCTTCTATAGGATTAAAAAACAATCTTTGTTTTAACAATGTCTGTATGATTAGTTGATGTGCCAGCAGTAACACTGAGCAGCTTCACTGTATGTCCCTAGGCTGTAACAGATGCTTTTGTCTTCTGGTTTCTTTTAGTGTTTATCTAGCAAAAATTGAATATTACAAATATTGAAGTGTCACTGTTCATGTCTGCATTGTAACAATAAGCATCTCAGCATTTCAACATCAGACCTTCAGTCCTAAAAAAAATGTTAAATTCAGATTGTTTTGCATTTAGATAATAAACTGAAAAGAAAAGCTAGATTACAAAAATATGTATATTCTTTAAATCCACTTTCTTCATTGCATATACACACATAGCTACTACTGTACAGACTTCTAACTGCAAGCAATATATATTGGTAGTGGGTTAAAGCTTTTAGAGAAATAAAGGTTTAGCTCTGTCTATCCATTTCACTTAAGGACCGAGTCATTGAAGCACCTGTTTCCATCCAAATCAACAGCAAATGGAAAGTTTCTAAGGAATGCACAAACTATGTTTAGTATTGTTTCAGGCACAGAAGAGAGAAAATTGAAGTTCTATCCCACATAGTTTCTCTCTGTATTGTCTTTATGCTTAGATTCAGTTCTTGAGGTCAGCTATATTTAATGAGTTATGGCTTAAGTCCTTCAAGTCAACAAAATACACATTCACATGCCTGTGAATAAGTACCACACATATGAGCATGATTATCTGCCTCAAGTTTAAAGACACAAATACATATTTCAACATCCAAATGAATTCTGCAAAACAGCATCAGTTATTATTCAAGATATTGATTTTAATGAGAGCCAAAAGTCTCAGAATCTCTGAAAATCAGGACACTTATTTAGGTCATATGGATATTAGCCAACATTTTCAAAAATGGCTTTCTAAATATAGGAACATAAGTTCATATTTAAACATCAGCCTCAGCTGTTCATTTTTTTTTCAGAAGTATTAACCACTTACAACTGTTAGCAATTTTTTCTCTGTATCTTTAGGCTTTTTTTTTTTTTCAGAAAGGAAACTGAAATAGCCTGATTTGATTTTTGATGTTCAACTTCTAAAACATTTTCAAGGGCCAGATATTCCAAAGAGCAAAACACAGCCATTGCTAATCAGGCATATCTCAGTTGTACTAGACTGGGCATGTAAAATCTTTCATCTTTTCTTAAAATCTTGGATCTTTGGAAAAAAAAAAAAAAAAAAAGATTTTTTTAAACATTGTGACATTACAATGGTGACGTCAGGGACTGCCTGACAAGCCCTGAGAAAAGACACAGAGTTGGGTAGATCCAAGGTGATACTGGGGATGGATGGTGTAGGGCTGGGACATGGCCAGGCACAGGCATGGCTGGGACATGGCGCAGGCAAGGACAGTGACTGGACCCCAGTTCATTATTGTGCCAGGACAGGCCTTGAGCACAGCGACCAACCCCTGGGGAGGGGAGAGAGGCTGTGGGACCCATCAGTGCCCTTGGACATCTGAGAGCAAATTCATCTCACCCTACTTCAGAAGTCTGCCTGGTAGGTACTTAAAATGAGAGAAATGGCCCAGATTTTGCATAGTCACTGGGAAGAAAAGGTAAACATGGGGCAATCGTCATCCATTTTAGATGCTTGTCTTCAGAAAAGTGGAGTCATTTGATTTCTTCAGCCAGACAAATGAAGAATTTGGTAACAGTATAACTTTTAGATACCTAACTAATGGGACATTAATCCCTTCCACACTGAATACATTTGCTTGGGAAGATCATAAAACAAATCTTCACGGAAGCAATGTCAAGGCACATGCAGGACAAGGAGGTGATGTGACACAGGCAGCACAGCTTCACCAATGGCAAGTCATGCCTGACCACTCTGGCAGCCTTCTGTGATGGAGCGACTGCATAAGTGGACAGGGGAAACAATTTATATCATCTGTCTGGACTTCTGTAAGGCCTTTGACATGGTTCCACACAACATCCTTGCCTCTAAATTGGAGATGTATGGATTTGGAGGGTGGAATATTCAGGAGGGTGTGGAGGTTTTTCCCTTCTACACAGCTGAACTCCACCACAACTGCTCTCTCTCTCTCCCTCTGATGAGTGGTGTCCCTCAGGAGTCTGCCTTGGCACCAGTGCTGCTCAATATCTTCATTAGTGACACAGACAGGGGGATCGAGTGCACCCTCAGCAAGTTTGCAGATGAGGCCAAGCTGAGTGGTGCAGTCGATACAACAGAAGGAAGGGATGCCATCCAGAGGGTCCTGGACAAGCTTGAAAAGTGGGCCCACATGAACCTCAGGAAGTTCAACAAGACCAAGTGCAGGGTGCTGCACGTGGTTTGGGGCAATCCCAAACATCGGTACAGAGCAGGGCATAAATGGATTGAGAGCAGCCCAGTGGAGAAGGAACTGGGGATACCGGTGGATGAAAAAATGGACATGAGCTAGCAGTGCATGTTTGCAGCCCAGAAAGCCAAACATAACCTGGGCTGCGTCAAGAGGAGTCGCCAGTATGTGGAGGGAGGTGATTGTCCCCCTCTGCTCTACCCTTGAAGTCCTGCATCCAGGTCTAGGGCCACCAGCATAAGAAAGAAGTAAACCTGTTTGAGCAGATCCACTGGAGGATCATGAAGATGGTGCTGTGTCCCGGTTTTGGCTAGGATAGAGTTAATTTTACTTATAGTAACAGAAATGGTGCTGTGCTTTAGATTTAGGATGAGAGTAATGTTGATAACACACTGATGTTTTAATAGGTGCAGAGCAGCGCTTACACTAAGCCAAGGGCTTTTCTGCTTCTCATACTGCCCTGCCAGCAAGGAAGCTGGGGGTGCATGAGGAGCTGGGAAGGGACAGAAGCAGGACAGCTGACCAAAGGGGCATTCTATACAATGTGATGTCACGGTGAACAATTTTATGAGGTGGCTGGCTGGGGTAGGTGAAGGGTGCTGCTCAAGGACGGGCTGGGCATTGGTCAGCAGATGGTGAGCAATTGCACTGTGCACCACTTGCTTTGTATATATTATTATTGTTACTATTATTATTATTACTTATCTTCCTTTTATGTCCAATTAAACTGTTTTTACCTCAACCCACAAAAAAAAAACACGGGCTTTTTTTTTTTTTATGATTCTCCATCCCACTGGAGGGGGGGAAACAAGCAAGCACCTGTGTGGTGCTGAGCTACCTGATGGGTTAAACTACAACGTGCTGGAGCACATCTCCTATTATGAAAGGCTGAGAGAGCTGAGGATTTTTATCCTGGAGAAGAGAAGGTCTGGGGATATGTCATTGCAGCCTTTCAGTACGTAAAGGGGGCTTATTAAAAAAAAAAAAAAAAAAAAATGGAGTGACTTTTTATATGGGCAGATAATTATAGGAAAATGGGTAATGATTTTAAACTAAAATAGGGTAGAACTAAATTAGATATAAGGAAGAAAATCTTCACTCAGATGGTGGGAACAGGCTGCCCAGAGAAGCTGTGGATGCCCCATCCCTGGAGGTGCTCAAGGCCAGGCTGGGTGGGGCTTTGGGCAGCTTGATACAGTGAGAGATATCCCTGCCCATGGCAGGGACTGGGAACTGGATAATCTTTAAGTTTCCTTCCAACCTAAGCCATTTTTTGATTCTATGAAAAACCCACAAAATGAGCTGCAAGGTGGTACACTGCCCTTGTGCTCTCTGCAGTACTAGTCCTTGGTGCAAACTCTGCTTTTCATTGTATTCCCTTTGTCACTTAGCCACCGTCTTTTAAACTTGCCTTTCTCTGGGCCAGGGCTGCCTCCTCATCAGGATCAAAATCAATGTCATAAAAGTTCCATTTACACTCCCCTAAGCTTCCTTTGAATAGCAGAAGCACAACAGATCCTCAAAGCAACTTCACCTGTGCCTGTCTGTGCTTGCAAACATGCCCAGAAGCCTGGGTCACCACTTTAAGAGCAGTCCTAATCATACCACCAAAAGCTCCCTCTACACTTCTTGCTTCCCAGGAGTCAGTCCCCAGCTGTTCATTGTGCTCCAGCCTCTTCCAGGAAAAACTGCTGTCCAGAATTTCCTACTCAGTCTCCTCTCTTTTCTGTGTTTACCCATCTATTCTGCTATTACAAGTGTGACAGGGTCAGGGCTCTGGTACTCATTGTATGGTTCTCAATATTTATATTTAAATTTCTTATATATGTCCTAGAAAACAAAAGCTATCTGATCATAAGAGACATTAAATCTTCATAATTTTTACATTATGTCCACAGATACTCAACATTTCAAAGTGCAGGCTGTTATAAACACCTTTCTTTGATTCAGAATTGTTGCTTTGTTGCTTAACATAGTGACACAAGGTTCTTGTATTTGAAACACATGCATCTCCTGATAGTGCCATTCAGTTTGATTATCAGGACAGTAGAGAGTTCTGAATGCCACTCTAACCCTGTATAGGTAAATCTGGACTCATGAAACAGCACAAGAAATGAAGAATCAGTTTGCATTAAATATTCCTATTATATACAAATGAATCTAGGCAGCAACTGACTAGATAATCTGTGTTAATGTACATCTGAAGTAAGTCATTAAGGAGATAAACATGAAGAGCTGAGGTCTGCAATGACCCTTTGCAGTCTCTTCTCCTTGCCCTTTAAAATCCATCACTGTTTCTTTTCACTGCCTTCATTAAATTAGTTCTTCATTAATTGTGAAGTTTCCTTCCTTATTGTTTGTTTTGGCCTTGTGGCTGCATTACCCATAGTACTTCTAGTTCTGACACAATTATCTAATAATAGAAATGCTGATCACTGTAATCACGGGTATGCTGAAAAAGTCCCACAGGTCAAATTCACCTTTGGTGTAATGCTAGAGTAAGTTTCCCAGGGTCAAGTTTGACACCTTGCACAGCAGTTCATCTAGTTATCAGCCCTGCATACTGAAAGGGAACTTTGATTGTTGATATCATAAATTACACAGAATAGTTACATTAAGCTGCCTCTTTACGAAATCATAGAGTCACAGAGTAGTTGTGGTTGGAAGGGATCTCTGAAGATCATCTAGTCCAACCCTTCTCCCAAGGAGGGTCACCAAGAGCATGTAGCACAGGATAGCACGCAGGCAGGTTTGGGATATCTCCGGAGAAGGAGACCCCACAACCTCTCTGGGCACCCTGTCCCAGTGCTCTGTCACCCTCACAGTAAAGAAGTGCCCCCTCGTATTGAACCAGAACCTCCTGTTTGTGCCTGTTGCCTCTCATCCTGTCATTGGGCATAAATGAATAGAGTCTGGCCCCATCCTCTTGACACCTTCCCTTTATATATTTATACACATTGATAAGCTCCCCTCTCAGTCTTTTTCTCCAAGCTAAACAGGCCCAGCTCTCTCAGCTTGTCCTCTTATGACAGATGCTCTCAGCCCCTAATCATCACATTAACCCTCTGCTGGACTCGCTCCAGTATCTCCATGTCTCCCTTGTACTGGGAAGCCCAGAACTGGACACAGTGCTCCAGGTGTGGCCTCACCAGGGCTGAGTGGAGGGGCACGATCACCTACCTCGAACTGCTAGCAGCAGTCTTCCAAATGCAGGTCAGGCCTTCTTGGCCACAAGGGCACATTGCTGTCCACCAGACTCACACATCCCCCTCTGCAGGCCTGCCTTCCTGCAAGTCAGCCCCCAAACCATAATGGTGCATGAGGCTATTCCTCCCTAGGTGCAGGACCCTGCATTTGCCTTTGTTGAACTTCATGAGGTTTCTCACCACCCAGCCCTCCAGCCTGTCCAGATCTTTCTAAATGTCCCCCCTGGGGGACACTCCTAGCTACAGGCCTCCAACTAGACTGCACCACTGACTCTTCATTCTTGAGATCCATGTTTGCTGTCTCCAGTACAGCTGTACTTCCCTTAAAAAATAAAATAATAATAATAATAAAAAAGCAGCTATAGCAGTTTTTACCATTCATGCTAATGCTAATACTGTTTTTAAAAGCTGTTTTTATCTGTCTTGGTGTCTCTCAGAGGCTGAGTTAGTGGACATGCCTGATAGTTTGAGGATGAACCTTTGAGTGTCTAAGAGCTCATATCTGAAAAGGTTTACACAACCAAAATGAAACAGGAATTTTTTCATCTCTTTTCAAATCCTGACATAAAAAATTATCAAGTTTCAAGTATATGCTGAATTATAACACTTCTTTCTCACACCATATTTAGAAACTGTATTTGATCTGAATTATAGCTTGTCATTTTTGCCTATATTCACATAGCACCAATTTTTACTGTACTTTCATGTGTTTTGCTGAAAGAAGTTGAATGGATTAATAATCAACATTTGGAGGCTAGGCTCTCCTTCATAATGGACATAAATATTATCTAAGTCAGTTTTGGTAGAGAAATAACTTTGTCTTAAAAGATTTAAGAGAAGGTGTTGTTGCTATTATATATGGGTGATACTAAGAAAAATTCAATTAGCATATAGGTCTGATTAACCCCTTCTTCCACTAAATATCATAGACTCTTAGAAAGGTTTGAGATGGAAGGGACCTTTAAAGGTTATCCAGTTCCCACTCTCCTGCCACAAGCAGGTATATCTCTCACTATATCAAGTTGTTCAAAGCCCCGTCCAACCTGGCCTTCAACACCTCCAGGGATGGGGCATCAACAGCTTCTCTGGGCAACCTGTTCCAGTGCCTCACCACCCTCTGAGTAAATAATTTCTTCCTTATCAAATCTAAATACACTTTTTCTTAGTTTAAAACCACTACCCATTTTCCTATCCCTACATGCTCCTGTAAAAAGTCTATCTCCATCTTCTTTATAAGCCCCCTTGAAAGGCTGCAATAAGGTCTCCCTGGATGCTTCTCTTCTCCTTCAGAATAAATAACCTAAGCTTTCTCAGCATTTCTTCATAGGACAGGTGCTCCAGCCCTCTGATTATCTTCATGCAATTCCACTGCACCTGCTTGAACAGGTTTACATCTTTCTCATGCTGAGGGCCCGAGAGCTGGAGGCAGAACTCCAAGTGGAGCCTCACAAGCACAGTCACCTCCCTCCACCTACTGGCCATGCTTCTTTTGATACAGCCCAGGATATGATTGGCTTTCTGGGTTGCAAACACGCACTGCTAGCTCATGTCCAATTTTTCACCCACAGGTATCCCCAAGTCCTTCTCCACTGGGCTGCTCTCAATCCATTTATGCCCTGCTCTGTACCGATGTTTGGGATTGCCCCAAACCACGTGCAGCACCCTGCACTTGGTTTTGTTGAACTTCCTGAGGTTCATGTGGGCCCACTTCTCAAGCTTGTCCAGGACCCTCTGGATGGCATCCCTTCCTTCTGTTGTATCGACTGCACCACTCAGCTTGGCCTCATCTGCAAACTTGCTGAGGGTGCACTTGATCCCCCTGTCTGTGTCACTAATGAAGATATTGAGCAGCACTGGTGCCAAGGCAGACTCCTGAGGGACACCACTCATCACTGGCCTCCACCAGGACATAAGAAACACTGACTGCAACTTTGGCTGTGGCCATTCAGTCAATCCTTATCCACCAAATGGTCCACCCTTCAAATCCATGTATCTCCAGTTTTGAGGGAAGAATGTCATGTGGGACTGTGTCAAAGGCCTTACAGAAGTCCAGGTAGATGGCATCAGTTGTTTTTCCCTTTCTACTAACAGTAGCATGTACTGCCTGAACTGTATGACTAGCAGCCCAAACAGGATTACAGCAATGATCAGGAAATGGTGAGATCAGAGAAAGCGTAAATTTAGGAGAGGTAGTTATAGGATATACGTATGAACTGTAGGCATACCTCACTGTGATGTAGAGATAACTCTTTTGCATGCAACAAATGACTGCTTTTAGAACAGCTGGTCTTATAAAAGACAAGAAAAGATGTACCTCCTCTGGACTTGATCTTGAGTTGTGCCCAGTTCCTAGCCAAAGGGGAGAAGTCACTCTGTTTAACACCATAGTCAGAGAGGGCAGAAGAATAATGTGCTGCACATAGATATTAAGCTTTAAGAGACATAATTGTATAAAATAGGTCAAATCAGACAAGAGGTGGAGGGCATGACAGAGACAAAAAGCAGTCTAAAAAAGCAGAAAGACTATGATAATCCTGGAACATATCAAACAGTACTGCATTAGAAATTGAGGTAAAATGTGTGTTGTAATTCAAAAAGAAAAGCAGTCCAAGAAAATAACTTGCATAGCTCAACAGGACAGCTAAGGAGACAATCAAATTGGTTGGTATTTAAGAAATAAGAGTTGATTAAATAAGGAGAACAGAAAAGGCCATAAACATGCCAGCTCAAATGTAAAGAGGAAATACCGAGAAAATACTGAAAAAGAACTTGAACAGTGCTTTACTCTTCTTAAACTGCTGTACTCCTTCAAGTACATTAGAATTCAGAGTCAGGCCAGCGAACTGCTACAGCTGACTGATGGCAAAGGTCTAAAAGGGGTATGTGAGGACAATGAGAACAAATAGAGAAGTGCTGCAATTTCTTTACATTGTTTTTCACTGCTGCAGATGATGGGGAGCTTTTGAGACCTGAGACCTGCTTTGAGGCAGATTGGTCAGAAGAGTGAGATGAATTTGAAATGAATACACAGGAAGTCTCAGACCAAGGAGACAGATTAAATTTCAGCAAGTCATCGGGACCAGATGGTGTTCACCCACGAGTCTTGAAGGAGCTCAAACGCGAAATTACAGAAGTGCTGGCCAAGGAGTGTAATGTGCCATCGCAAACAGCCACGTGCCAGAGGACTGGCAGCGCACCAGCTGCCATCGAGTCTTCTAGCTGGAGAGCGACTCTGGAGGGAGCAGGGACTACTGACCAGTGACTCACCTCCATGATGCGCAAGGTGGTCGAGGCCATCATAAGGAATAAGGTCACTGAGCACACAAATAAGCACTATTTTTGGGAAAAGAGGGAAAGCCTACCACAGAAACCTGTGGGCAGGAGATCATCTCTGACATCACTGTTGGAGGCAGGGCAGGCACACAAGGGCAGTTCTCATGTCTATTTTGCTAGTGCCCAAAGCATTTCCATCCTCTGCAGTGCCTTATATCTTACATGCTCCTCAGTCCATAGCACTGCTTTCCTTTTGCTTTTGGATCACAAATGTATCCACACAAAGCATCTCTGCTAAGATCTGTCCAATGCTCAGACAAAACCTTAGTTCTGTCTGCATTTACACTAACATATCCTCTGCAGATGTGTCCTTGAATTTGCTTTGGCTAATAAAAGGGATCTGCAGAGTACTCCATTCATAAGTATAACTGAGTAATGTAGCCCATAGCATTCAGCTGTATATAAGCTGTCACCCTTCCCTTGTCAACTTAGTTGTGTGCAAGGTCCTCTGGGATGTTTCTTTCTCCAGATAAGCTTGTAGGAATTAGAAAAAAAACTGCCTCTGTAGATATACAGCAAATTCTCCCTTGCCCATACCACTTAAATGCAAGATCCAGCTTCCCAAGAGCCAGCCATTCTGTTTTACCTTGAACTTCACAGGAACTCATTAAACTCAAAAAAAATCCATTATGCTTCCATGTCTCTTGGCTCCAAATGGAAAATAGACATTGACTGGCAATGCCCTATCACATCCTTTCTTCATGATTGTTATGAGTGTTATGAACAGCTATGAATGTGCAAAAATATACTTAATGTCACTATAATATATTAAGGAAGTAATAATAATATATTACATAAAGTAATTGGATAGCACATATATAATGCTGACAAATTTATTTAAGCATATTAAGAATACTGCAGAAGAGTTATTTTCCAGCTATCTTGGGTTGAAATGATCACTGTTGGAAGTCTAATTTAAATTTTTATGATTAGATTATGATAACCATTGTGAACTCAGTATTAAAAGGATATAGCCTTAAAAGTTCATACAAGCACCAATTATTCTACCCTGAGATTCTCTGAGCAAGAAAATATGTTTACTGTGGAATATTTTATTAGTGTTTTATATTAAAAGAAAAGGTACTTCCCCAGAGGGCAGAGTTTTCCTTGCACTGGACTCTGAAGAATGCTGATGATGACACAGTCTCCTTACTAATTGGATTCACGTGTTACAAAGAAACGAATCTTGGTTATTATCTGTCACTTAGTTATGGAAGACCACAAGTTCCAACCTGAAGAAGCTGTGGTTGTAGATCTGCCACCTCTGTCTCCATCCAAATGACTAATTACCAGTCACTTCCTATTGAGAAGGAAAAAAACGCTGTTCTACTTTTATTTGCTAGCAATGCACCATATATTTAAGTAAATATTGATTTTCTAATCTCTAAGATAAAGTACCACAGAGTGCCAATTTTGAAACTGTGGTAGTATATACAGCACCACACGCTCCATCAAACTGTTCCTCCTCTCCTGCACCAAGGCTTCTCGTCGGCCTGGATAGCCCAGTTCCTGAATATTTTACGTTTTATTTTTGTCTCCTTTTGTCTCCTTCCAGCTACGAGTGCAGAGCACAGCACTGGCACAGCACTGTGTGGGTTGCTGCAGGGAAAAGTGACTCCATCCCAGACAGACCCAACACAACCTCCAATTCCCAAATAACTTTTCAGAGAATGCCTACCTACCTCTTTTCATTCTTTGATGTTGTATCAACCCTTCACCTCCTCTTCATATTACCTTTTCTGAAATTAAATAGTAAATATGTTGGGCAGGAACATCTTGTTGTCATCCATATCAGCCTTGCTCTGCCAGTATAAGATACATTCGTGTTTTTTATTATGTGGATAGATTTATTTACAGATACACATACAACCTTTTAGGCAAGTTGTGCTGACAGAAATAAATAAATAAATACCTTGTTAAAATAACAGAAATTCCCTTGAAATTTAGCAAAAATGTTATAGCTTGAACATCCACTCAGAAATCAGTGAGTATCTAACATTTTCCCAAACTGGGATTTTATAGCAATAACTTCACTTCTGGATCACGTCTGAGACAGGCCTATAGCTACCAATATGAAAAACAGGACTACCCAATTCAAGGAGTGACCAGAGCACTCTATAGCCTCAGGACTCAGGTCACTTATCTAAGGGTGTACCTTTCAACTTAGCTGCCTGCTTATTACCAAATTATATTATAAAAGGATGGGAACACGTTACACATAGCAATGAGCTTTGTTTATGGGCAATTAAGTAGGACAGAAAACATCCATGGTTGGATAGCATGGAAAGGAGGATACCTGAGATGATTATTACCTCCTTTAAGACAAGTGGAGATGTGAATATAATGAGATGCAATTCCAATCACTAGGGAAGTGACAAAAGGTGGGCATCCAAAGCTTGAAGTCGATCTGAAAGAGTATACACTTTTTTTACACAAAATGAGTAGTGGTTATACACTGAACTATTTATTATTCAAATAAACACATTCACTAAATGCTTCCACTCTGAATATTACCTGCCTTTTGCCAACAATGTCTATTTAGTCAACAGTGCTGTTATTTGATGTAGCTGTTGTACTTCACTAGTTAAAATCCAGTAAGGTAAAGAAGGTAGTTCAACTTTACACATTCATAGATATCTCCGGTAACCTATCCTGACTTCTGAACAAGTGCAAACTCACTTCACCAGGGAAATTCATACAAGCAATTGAGAATCAAGGCTCATATTATCATTCAACCAGCACTAACAAGGACATGTAAGTATGATATTACTATGGCTTAATGCAGCTATGTATCAGCCAGGTGTCAGCTGCACTAAAACACACAAGAGGCTTATGCTTTAATGATGCCATTGATTTTTTTGTAGTAGCACAAGTAGTAGCAGTTGTAAAGGGACAGAAGGTCTTAGTTTTGATCAAGGTCAGGCCATGACAGATATAAAACAATATAGGGAAGTCAAATCCTTGCCTGAAAGTGTTTTTAACTTAATTATAGTAGAAGGGAAAGAAAGAAGAATGCAACATGAATGCAAGCAAGCTAACTGAGTCAGTGCAAGTTCTCTGTGCAGCAGGGCAGAAGCAGGAGGTGACAAGCACCAGATAAAGCTTGCTGGCATGATGGGTCCTCCACAGCTGCTGAATGCTACTGGCCATCTGCCATTGTCCACGTGCAAGTCCAGCTCAGTCCCTCTGCAATAGGTACAGGCTATTGCACATTACTACATACTACTACGCATTACTAGCTTTCAGCAAGAGTTAGGGAAGTGGCACGAGCTCTTCAGGGTCTCATATAAACACTTACCTAAGCAAAACACAGAACCCCTAGCTCCCGCAATGAGCAATGTCAGCCAAACAGGAAAAGCATTATTGCACTGGATTGCACAGACAAGGAAAAGATTGTAACTTTTATAGCACTAACAATTTTTAGATTAAAAATGAAATGATACAGCAAGCAGAAAAAAAAATCCATGTGGAGGCCATCTATTCAGAGGATAGATAGACACCCAAACTCCTTGGAGTTTCAGTTATAAAGTTTGATTTTTGCAGGTACCATTGATCTCACTGTCACCATGTTATTAAAGAGTCGTAATACAGTAATCATGTTATAGCAGCTAGGAGGTAAAGTGTCATCTCATGTGTATAAGGAGTTCCTGAATATACTTGATCATATAGCAGGCTCATAATCTGTTATATTCTTCACACTCCAGACTTACTCTTATTAAATTCTGTGGAAAAACATGGAGATGCTTGGTCAGGTGTGAGTTAGCAAAGGCCTATCTTGTAACTTGGGATAGAAATAGCTAAAAATGTATTGAGAGAAAGAAAATCACAATGTGTATTGTAGGTATGTGATTTAGGTATTCAGATGGGTATGTGAAATGAAATGTCATTTCTTGTTTAGCTAACAGCATGGGGCCCAGGGATTCATTTTTGTTCTCTGCGGGAGGTCTCACACCTCTTCCATCCTTCACACCAAGGCCACCTAGCTGCATAATGCTGACAACAACAGGCCAGTTCTGAGCTATCCTGCAAGGAGTGTGCCCTGAGAAGCACCTTCTGGATGATACTAGAACACATCCTCTAAGCATATGCTTGGTATCATAGCAGATCATTAAGGTCACATCAGTTCAAACATTGCTATTCCTTCCCATAATGATTTTCAGATGGCTACCAGAGGTTGTTTAATCCAAACTGCTCTATGATGGCTCCAGTGAGTCCTGCTCCCTTATGCTCCTTCTCCCCATCCTGAGAACCACTCAGAGTACTCCGCATCACTGCCAGCTCTTTCTGCCCACATCAAGGATCTCCTTCTCTCTGTCCCAGAAGCTCTCCAGAGTCATGTAGGAAGCAAGGAGAAGTATTAAAAGGCTAGCAGAGCACACCATGGTTTGTCACCCTAGCTCTTGACATTTTGTATTTATCTGGACCCTAACATAAAGCCTTTCTATTATTTGGACATAGTTGCTTCTTAGTAGTGAAGTGTGGAAGACCTGAATCCACTTGTGCTAGCCAGTTGATCACAGAGAAATGTGGGTTTCTGCACATTCAGTCAGTACATGCAGGTGCAGCATACATGCTAACTCTCATATGTATGACTTTTGCAAATAATAGTTGTCATTAAATAGAACAAAATAGCTGCTATATTTTAGTCTAATCCTCTGACTACTCCAGTCAACACCACTATCTTAGCAAGCCCAAAACCTCTAGTAATCACAATTTGTGAAATTAATGTATGTTCTCACACTAAACTCTTATACAGATTAGCCTGAAAGGCGCAAGCTTCCTATCTGGGCTTTCTGATTAGGGATTTTTACTATAGACTGAGTGATAAATTATGTTTAATGTGTCATTAAGTACTTCTTCTAACAATGATAGATGGCAATATTTAAGAGGCAGAGGCAAAAAATAAATATAATAATAATAATAATAATAATAATAATAATAAAAAGCTTTGATACCAAGTAATTCAAATATAGAAGCTTGCATTTTCATCACAGCACAATTCTGAGAGGGCTCAGAGCTGAACTGTGGACAGAGGGACTGCAGTTACCATGTATCCAAAATAAATCCTAATGGTTCTTTCATCCACTTTCCCATTATCATAAATATAATAACACTATTTGCTCATGGTGACACAAGCCTTTCAATGAGTGTTCCTTAACATCAGTAGTGTTTCATGCACTGAAGATGCTACAAAACTCTTTTATTACTTTGTTGCATCTGTGCATTCATTCATTTCTCATCTGCTCATCAGTACTTTGTCATATCCCCCAAAGGCTGAATTGACAATACTAGTTCATGTTATCCAAAGTAACGTAATTGACTTCTTCCTGGCAGATGTCAGGGAACAAGTTAAAGTATGCAACATGAAGGCAGATACTAATATATAAAATCACTAATAATTACTACATTATAATTGCTGTATCTAATACACCATACATTTATAGTATAAACTGAACAATATGAAAAGATGCAGTGAGAAAGTGTAGGGAGAAGGCAAGAAGGTCAGCCCCCCAAAACCAGCCCAAGAGGTTGCTCAGCCCACCAAAATTTCCAAGCTCCTGCATTTTGTGACAAATTACCCCCAAACTCTGCTCATGTCCCAGAATGTAAATGCAATGCTACAGAAGGTAAAATAAATAAATAAATGAGAGCAATATTCCATGTCTCCCTAGATTGCTGGAGACTTTTTCTGCTAGAAACTTTTTCATTTTCAGTAGATCAGGCTTTTCAGTTTAGAGAAATAATCTATACAGTTTTGCTTGACATTGACAGACTGAACTTAATTCCACTGAGACAGAGAGTTAAGTGTCAATAACTGAAAAGAGCTGCTTAGGACCATTCATTCCCTTCTAGGGGCTGTCAGCTGAGCTTAGAGTTTATGTTAGTACATCTACAATAAATGTGTCCCTGAAGAATGCAGAATAATTACAACTAGAACACAAACCACGGAAAGGTTGAACATTTATATTTAAATAGAATTCTGATACCCACTAAGCAAATAAATAAATAAATAAATAAATAGTTCTTGAAAGATCATATGGAAACCCTAGGGAGAAAAACATATATTTGCTGGATATAGATTGGGCACTAGTTAGTAGGGAACATGTGTTTTATTGTCCCATTAAAACACAATGTCAATAGGTGGCTTCTATCAGCTTAAGTTTAAGAAAAAATAATTTATTCGGTAGCTTGCAGCAAGCATTAACTTGACCCTGTAGCAAGCAAAAAATATTAATAAATAAAAAATCCCTTCCTGATATTAAAGGTCAAATAGAATGTTGCCATCCACTACAAAGAGGAGCTCGGTCTCCTCCAGTAGTCTGCTTACACGGACTCTCCCCTGACTGCCCTCACACAGGCCTCACTATGTTTGAGCCAAGCTCTTGCCTGCCCACTTGTGCTGCCACTCTGGCCACAACCACTCCTGATGTGGTGCTCTGCAGTATCTTCCTTTGCATCTGCCTCTCCCTCCTGACAGCACGATTCTCATCACTGTGTTTTATGACCCCCTTCTCTACTCTGAGCCACCAGAACGATGTTTTGTGGAGGAAAACAGCAAATTCACGCAGCATCTTGGGATGACTCAGCTGGCACATTTCCCTCTGCTACCTGCAACAGCTGGATGCTAAAAGTGCCCCCAACAAACATGCTGAAAAAGCAGATCTGCAAGTCACATTGGCTGTGGGAATTAATGGAGGATAGAGGCTTAGGTTCTCATAAATAACTCTCATACCACTGTCACCACCGCATTTTGGTGCCACAACCCAGAAACCCATTAAAGATAAGTAATTATCACCACACCTCCCCAGGAAGCGTTCTCCACAAAATGGCCCTCAGATAGATTAATGCTTCCTTTTTCTGCAATAAAGTCTTGATTTTCAATTTTTGGTACAATTAAGGAGCACTGTAAAACACTTTTATTATCTTTCTGTTCAGACTGAAAGACAATTATTACACTGTTTGTAGATGCAGGAACCTATTCAAGTATTAGTCATTTTCCTTGTTATTAGCTTCTGGTTTAAATTGCATGATAAAGAATTATGGACACATTTGCGATCCCACAGTGTTTGTTTTCATTTTTTATGGCATGGCAACACAAATGAAAAGAGACAGCTAATGGCCTGGGGAGGGGAATGCGTGGTCTCAGCGGGAAGGCTGCAGTGACAGGTATGAACACCCGTTAAAGAGGCAGGGTGAGAGGACACCAAATTTGCAAAGAAAACTACTTTTTCATCCTTCCAAAAATACCTTCCTGTAATTATCTGGTGCCGTGTTCATTCCATAAGTGTTAATTGGAACAAGTTTTCATTTGTACAAGAGGCAGCTCAGGATATCCTCTCGCCCGGTAGCAGCAGCAAGCTACACAACAAAGAGGATGTGCTGCACAGCACCTGCCCTTCGCAGGACCGCAGCTTTGGGTACCACCAGCCAGAGGCAGCTGAGGCACAGGCGAGGCTGTCACCGGGGTCCTGGTTTGCTAAGGACAGATTTGTCAACACAGCAGCCAGGCCATGTCTGTTCTAGCAAATGAAATGGGCCAGGGACCATTCTTCAGCCTGGAGGCCAACTGGCATAGTGCAACTTTCATCCTTTTGGCTAAACTCTTTTATCTTCACAAACAGAGCTCCCGCATTCAGGCGTTTTACTGGGAACTCTCCCTAGCTTGCGCCATCTCCTAAGCCCTGCCTGAGTGTTTTCTTGGAAAGTATTCACTGCAGCAAGCCAAAGCTCTGCTAGGACTGGGCTAGCTGCAGCGAGGCTGAGCACACACCCCTGCATGTGCCCATGGCCTGACACTGTTTAGTTCACAGCTCTAGGCATATCCATGGAAACTACTCTGAATTTTTTGCAGAACTGGCTTGTGGATGAAGAATAAATCCAGCACTGCTTTGCAATGCGGAGTGCACGTAGCAAGTTTTGTAAGAATTTGATGGACTGTAGCTGTAAAGTGCTGCTTAACTGTGAAAATGAGTTATTTCAGTGCTATCCTATCAGCAACATAGCATCTAAGACTGCTTTTAGAAATTCTGTGTCCTTTTTTATACTGGGTAAGCAACATAATTGCTTAATGGTGCCTTTAAGGAATTAAAGCACCTCCCCAGTAATAATTAATCACAGTAGCCTTGCTTTTACCCTCTCCTTCAGTGACAAGGACTGATAGATAGGAGGTCAACACAGTTGTCAAAATATTGTAATTGCCTTATTTCCAGTCAACCAGAACAAGCTTTCCCAAAACACCGTGCCTCTAACCTACTCCGAGCCACATCAGCTGTGCTCTCTTTTCCCTCCACTGGCCCTGACAGCATGGCCAGAGGTATTACAGTGATGGCCTAACCCGAATTTGTGCATGCCAGGAGTCATATGGCTTCCCTGCTTCAATTCCTGCAGTCCAAGCTGAACTAGATCAAATGCCTGCAAAAACAGCAGTCCTCACTGCAGCTCTCCAGTGATGGAGAACAGCTATGCACACAGGTGCCAGCCTTGACACACTGCCTCTATTAACTAATCACAGATTGCTTAGATACTTTCTGCAGCTACTCACTAGTTTGATGTGCTGTATACACAGGCATGCAATCTTTCTTAGGAAAACAAAAAATAAGGCTTGAGAAACTGCAAATCTAATCAGATCAATTAGACTACAAGTTTATTTGCTGTGTGCTGTTGGTCTTTCTCTCTAACCAGGATTATCTTTATCAGCATCTTCAGTACTTATCTTCACACACAAGATATATGTAATTAGATGCAAAATTGTCCTTGTCTATTTTAAGGATACATGTAAATGTATGTACTCATTAAGATAGAGTTAAGTAAGCCCAAATAATCTTGTTACAGCGTGAAGAACCTATTATTACCAAGTTAGCTCATGTTTATATGTGTACTTGTTAATAACCATAATTTGTGTTTCACAGTGAGGTGTGTTTTTCTGGGCATTTCTTTAATCCCCCCTTTTGAATCTTTGAATCCCCTTGCAGTTATACATTTTTATGTCAATAGTAACACCAGAACTATAATTCTAGAAGAAAGATGGCATCAAAATACCAGAGAATAGTTCAGGGGGGCTCTAGAGTAATCTGCACTAAAACAAGGGTTTACACTGAATTCAGACTGGACTGCTCAGATCCTGCTGGGTCTTGAAAACCTCCAAAGACATCCTACAGGATATGCTAAGGACAATCTCTACAGACTGTCACCATGCTTTAAAAATGAATTAATTAAAAAAAAAAAAAAAAAAGGCAAGTCAGTCTCTCTCCATTCCAAATTTTTGCACATTGTTTGTCATCTTCCCACCCTACACCACTGTGAAAAAAACTCCACCTCCTCAATGACTTCCCTGTAGGCACTGGGGAATGCTGTTAGGTCCCCTTTAAGCCATCTATTAATGGTTTCTGACCAAGCCTCACAGGTTAAGTGCTCTGGTCCCACCACCTCAGCAGTCTCCCCTTCAGTTTACTGATATCCTTCTGTACTGGGGATCCCCAAAATACACACAATATTCCAGATGTGATCTAGCGAATGCCAAGCAAAGGGAAATAAACATTTCCCTGGATCTCCTGACCCTGCCCATGTTCCTACAGCCCAGGGTGATGGCCTCCTGGCAGGACCCCCAGGACCTGCTGCTGCAGGAGCTTGTCCGTCCCAGGGACATGACTTGGCATTTCTTCTTGCAGAGTTCCAGGAGACTCTTGTCAGCCCATATTTCTAGCTTAAGTCCCTCTGAGCAGTGATACTGCCCACAAAAAATGACTGTTTTCTCCAGTTTGCTGTCATCCATAAAGCAGATGCAGGTGTCATTTGCCTCCTCTTCTAGCTCACTGACAAACATAATAAACTGGACAGGTCACAGGGTAGGCCCCCAAGGAAGCCCACATGTTACTGCCTCCGCATTGAGTACAGTCCATTAGCTACTGAAATTCGTGACCCAGACAGTTATTTTCACCAATTTCATAGTCTGCCCAGCCAGCCCATAACATCCCAATTTGAATACACGCAGTCTGTCACAATGTCAAAAGCCTTGCTAAATTCAAGGTAGATATCATCATCTCTCTGTCATCAGCAGTTCTGGGCTTTTATCCTTCTAAGAATGAAAATATTCCCTTCAGCCACTGCATATTTAGCATCCCATATTCAGTTCAGAGTTCTGGCTCTGAGACTAGATTTCCCCCTCAGCTTGTAACCATGTCATTATTTGATCCTCAATATAACCTTAATAACTTTATATTTGGCCATGCTTAAAATGTGCATTGCTGGCTGGAACCCAGCTCAACGAAATATCAGGACTGCTGTGTTTCCATGACCTACTCTCATATTATTGCTGGCATGTTATGTAGTATTCATTATGGAGCTGCCAATCAGACAAAGAAATGGACGTGTTCGCTTTTTTGTTATTGCTATCATCTGCTCTGGATAATGCATCTGTTACGAGAATCACCAGGAGCTACATTTTAATGAGGTTTTGCTTTAGTTTATCCAGAGGCACATCAGTAGCACCGCTGAACCTGAAGACAACACAGACTGGAGACTTTCTACTAAACGTGTAGCTAATTCTTTGTGTTAACAGACTCTCTGCTGGCGATAGCATCTACTCACATCTTTTTTTACCTTGTGCTCTCCCTAAAAGTTATGATCTGTGTGATCCTGCTTCTTTCCTACTCCTACAGTTTCATCAGGTTTACAATTTCCAGTGTGAGACCAGAAAAGGAAGCACTTTCCTCAACTGCAAAAGCAGCCGAGACATTCTGCCTTAAAGAAATGTTTAGGGGTGAGATGCTAATGAAGATTCCTCTCTTGGGTTCTTTGCCCCATTTTCAAGTTAACTCTACAATTTTATTTTATTTTTTAATATTGTCGACATTGAGTATTGATAGTAGTAACCTTTTTTTTCATTGCAAACAAAATTCCCAGTGAAACACATGAACTGATAAAACAGAATTCATCACCCTCTAGACTTAAATCTTAGGTCAAGAAGTGTCACTTAATAATCTCTGACATCAAATCTAATGAGAAAGTCAAGGATCATGCCTTAAGGAAAAGTGTAATTTAAAGAGCAGAACCTGTACTTGTTCATCTGAATCACATTTATAATGTACAAGAAAAAAAATATATCATCTGTTCCATTTCCCATGAATGTCTTTACCTTTCGCTTTATGAGACTTCTTTTCAGTGATTTCAATACTACATTCCAGTCTAGTGTTTTCTCAAAGTCCCACTAAGGATGACTGTAGATGGAAAAAAAATGACAATTATTTTATTTTCCACTATGATACCACTGGGGTTGAGGAATGCCTCCTTTCTCTCTCACCAAAATAAAATAAAATAAAAGCAGAAAAAATGAGCACAGAACTGTTTTCAGTACAAAGATATGTCTGAACTTTCCCATTTTCAGATAAAATGACTGAGTGAATGGCTTCACTAATTTAATTCCCATTTGCTTTGCTGTAATATACCCTTTGTAAAGGTTAGAAGTCCATCTGCTTCCTCTTCCATCAGAGACTCGGCACAGTCCCAGCTGCAGATGTGGCAGCTCCAGTGCAAAATGAGCAACAGCTTAAACAATCTTATTTCCAGCCTGAATGTGAAAGCTTTTTCTCTTGAAAGAAAACATATATGTATATCCCAAATCAGTGATTTCTCAACAGGCCCATAAATATGAATACTGCACAGGGCAGGCCCATCAGAAGTGGGCCAGAAGTGTGATTCCAGGAGCCTTGATAGACAGATCTCCTTCTCTCAATAACTCCCAGAATCATATTTCTTCCCCTCTCATTACAGAGAATTTTTGAAGAACACAAAACAAAGGCTAAATTTCAGATGTGGAGGGTGACCCCAACGTTGTGTGTCAGTAGGAGTTTTAGTTGTATGTTGCAGTTCAAAGGAGCATCTCCCACCATCTCCATTCCACTGTACAAATCTAGAGTGTTGAATAAAGGCAGTCCTAAGAACAAACAGGAAACATTACGGAAACTAAGTTCACCTGGACTTATATCACTCCCTCCAGGCAGTATTCCCAGGTCTCTGTTTCTCTGTTTGTGTTGTGTGCATTTGTTTCTGGTCTCCAACTATTAGTTCCTTTTGTGAATCTCTGCTTCCTTCCAAAACTACACTTAAAGTTGTTGGGTTTTCTTTGTTTGTTTTTCAGACTAGCAACTAAGGCTTCTTATTGGCCTGCACTCTAGAAGAGAAAATGACAAGTAAGATATTTCCCAGGATAGTTTCTAAGATTATTCTGGTCTTCCACATGTACCCCTACTCCCTTCATTTCTCATTCATCTGGAAAGCATCACCCCCCACTGCTAACTCTCTAGAGGTTTGGCCGTGTTCTTAAAGCCAATCCTAAAGCATCATTCTTTATGCATAACCCCAATCTGCCCTTTTCTTTTCAAAACAGGCTACTTAAAAATAAAAGCTTTATACCTCTCTTCCTGAGCAGTACCTTTTTCTGTATGGAAACCACTCAGCTCCTCCACAGCAGGGATTGACCCAAAGGTCCTCTTTGCAGAGACTATCAGAGGCTTCAGCTCCATTAACTGGCTTTATTGGCCACTGAGGATTTTATATACCTTCAACACAGTATATTTTTTATGCTTTTATAGCCTGTTATAAATAAGACAATGGTCACTTTCTATTGTTTCTAGAATGAATTCCTGTCTTGGTAAAGGTCAGCGAACAAATGGGCTTGTACAACTTGTTGTGGCTTCTCAAGAAGCATTGGTAAGGTATGGCAGGAATACCTGAGTGGAGGCTGCCTGAGCTCTATCTTAAACAGAAAAGGAGCTTAAATTCTGGTAGAATACACAAGCATCACTTTCAAATATAAAAACCCTATTAAATTTTGAAAATTGAGCAAGGGCCAGCAATGTTAAACGCAAGACAGCACTTGTTCTGCTATCAAAGAAGTGCTAATTTGGAAGAAGTGTAGCTCAATCCTGATAAATCTCCTTTAGTTCTGGAGGTGCAATGTGTCAGCAGAACAAGAGAAAGAGAGCAGGAGAAATAGGAGCTAAAAAAAGATAGTACAATATTGTGGTCAGGATCATGCAACTGAAGATCAGACATTCAATCTGAAAATGGTAATGGGGAAGAAAAGCAAGGGAGCACAGCAAGATGCTATAGGCTACTGGAGATAATAGAAAAAAAAAAAAAAAAGTCTTTTGGCAGAGCAGGGGGACTTATATAAACTCTAGATTAAAGCCCACCTTGCTGCACCAGAGAAATAGAGCCGGTTAACCTGATGTATGTTCCTGCTGTAACAAGCACTAGCACAACTGATAGGCTAGATGTCAAGAAGAGAATTCTATTGGGCAACAGCACTGAAATATTGCTGGAAATGGTGATCTATAATATGCATGCAGAAAATATATATATATATATTTTTTTTCAGATCAGCTACACTAGTGATATTTTTCCTTGGAGACAATCCTTACCTACAAAGAAACAGTTAACAACAGAAAAAGGGAAAAGCTATGCTTCTGATTATGTATTTGATAAATACCAGAGTTACAAGACAATAGGAAGAGAGCTCAGCTGAAATAATAATAATATTTAAAAAAAAAAAAAAAAAAAAAAAAGTCACATGTCCTGTGAACTTTCTGGGGTCAAAATGGAATAGAGGCTAGTGTAGAAAATAAATGGGCTTTTGGGGAGATAAAGGTGCAAGGCAAGAAATAACCTAACGTCAATGTAACATCAAGCTGACCTTTGCTGCTTCAAGTTTTTGGATAGAAATGACCAGATAGATACAGAGACGTAGATCAACCCTATGGATATCAAAGCAAGAACAGCAACCTCGGTAGTAACAGAGAGGGTGGCATACATATGTGGCATCCACTCCAACAGCATGAAGAAACAATCTTTTTCTGGGCCTTTGCAGGCACACACTCCTGTCACATCAGGCTTTTTCGCAAAATACAGCATCACCGGTAGATGAAGGAAGAGGGCGGAAACAGAAGGTCCCAATGGGTTCTGGTTTTCCATACATACAGGTCCCTTCAGTGAGTCCTAGGTAAGACTGCATCTTCTTTCCTTTGACTGGCAGACTGTCATTTTACTATTTTATCATCATTTCCCTCCATCTTCTCTCACATACAGGGCAATTTTACAAGAGACACAACATGGAAACCTACTGTTTTTCTAGAGATTTTTCCATGTTTCCTTATGTGCCACTCCACACGTGTCACGTGTACAACTGCATCACTCCCCTTTGTATCTTATTCATTTCTTCAGAGTTTTCTAGACAGCCCTAAAGAGACAGTGTCGGGCTGCCCTGTGCAATGATCTTCATTTCCAGAATAAACCTCATCTTTACTGTGTCTTCTGTGACTTCAGAATACACTGTGAAACACAAAAGTTTGATAGACTCCATTTAGGAAAGTGGGAATTGGAGAGCACAAGCCTCTTGCTAGGCCTACAGCAACCCTCAGGATTCTATAGCCCAATGAAAATGCAAACAAACCCATAGTTTTGGATACAGACCTACTAGTCTTTCCCTGCTTACCTCAAAGGAAGTTTTTGTCAGAATACATATTTGAGTTCATCTGTCCCCAAGGTCAAGCCCATCACACTAGATTACCCCCGTCAGGGACTTATGCTGTTCAAAGCAAGGAAGAGGTTTGCATCTACACGGCCATTCCATCCCCCAGTCATTACCCTCAGATCTCTGTTCTGATAGATAAAAATGCAAAAATTAGCAGCAGACAGGGTATTAAACTAGATGCGGCTGGGATTTATGCTAAAACACATCTTGTCAAACATCACTTTGAAATCCTAAATCTTTTGGTTTTTGCTTGTTTTTGTGGGTGTGAATTTTGGTGGGTTTTGTAGTAGTTGTTATAATTTCCAAGAACTAAAAATCTGTCTTTTTTTAAATATGCAATTCAGGCAACATGAAATCACTTTGGTTTAACTAAAGACCACACCCAGACTATTACATGATACACCTGGTTTTAGATAAACCCCCCTAAACCGGTCAAGCTTAGGAATAAATCCTAACACAAAGTGTCATATTTGCTAATAGTAATTTTTCTGTTATATTATTCAGGATATAGTTTAATAAAAACTGCATAAACCCAAAAGAGGATAGCCAGGGTGGTTGTGGTGGTTTTACCGTGCTAGGCAGCTGAACACCACAACCACTCTCTCACTCCCCCTCCTCAGATGAGGAGGGGAAGAAGTAAAGGAAAGAATAACTCACGGGTTGAGATAAGGATAGTTTAATTAAAGAAAATATATATATATATTATTAAGGAAATATTAATTAAACAATTCAACTAAAGGGAAAAAAATAGAAAGGGGAAGAGGGAGGGGGAAAGGGAATAACAAAACAAAACAAGTAAAGGCTATGTGGAAGTGCAGAGGAAATAAATTACTCTCTGCTTCCCACAAATGAGTGATGCTTGACCACGTTCTTGAAGCAGGGCCTCAACACACGTGTTCGGGAGGAGGACAGACATTTTCACAACGAGAGCCCGCCCCTCCCCTCTTCTTCCTTTTTCCACCTTTTATTGCTGAGTGTGACATCATATGGTATGGAATATCCCTTTGGTTGGTTTGGGTCAGCTGCCCTGGTGATGCTTCTTCTTCACTTTTTTGCCTACCCCCTAGGAGGGTTAGAGCAAGTCCTGATGCTGTGCCAGCACTTCTCAGCAGAAGACACAACACCAGTGTGATACCACTGTGGTTCTAACTACAAGTGCAGAGTGCAGCACTGTATGGGCTGCTGCAGGGAAAGTTAACATCCCAGCCAGACCCCAGTACAGTGGTACAACAGCTTTGTATTACCTAAATTCACACTATTAAGTGCAAATAATTTTATGGGGAAAACTTCATTTTTAGGGCAGTTATAAATCTCTAGGCTTTCATTCAGAATAATTCTTAGGGACCATATCACAGTAAATACCTGAATAAATAAGCACAACTAGCACTGGAATATGAATATTATTCAGTCCAATTTCCTTTGATTTTGACATAACCAATTTTGAAAGTCACAAAGTAGATCACAGTGGTGTGTTACCTGATTGCATCTAATATAAATCTAGATAAAAGGTTGTAGCATTTTTAATATATCAGCTTACTTTGAATACTTTTTGACTGCTGACACATCAGATAGATTGCAGTGATCAATAAAATAAAAAAATGCTGAGATATTAGAATCTTTACAATTCTGCTAGTCAATTTTTCACATAGTACTTAGTACCCAATTTTTATGTCTAAACTTGCCACATTAAAAATGTAATTCATATGACAATGAAATGTCAAATAAGTCTTGAGCTAGAGATCTGTATATTTAAAGTATCTGATTTCATTAGGAAGACACTTCTTAAAGATGAGGAATGATCAGAGGTTCTACTTGTCTTCTGTCAACATTCAAACAGAAGCGTACTTGTTTTACTAGAATTTAGCTTATTCCTAATAAATCACACTTCAAGAGCACTAGCATCTAATTACCAATTTACACTTATAGAGTATATTATGCTGTAATGAAGATGAAGCCTATTAGAACAGACAGTTCACTGCAAGTTCAGGTACTGAAGGACAGCAATGCTGGGATGCCTGAAAGCAGGAAAGAGTCTTCGTTTGTGAATATTAAGCTTGTTGATTTGGCATCCTGCAAGAATAGGACTAATTTGTATTAAACAATTTCTCTAATACTTCTGTTTTCAGCCTGGAACCTGCCTGGAATGCAAACTATTGCCAGAGGGAGAAATGGGCCCTGTGTACATCAGGGTGGTAAATCAAATCAAAGACATCTCTACCTCACTGCTACAGCAAGCAGTTCACAGAATTTTATTCCAACTTAAGCAGTTTAATTATAATTGTTGTAGTTAATGAAAAAGAAAAAAAAAATGTTTCTGTTCAAAATAAAAAGGTGCTAGTACAGCAAGCAACCCCAAGATGCTTTCATTTCCAATTTCCAGCAGAGAATGCAGAAAACATTTCACAACAACTATGCAGCAGCCATGAGAATTCAGCATTGTAACAAATACTGCAACAAAAAAATAAGTTTAGTGGTAACTACAGCAAAGCAAAGAAACATGAACATGAAGCAAAGAAAAGAAGCAAAGCAAAGAAGCATGAACATCAAATGCAGAAACTGTCTAATCAAGAAGTCAAAGACTGATTATAAAACTGAAGTAATAATTTAAAACTAAAATAACAATAAAAAAATAATAATATAAAAAACAGGCTATAGAACAAAACTTTCCAGGTTTGAGAACAATTGCAATAGCATGCAGAAATGACACACTTCTGGTATTAACAGTGACAATTTCCATAATAATGAGGAAAGAACAATTGGTCTCATGCAAGGAAATAAATATACTATATTAAAGAAGAAATGCCTGGAGTAAAGGAAGGAGATGGAATAATATAACGTGGCAAACATACTAGTAACCTATAGAGGTTACATGCTTAATTCAAAGCACAGCCAGTCCCAAGCCAGCAGATACCTGCCAGACAATTCTCATCAAGAGCCTTCATTTCAAAAAAAAAAAAAAAAAAAAAAAAAAAAAAAACTCTTTATATGTTTAAATGCTTTATATAAGAGCTTTCTAGAAAGTAAACCTGAAAGGAGGTTGACTTGAAAGGAGGTTGTAGCAAGATGGGTGTCGGTCTCTTCTCTCAGATGACAGGATGCAAGGAAACAGACATCAAGTTGTACCGGAGAAGGATTTTATTGGATATTAGGATATTAGGAAGAATTTCTTCATGGAAAGGGTGGTTTGGCACTGGAACAGGCTGCCTAGGGAACTGATGGAGTCTCCATCCCAGGAGATATTTAAGAAATGTGTGAATGTGGCGGTGAGGGACAAGTGGTAGACTAGGTAGTGTTAGGTGGATGTTTGGGCTTTATGATCTTAAATGTCCAACCTAAATTATTTTATGATTCTATGATCTAGTGAGTCTATGATTCTGTTAAATGGAATCATGAGGTGCCTGGTGTCTTACCTCCTCCTGGTCTAAATCTTGATTTCTGTGGAGCTTGTTTTGTCTACTGCCAGAATAGGGAATGCTCATGAACCTGAATATCTCTTCCAGGGAACTGTAACCAGATAATTGCAGCTTCATCTCTTCATAGTGATGATGATAACTTAATATTTTCAACTCAAGAAAATAAGGTAAGGGAAGTATGCCAGTGTGAAGAAAAATAAGATAAGAAAGTCAGTATGGGAACTTGCTTAGATTTCCATCATATTGCTGGATGGTGTGGGAAGTGACTTTGCATTATTTTGCCTTCACATCTGAAGCTGAAACCAGGATAGAGCTGATGTGTCCTAAATGGAAGCATATTCAGAATATTCCTGGCAATTAAATGGACATCTTGTAGCATCACATCCAGTAGCATCACTGGGTGTTGTCCGATACACGCTTCTTTGAATGCCTGCAAGTTTACATCAATTTCTTATAATCACAGAATGCTTTAATGCCAAAGTCCAGAAACATTTCAGATAAATAACTTGATGAGCAATTATAATGTCTGAGCTCATGGGCTCTGCGGTAGTGCTATGTTTTGTCAGTCAGGTGCTGGTGCCTTCATGACAGTGCACTTAGAAGTTCAACACAGTGCCTGAGAAAACATGTCTTTCTACAAATCTAACTGAAAAATACACAAACCTGCCTGCGTCCTAAAGACAACTGAATTATGCATAGCATATTGCCTTTTCTTAAGCTAAACTGTTTTCATTGCTCTTACAGATTATAACAGCAGTGCTGACCATATACAATGTCATCTAATTTTAGCATCAAAGAACCAATGTAGACACTATAAAATGAACTGACTATTCTTCCACTTCATTCATTAACTGATTTTGCTAACTGTCACAGCAGAGAAAGAAGGTTCTTGCTTTTCATTTCAAAATAGGGGTTACATTGCTGCTAGCGAGAAAAGTCATTCTTTCTCCTGCAAGGTAGTGTGACCAGATAACCATTTAAACACAAGAAACAGAAAGATCTGAAAAATTTGAAACCTAGAATAATTAGGATTCTTTCATTTAGAGAAGAGGCATTGTTTGCCCGTAGCAAACAAAAGGAATTATTGATCCTTCATTCACTTTTCAGCTCATTAGATATCATCGTTCATCTTCTTACTAATATGATGCTCTTTCTTCTGGATTCATTATATGTCCACTCTAAATAGCACCAGCATGGGAAAACATAGAAACTATCAACACTCCCACTAAGAAATGTTCAGTCCAGCTTGGTGGAAGGCAGGCATCTCCCTGTGAGGTGCAGCAAGATTTCCAGACCTCCTTCAAAGCTGCAAAATGCTTGGCATTGAGGAAACTGGCTCATGCTGTCCATCTCCTGTCATCAATTCCCATCAGGAGGTTTAACACCACAGAGACGAGAAAGAAAGAGAAAAAAAAAAAAAAAAAAAAAAAAAAAGAGCGAGTCTTAATTATTGCACCTTGTTCCAATTGTATATGGATCAAAAAGGATAAACATGCAGGCTGTAATACCATTTGTTCACAAGCAGCATAAACACAACTGATATGTCACCGTCTGATCTGCAGCATCCCATCTGACAGCTGCAAGAACGAAAAAGGGAGAGCAATTACAAATATTAATCAGGGCTTGAAGTGCTGCATGATTCATGATACGTGAAGAAAGACCAAGATATATCAAAAGATAATGTGTTTACTTAAAATAAAATAGAAGCATGATTTCTTTAGTCCTGAATATTTAATCCAGTAGATTTTTTTTCCCTGACTGCACTGAACTTTCCACCAAATCTCTTGCACTCACTTTGAATAGCCAAGCACTTAGCTCAGTCGATCTTAGTTTAATTCAAGCTTCTGATTAGTGATTATTTAGAAGCACTGAGTTAACATTAGAGTTTCAGCAGCTGGATTATTTCCCTTGTGATCTTCATTCTGGTATTTAATAATGACATTTCTTCCATTCCAATTAGGCTTTTCATCTAAAAAAGGCAAAACTTTCTTTTCGATTTCTGGGTAAATATACTGAACATCACAGAGAATTTGATCCTTGCTATGAAATTATTTTTGCAGAATTAATAAAAATGCACTACGGTTTCATGGGGAAAAATTCCTTTTCTGTATGGCTGAGGTATTTCTGTGGAGAATTTTCAGCTTCTCCTGAGGTGCTCTCTCCCTGTGGCTAAGTAAGAGACAATACCACAAAGAGATTTAAAGGGCCTAAAGATGCAGATTTGTGCCTAGTGGGATTTCATATCTCCGTAAGAGACCAGAACATAAGCAGAAATTGCAATTTAAAATCTAAAGAAACAAAACACCTATTCGCAATCCATCCCAGAAAACTTGCCTTTTGTGTGTACAAGGGTGGCACAAGCACTGGAATACCACACAGACATTCTTTTATACTGCCAGTTGCCTGGTTGTGTGGGTGTCTCATTGTGACAGGCACTGGGGACACAAAAGGATCTGCCAAAGCATGGCTTTTCCGCACTCATGAGCCCTATCTCCAAGCTGAGGAGAAGTAAGTCCTGGCCACCAGCTTGACTCCAGGCCAGCACAATCCCTTGTGCATGTCAGGAGATCAGAGGAGAAGCCTGCACTGTGGAAACCAGCCCCAGGACACCCAAACTCTCCAACCAGAGCAGTACAGGGGTCCCTTGGGTGGAAAACGCCCTGTCCCCATGTGGAGCCTGGTGAGCAGGATGAGGACATCAGAACCCTGTGGCTAAACCTCAGATGTCAGCTCAGCTGTAAGGAAACCTGTGCTGTTATTTACTGCACCTCAGAAAGCTGTCCTACATAAAGGGTTGTACCCTGGCCATATCAGAAGGAGGGTGAATATCACTGGGATATTTATTATAGCTGGTCCATCAGTTGCAGGAACTTACAGGCTTCAAAATCAAAACCAGGTTCCCGAGCTGAAGATCTACAGGATTTTGACTCAGTCTCTTCTCCAAGAAACAAGCAAGACTCAAGATTGTCAAAGCATCTGTTTTTTTAAAGACATTGCAGTCTGGAGCACCAAAAAAAAAAAAAAAAAGGACAAATTATTGTATGCATTTGTAGAGGGTTTTGTTTGTTTGTTTGTTTCCTGGATCTTTGGTCATGCAAGAATTTGCACCTGTCAAGACAAAGTAAGGTATTGTTGAATACAGATTTCAGTTTAAAAAATGTATTTCTTACTTTGAAATAGGCAAAAAGAGTATTTATGAAGCTAAAAAACCACAGAGAGGGGCCTTTTAAAGGCATTGACCTGTCAGAAGAGGCTGATACACTACCAAGCCCTACAGAAAGCTCTGATAACCTCAGGTTGCCTTTGAATCCATCCAAACAGGGGCTTTAGACAATTTGGTACCATTTAAAGAAGGTCTGCATGCTGTCTTTTGCAATAGAATAAGGACCCTGGCACTCGATGTCCCTTGTCATTACAGGCCAAAGAATAACATTAAGCAGGTTGGAAATAGATTGCACACTAAGTCAAATTGAATGTCTAGGTGAAAAGAAAAAAAGGAAAAAAAAAAAAAAAAAGAGGTTATATTTGCGAAAAAGACAGAAATACAACTTTTTGTGTGCAGATAATATGCCAGAGGGAAAAGATATAGAGGACATGCACGAGCACATGTGTTCTTCACAAATGATCAAAGCTGTCTGGAAGAATGTCATCCTGAGGTTTAATCCTACAAGATGTAAGGGACAGGTAGGGTACACTGACTGCCTTATTCATTTCCCTCTTAGGAAGGGTGGAACACCTGGATAGCTTGTTTTTGCTCAGAGAAAGGAAACCTACATCAAAGAGATACATTTTTCTTTTTACTGAAATACACATATAAGGACCAACCCTTTTGGAGGATTCGATAAAGATCGAACAAGTAGCAAATCTGATGCTCAAATCCCTCCATGCTGGGGCTCTCTGAAAACTAAGCCTCATTCTTAAACTCTCTGGTCTTATTTACTGCACTTCCCACCACTGCTCTTCTCATAGCTTCCAACCTAGGTCTGTATTAACCCCTTCTTCAAACACAGTAAAAGATCTCAAATTTAAACCAATGCTCAGTGAAAGGTTGTGTCCATCTGGATGTTGCTTTTTTTTCTGCTCTTCAGCAGACAGAAACATCATTCCTCAACACCAGTAATATGCAGAAGGCTATGACTTTAAAACGTAGGACCTCAGTAAGTTTGCAGACGACACCAAGTTAGGTGTGTGTGTTGATCTGCCTGAGGGTAGGAAGGCTCTGCAGGATGATCTGGATAGGCTGCACCGATGGGCTGAGGTCAACTGCATGAAGTTCAACAAGGCCAAGTGCCGGGTCCTGCACCTGGGGCGCAATAACCCCAAGCAGAGCTACAGGCTGGGAGATGAGTGGTTGGAGAGCTGCCAGGCAGAGAAGGACCTGGGAGTGCTGGTGGATAGTCGGCTGAATATGAGCCAGCAGTGTGCTCAGGTGGCCAAGAAGGCCAACAGCATCCTGGCCTGTATAAGAAACAGTGTGGCCAGCAGGGCTAGGGAGGTGATCGTCCCCCTGTACTCGGCTCTGGTGAGGCCGCACCTCGAGTACTGTGTTCAGTTTTGGGCCCCTCGCTACAAGAAGGACATGGAGGTGCTTGAGCGAGTCCAGAGAAGGGCGACGAAGCTGGTGAGGGGCCTGGAGAACAAGTCCTACGAGGAGCGGCTGAGGGAGCTGGGCTTGTTCAGCCTGGAGAAAAGGAGGCTCAGGGGCGACCTTATCGCTCTCTACAGGTACCTCAAGGGAGGCTGTAGTGAGGTGGGGGTTGGTCTGTTCTCCCATGTGCCTGGTGACAGGACGAGGGGGAATGGGCTTAAGTTGCGCCAGGGGAGTTGGATGTTAGGAAGAACTTCTTTACCGAAAGGGTTGTTAGACATTGGAACGGGCTGCCCAGGGAAGTGGTGGAGTCACCATCCCTGGAGGTCTTTAAAAGACGTTTAGATGTAGAGCTTAGGGATATGGTTTAGTGGGGGACTGTTATGTTAGGGTTAGGTTAGAGGTTGGACTCGATGATCTTGAGGTCTCTTCCAACCTAGAAATTCTGTGATTCTGTGACCTATGATGCCAATGTAAAAATCCTGATTGATTAACTATTTAGAAGCAACTTTGACTCTGAAACACTTTGGGGTCACCTCAGAGATGCTTCACTTCCTAACCACAGAGCGGTCATCTAGGATGAAGGTATGGTACTAAGGACGAGGAGATCACTTCTGTCCGTGCTGCACGAGACAGAGCATGTAATCAGGAACAGCTTGTACTATGTGAAATCATGAGGAAGTTGTCTGCTGTGTAAATTTAGACAGCAAGTACTCCAGTTCAGAAAGCACCCTGTAACATGCCTTTCTGCGCTACCTCCCACAGTGAAATCTCCATTTCTGCACGCACATATGTGCACACAAAGTAAATCTGGGATAACGTGGCAACTGAAAGCAAAACCTGCCTTAATGGTCCAGCACAGAACAATGGTAACCAACTCCCATTTAATTACAGCCAGTCCTTGTATTTCAAATACCATTATTTTCTTTTATTTTCACTATGACTGTTTTGGTTTTCCTCTCAAACAGGTTGCAGCAGTACAAGAGGATACAGATCTAACAAGCTTTGATTAGAGGAGAATGTCCTGACTTCTCTGCTGCAGACAGGCACCTTAATGGTAGCTTGAGATAGAAAGGATTTCTTATGCCATTATCGAGATCTTTTCCGGCAGCAGCTTTCATAGCACTGTCAGATTAGAGTCTTCCTCATTAACTGTCAGCCGCTATCTGTTTTTCACTGGGAGAGAGGAAAAGGAGGGAATAATAATCCTCATATATACTGGATGGCCTCTAGGAGAGAAATGTCACTTAATGACATTTGTACAGCAGATAATACCAGGCAAAATAAAGGGCAGGAGGGGATTTTTATTTTATTTTATTTTTTCCCCAGAACTCCTAGAAGAAATGTTTGTTACCTTTCTCTCTCAAATTGGCTTTGCAAGTGACTTGGAGGTTTTATGTCAGAAATTACTCATAGATCACTGGAGGGATAACAGACCACCTTTTATGGTCCTGAGCACGCTAGAATATCTTCCTTTGCTTTTTGTGACTGACAGCAGCTTCCTTTCATCCTCAGGCAATGGGCAAATTAAAACACAATCCTGGTCCCTGTGTTTCCCCCCTGATTACTGTGCACAAGCTCACTCTCAGCTGTGTCAGATTGTTACTGCACCTCAGCTACTTTTCTCCAGATGAAGGGGGGAAAGGGAATTGTGTAAAGATTTCTTTTTCAGGAGACTTTTTCTTTTCCCTTTCTCTTGAGCCCTACCTGGAAAACCTTTGAAATTAGTGAATCTTTTGTATACTTTTTGTATTAGTGTAGCCAATCAGACAGAACAGAACTGATTTGGTGCATCCTGCTTCTAGGTTTTATTTGCACCACAGAGTTCTTGTGTTCCCCTGCCTCAGGAAACACTTAGAAATACCAATTTCAAATGCAAAGATAATGAGAAAAGTTCTGGAGCAAACTGAATGGGCACAGTGTCTTTAAAACACCACAGGGACAACATTTATCCTTGATTGTGTCAATCATCTTACCTCTCAGGATGGCTGAAAAGACTTAGAGATGTCCACCTCCCCTTCCTATTCAGTGCATGGACAGCTCAATTGCTCAGGTAAGAGAGATGCAAAGGCCACAGCCAACAATGTAGTTTCCTAAAATCACCTTTGATGATTTCACCCAGCCTTGCAAAAGGAGAAAAGAGGACAGCTGGGGAGGATAACAGTGAGAGTCCCAGTCTCAAGAGAAATTGCTGCCTCCCTGAATCAGAGCTTAAGGAGGTTCCAACAAAAGATTCAACAAATAAGGAATAAAGTTAGACAAATGATCAGCTTTGGTGGCAATTGCTCTGCTGGATCTTGCTTCACAGTTCTTGTCAGCAAAGCAACTGGTAACAGGCCTCACACAGTCTGAAAAAGCTTTGTTATTTTGTACATGGAGTCCGGCTGTCATATGGATAGAAGCTATTTGCTCTGTCTGTATTCAAAGGCTTGCAGCATGCTTTGCCAAATCAGATGTTGCTATATTTCTTGACAAGCCAGGCCTTAGCTATAAGCTCTTTTATTCAACAGTCACAAGAAGATAGGAAATATTTTTCTCCTTTTTCTTTTCTTATCTTGGACATTATTTGCTCTTCTTTTTCCTCAGCAGTGTTGTCTAAAGCATCTTGTTCAGTCCTTGCTTTAATCTCTGTATGAAATCTGCACAAGACAGACATGTTCCCAAGTCACAGCAGAAATCATCTGTGTCCTTGCAAGAGCAGAAAGAACATGTGCCTCGTTGTTGGCATTTCTTATAATCAGCTTCCCACACCTCTGACTTCCCTTGTAGATGCATCCAAGTATAGTCTGTGCCACAGGAACCACAACATGGCTACCTGCTGAATTAGGAGGTAAAAGCCTATTGTGGCAATTTGCGAGATTGGAAAAAAAAAAAATCTTGAATAGCTAGGAAATATAGTAAAGAAAGATATTAAAAGAAAAAAAGGTACACACACACACACACACACACAAAAGGGGGGGGGAGGGGGCAACAATATCTTCACTTTTAGATTACATGGGAAAATAGCCTAATGGACCTCAAACTAAAAGAAGGAAAAGGAAAGCAAAATACAGAGTAAGTCACCTGAGATGTTCACCTTGTAGCTCACTACTTTGCAAGTTACCCACATGCCACATTGCAGTGCACTCAAAGAGATAAGCAATGTCCAGCAGTCAGCCATGAACCTTGGCTAAGAAGGCCAAAAGCAACACTAGATGTGCTCAGGGATATTTCCAAAGCTTTTGGTTATTCTGGCATTGGACCAGCCTAAGCACCCTGGGAAGATGGTTGTGAACACAGGGATTCAAGACAGCCATGGAGATGGCTCAGGCACAAAGAGCCAAACAAACCCACCATGGTGGCTAGTCCCCGACACAGAAGGCAACTGAGAGCCTGAGGATTTTGCCAAAGGACTGGTACCACACACCAAGTGCACATGCACAGTCTGGCAGCTTGTCAGCTGAAATAAAATGAATTGACCTTGGTGTTAATTCAATATAAAAATAACTATCATCATTGTTTTCAGCTAGTTCTGCATATCTGCTTCTAAACCTAATAACCCCACTGTTAAAACTGTTGTAATACATTCCTCCCAGGCTTGTACTTTCTCTTTTCTCTATTGTTCAAAGCAATTGGCTGTTATCTGGCAAACCATAAAGCACTATGTTTCTCCTCCTGCCAGGCTTTGAAAACAGTCGTGTGCCTTTCTCTAAAACTCAGCATATAACAACCATGGGTACCCAAGAGGGAAGAGAACTTCGCCACCAAGCAGCATCAGCTGGGGTGGGTAACGCCAGGTGTCATTTAGAAAGAGATGTTTTCCATTGAGAAGTATTAGCCAGTGATGGGCAAAAGGGAAACAGCAGCTTTGTGGAGCCAAAAGGGCCTCCTGCAAGTGCTCCTTTGTAGCACTTGTCTGAATCATCATTTTTCTTCCCTTCAGCTGGAGGGAGTATGTGATCTATTAATATACTACCCTTGAAGGTAGCAAGACCAAAGCCCAGTAATGCACACAGGCAGGAAGAGGCACTCACTTGCTTGGACAGCATTCATATACTACAGTGTGAGAAATGATGCTCTGGACCATAAATAGACTCTTAGTTGCCATAAGTGCACAGCCTGAAGATACATGAGGGAAAATTCCTTGAACTCCCTCCAATCAAGACACTATAGTGGGTTTATTATAGGAAAACGAAATTCAGTCTTCATGCCTTGAAAAAATATAAACTTAGCACCTTTGACCACTGACCATCTTTCCGGAAAAACCTGGAGACCCTAAGGAGTCTAAAATACATCAATCTTAGGAGCAATTCTGAGCGTACAAGAAGATAGATTTATTTGTCAGAATAAGTTTTATCACCCTTAAAATTTAAACTGCATTTTTTAACTGTAGTTGTAAGATGAAAAACAAAGGCATGAGGGGCTCAAGAAGAGACAGTATCTTGGAAAAGAATCTCTATTCTTATTAAGAGTCAGCAATTATGACTACCAAGTTAACCAAATCTAACTGTACAATTGTTACTTTAGCCTCCAAGAAGTGAGGCAGAGAGAAAGGGGGAGAAAGGGAGCTATTGTAGAAATGTTAACAGATAACAGCATCCACAAAAAGGAGTGCTTTAAATCAAATGACACACCATAAATCTAAGAGACAATTTATGAAAGCTTTGCTGAAAATCAGTGTGTCATTCCCTTCAATCCAATGTCACCATTACCGTGCAAACATAGAACAGTTAGAGCTAATGTTTCTGCAAGAAATTAAAAAAAAAGGGGGGGGGGGGGGGGTTAGAACATTTCTAAGAAAAATATGACAGATTGGATAGAATTCGGTTAAGGGAAGAAATAAACTCTGGAGGACAAAAACTATACAAAGCTTATAATGATAATAAAAAGAAATAAAATAAAAATTGCACTGAGGCTGCACCCTCACTTCAGAACCTCAGTGCTGTTGCAACTGAATGTCATGCTTTTGAATTAGCTCAAAGCAGAGATTTGTCTCATTTTACACTATATTTTGGCTCACACAGAAAATAGCACAGCCCTTGCCTGAACCCCCTTTGGGAGTGTGGATTTCAAAGAAACCCAGACTGCATGCCACATGGGTGACGTATTTCTCATTGTGCGGACCCAAATGGTGTCCCACCACGCTGGCCCCTACACGCCCACAGTCCCTTTTAGATCTCAACTTTCATATAGATTTACTTATGTTGAAAGAGCGGCAGGCAGTTCTCTGATTGCTAAATCCTTCTGAACAAACATATAATGAGCAATTTTTTTTTCACTAAACTTGCTACAGTTCCTATGGCCATCTGAAAAATGATTTACAATATCACAGATTGGGAAACATAATCATGGTAGCTAAAGATAATAAATAATTATTGTTGCCATCTGGACGCTTTGAGAAGTGTCCTTCTGAAGTTTGTGCTTCAGTTTCTACTGGAATAGAGCTGGTACAAAAGTAAAGAACAACAACAACAAGAAGTTAAATTTACATTAGCAGAAGAATAGCTGCTAATTTAGAATCTACAAGGGGGAAGCACTGAGATTAATTTAAATGCAATTTACACAGAAATATTCATGAAATTTTGTAGCTATTTTTTAGCTTGTCAAGTATATTGATGTAGTAGAATAGTTTCCTGATTATCAGTGCTTCTAGTTATAACAGCATACATCACATCATCTGCAAGACAAAGGTTTGTTTTGATACCTTTTCCCTACCTCTGTGAACACAGTTATCCTTACAGCAGGCAGTTGCAGCATGTGTTTAGCACTTGGAGCATATTTCCCTGCATTGGTATGCTCCCTGTGTTTTGCAGGATAGACTGATAACATCGGATGGAGTGTTTAAGCCACCTTTAGCACCATGCTGCTCCCAGGCACAGCACTGAAGAGTCCAGCCCTGCTCCAATACACAGCATTGAGCAGCACCCTGCTGCTATTAGGCACACACTGCAGCGCAGGTGAGCATCCATCAGTGCTAATGAATGACACACCTTTGGGAGAAGAGAGAGGTGGCCATTGTGGTTTTTATTATTATTATATATATATATATTATAGTGTATTTATTATTTGCTGGTTTGTACCATACCCGTAGGCAAGGAAGTTATGACCTTTGGCTCCCAAAATAGAGGTGCCTGGGGACTACATGGCCTTCAGAGCTGTGAGTGGAGATGAACCCAATGCTCCACAGAGACGAAGCAGATGACTTGGGGCCATCAAACAAGCAAAACAAGGAGCGCATTCATCTGGGAAGCTAGAGGTCCAGGCCCTCCCCTGCGATGAGCCACAGCTGCAGCAAGGGACTACATTACAGTCTTAATTTGAGGGAAACGATTGGGGCAAACATGATATTTCTAGCCCTGTCAGTGTGTTTTAAAAAGGTCATGAGAGAGAGATAAAATGTGAATGGCACTCACTCATTCCACTGAAACAGCAACTCAATTTCGGTGTCTGCACAATGATTTTATGATCATTGGTGCAGTGTCAATTTGCCATAGGAGAGCTGATCAAAGACCTTAACTTCAGAAAACGTTTTAATGAAACAGGCTAATTCCTGTTATGGCTGCTTATCCTGTGGGGGTTCACTGAAACAGTGAGTCATCATTAGCCCTCCAATTTATTTCAATTACTTGATTCAATGCAGCATAAATAATCCAATTAGTATATTCCAATTCAAGTAGGCCTGCATAAAGTTCTTAAAAAAAAAAAAAAAAGAAAGGAAAAAAAAAAAGAAAAAGAAATAGAAGAGAAGAAGAAGCAGAAGAAGAGAGAGAGTTCTGCCTGGAAGTAGTACACTTTGAGTGAAGTGCTGTTTGGCTCTGATTTTGCAAGAATGACATTTGGATTGTTGTCAGCTTTTGCAAGTAGGGCATTGCAAATTTTGACTTCTATTAATGGTTTGATCATGTTAATCAGTTTCTTTTGTAAAAAGAAAGGGGCTCTCACTCCAGTTCTTATTTCATTCCCACACAGTTCATAGCAAAACACGAGCTGCAAACTGTGTCTAGACAGCAGCTGTCAAATTTAAATTGCAGGGCAAGGAAATGCAGCTTGAGAAAATCCAACAGTTTCTAAAGAGCAGCATTGTCCCCTCCTGGGGCTGAACTGAAGTCAGTGAGAAGCAGGGCCATGGAAAGGGAACTACAATCACCCTGCCTTGCACCTCTTCAGGCTCCGTCCCTGGGAGCCAAAGGCTCAGTGTCAGATGCAGGACAGGAGCAGACCCTACTGCATCACTTGGAAGAAGCTGACACCCTGCAGAGGCCTTGGCTCTGTTTACCTCATGGAATCCAGAGCCACAGGGTCCTCCAGACATCTCCCCACATCCCGGATCACCTGGCAAGGGAGAGAGAAGAAAACTACCAGGGCAAGCTGTGGAGATGCTGAGCCAGGTACAGGCTGACCATTGCACCTGATAGAGAGGCAAGGAATGAAAGATCTCCTGCAATAGCAGCTCCCAAGCCAGGAGTGTACGGCACCCCCTGGGACATGTCACATAGACACCACAGAGTGTTTATCGTGCACATCGTTGTGCATGAAGGAGGTTGTCTCAAAAATGTGATTATGGTGTTGACTACCCCAGAAGAGGAAGGGGAGGGTCTACTACAGAAAAGAAACTGGGACCCAGCCTAGTGCACCCAAGAAGCCATGCTAAGCAGGAAGTAGGGGTTGACCCCCTAGTGCACACTACGATTTTATTTCTTTGCTCGTAATTTCTGTGTGTGCACATCAGCTTTTTGGCTTTCCCAAGGCCTCTCCAGGACACCCACCTACTTCCCCTGCTTCCCTTACCCACACCAGCTGAATCCAGCCAGGCCACCCTAGGGGTGAAAAGGGATGGGCACAGCTCAGCAGCTCCTCACCCTTGTCAGCAAAGCTACCAGCTCCCTGTTGGCTTCTGACAGAACACCACAACACCCAACAGGTTTGTGTCCCATGATCACTTGTTAGATTTGTGTTTAAGTTACAGCTTTTCAGACAAGTTTGTCTACTTCATGCTGCTCATTGGAGTCAGGATTTCTGAGTCAATGAGGATATTTCTGCTCGTATCAGAAGGCAGTGTTTCAGTCAGGCCGTAGGTGTTTCTCTAAGGAATCTCAGATAATTTATGTCAAAGACCTGTGCTGCATTTACAAGAGGAAGAGAGAGCAGGAAGTCTACAGAGCTATTGGAGAGGGATCCCTTTTAATGTCCTTGATGCGGAGAGTATGTCTACCAGAGCAAAGTAATACCATGTGGAAGCGCCTGAAATAACCGCTCATCAGAACAAATATACTCACAGCCAGGGAGAGCTCTGCTTCAACTAATTAGTGCTGCTGTGAAGCTGGGCTTATTAACCTGGGCAGAGCGCCACAAAAATGCGGCTATCCTGCTTCCAGCACTTCAGCAAACTCGTTAGTGCTATCCTGGGCATCGTTGCATGGACGTGAATTTGTGAATGAAGACCTTCAGAAGGGAAGACGTCTGATGGATGCTGCAGCCTTGCCTGGCCTGGATTAGAAGTAGCTCACAAACCAGGAGGCAGGGAGAGGAGGGCATGCTTTCATGGTCTGAGCCACATGCTGCTCTCTTAAGTTTTGTGAAATGGAGGGCATTTCCACCCCATCTCCTCTGGCATGAGCTGCCAACACGATACTACTGAGAATTATTTTCCACAAGGTGTAGATCCTGGTGCACACGCCTCGTGCTTCTACGTGAAGGCCTTAAAGACCAGCTGAGGTTTCCTGTCAGCAGAGGATGAGGCCTCCTGATAGCCCTCTTTACCTTCCTAATGATGAACATTATCTGATAGCCACAGCTAACCTGAAAACAGAAGCAAAGAAATATTGTGTGTGCTCTCATTGTAGCCCCTGTGGTAGCTATGGTCCCATTTCATTGTAGGAATATGTAGGTGATAATAACCTTGCCAAAATGAAATGAAATGGTGCTGTCACTAATTCTATTTAATGCTCTAACAGCATTCAAATTAGATGTGCTTATTAGTTCATAACATTGCTGGTTATAACTTTTAATCTCAGATAAATCTTTCCACAATGAGGAATCAATGTAATGAGCTGGTAAGAAAACAACACGCTTTGTAAATAAATATTCTTAATAAAAATCATGTGTGGGCCATGGTAGTAAACTGCCCAATATTCTTGAGCATTTGTGACTTTCTCCTAGTTATCTGTGTTATGCCTTATATTTCTCTATCAATATCATGCCGTAACACTTTTACTGTACTTTAAAGAGATTTCAGGGGAAATAAAGTTCTTTTAACATATTGCACCATCTCAGAAAGATTGTTGAGATGTTCTGAAATTTAAGCAAGCTGTTATTTCAGACATCATTCAGAGATGAATAAAAGGGTGAAAAAATCAGCCGTATATGAAGATTAATCTTTGCAGTAAAGCAGTGCTGTCAACAAAATTAACAGCTTTCTGTCACACTTTCATTTGTATGAGTTGACTGAATTTTGGGAAAAACAGAAAACCGTGATTCCACCGAAAAGATGTTTTGGTTTTCCCAATGTTTTTGTCTAAGAGAAAAGGGCATATTTTGAAATAGAGAGTCATCCTTCTATAGTAACTGTCCATTGAACATAAATGCAAAACATTACCCTACAGAATAGTGGGAATGTTAATTCTGTTGACAAATATCAATAGGACTGCACTGAAATGGCTTTAAGAAAAGGTCTTTACTACTCCCAGTGCTAACAAAAAGATACAGAGGGCAAAGCACAAGCTTTGACAGCAATGCTAAACAAACTAGAATTATTCAGGACCACAAAAGGATAGAAAGTCTTAAAATCAAAAATTAAGATGCCATTTCCAAGGAAGAATAATTCAAATTCTTTGATTTCACTACTCAGAAATGTAACTCTTGATGATGAAAACATATATATATATATATATATATATATAATCGTTCTGATTTTCATTGAACTCAAAATATAACAACATCTTTTTCATGCTTTCAACAGAGGCAGACAGTTCCACAGATAACATGTCAGAAAGTCACCAGGAGATCAGGACTTGATATTCCTAAATAGGACTTGAAAAAAAAAAAAAATGATATTGACTGTAGCTAGCTTCAGCAAGCCTGAAAAATGAGATCCATGTCTAAAACTTTGTTTGAAAGAGTTCATTCATAGTTCAAAGACACATAGCAAGAGGCTTGTGTTCTGATTCTTATGTCTGGTGGCTAGGCTGCATCTGTACCTAAAACTTACTTATTCAGATGAATGCTAGTGCTGTATCTGTAATGAGTGATCTAAGGATTAAAATGAGTTAAAGTTTGTAGGAAGGAGTTGATTCTCTTAGTAGGCTTGTTAAAAGACTGGGAACAATAAAGCAAGCTTTCAGTCACCCAGGCTCGTCTCAGGTCAGTTGTTGCCATGCTTCTGAACTTGTATTTAGCTTTGAAAACTGCACCTTACATTTTGGATTGAAGAAATACTTGTGTCATTTTTCATACTTTAGCAGTTGATCTCACCCCAGACCTTGATTTCTTTTAATTTTAGATGCAGGAAACTTTGTCCTTTTCCCCTAAACCATGATTTTGAGCACAGTGACCCTTTGGTCCCTCATGTCTAAATCAGAGGACTATATTTGAAACTGATGACAAGTCTCATATTCCATCTCCACAGGAAACACCTACCACCTTTCTCAATGCATGTTGTCATGACAATGACATAAATGACTTTAGATTCGGATCATTTCAATGTTTCTTATATCAATATCAGATCAATAAGAGTAAATACAGACCTGGGAATCACTGGATTTATGTCTGGCCCTAGGCAATGCAGACCACAAAGCACAAAACAAGGTGCAAAACAGCTGGGAACAGACTATTTTCAGTTGTAAGGATTAAAACACAAGACATCATGGATTTTAACAACATACAAGTACTCTGAAAGCCAGCAGACAAGATAATGGAAGAACAATTCAACGAGGGCTATTAAAGATAATTATGTTGCTTATGTTTCCAAACCACCAGTGGCTGTACTGCTGCAGGCTTCTTAACTGCTCCTGTCATCATTAGTGGCCATTGTCAAACAGGGGATGAACAGCCACATTCAACTCTGATGTGGCACAGCACAGCCACCTGTATGTTTGAAACTTAAAAGGAAAACAACACAAATCCAGAGTGTGACTCCTTGCTGGAAAGCTGCAAGGTCTCTCTTCCTTGCAGCCTTTCCAGGTATGAGTGACATTGACAGCTCCATCCGCCTCCCCAGTCCTCTCCAGCCCCATATGTCTGTGTAGCCACGTTGCTTCCTTTCACTTGAAGTGCATCCTTTGCATGAATTGCAAAGCAAGTCAACAACAAACTAGTTTTTAATGATGGCAATAATTTAAAACAAAACAAACTAAACCGCCAACACACACACACACACAAAACAAAAAACAAAACAACACACAGGCACGCATACACACTAAAAAAGACCAGACAAATAAAAGGGACAAGAAAGATAAAGCTGTGAAATCCCCCAGCATCTTCAGTTCATCTCAGACTCTGTGTTGAAGTACAGCATGATAATATCCCTGGGTAGGTTTTGAATTGCTCATGACAAAGGTACAAAGTCTACCAGTTGCTACTGTTATCCTTGTCACTTATCTTGTCTCCCTGTTGTCTCCATGCAACAAATGATGCCACTCACATGTCTGTTGCTTTCACAGCTTTCTATATCTTCTTTCAGACCATGCAGAGGGTTCCTAAACAACTTACTGAACATCTTTGCATGATTTTCTGCAGTTTGCTGACAAGACTCTATGAATGAAGATGTTTTTTCACTCCCTATGTACCAGTCTATCGGGACACGGTTATTCTTCTGTCAAGCCTTATAGTTAGGCTCAAAGAGGGGATGGGAGAAAAAAAAAAAAGAGAGAGAGAGAGAAAAAAAAATAGATATATAAATTTGTCATTACAAGTATGCTTTTGTTCTTTGTATTTTAACTTTTTTTTCTGTCTTTATAGCTCATAAGCAATTCAATGAAAACTGAACTGCCCCATCTATCTGAAAAGCACCTAGCATAGTGAGCTATCACCTCTGAAGGTGGTTTTCATATCTTTAGAGCACATTTTTCCATGGAAGACCTGACTACATATAAAGATAAAATTTTGTCAACATCTGTATCTGTCTTACATTCAAAATACTCCCACTCAGTTATCCAGATAATTCAGTTAAAAAAAAAAAAAAATCTCCATTATAGCCCATTTTTCTTGTAGAAGTAAAGTAAGTCATTTAGTCTGTGGGTTTGTCTGCATGTCTTTCTCAACATCTTTAGAAACTACTAGTTGATTTTAATATAGTTTGATATTGGTCTGAAAAATAATTAGGTTTCTACAAATTTTATGAAAATAAATGGATTGCCAGAGGAAGAGAAAGGACCTTACTCATGCCCCAGGGAAAAGGAAGTCTAGGAGCTTACAGACATGAGGGTATAGACATTTAATTGAGCCAAGAGGAAAACGGTTCAGATGAAGTTATTTTTTTTTTTCTGATTTTATAAATGTCCTTTCTCTTGATCAGTCAAAAGATACAAATCCAAAGAACACCAGACCTCAATATTTGCAATGCTTATAAAAATACTCCTCTGCCTCCTTCCTTTGTGCTGCTTTTACCATGTGCAGAATCCAGCATATACCACCCAGCAATAGGAGAAAGGGGTGGAATATACTTTGGCTCATGTTCCTATGCGTATATATATATAATATTAAAGCCTAGGGATGATCTGTGAATGAGAGTTAACACAGGTAGTCCAGTACAGCTACTTACATCATTTACATGTCTGCTGTTTGTGCAAGTGGATCTCAGTTGCTCCCAAACCTCTAGGTGTCCTGTAGTGTGAATAGTGAATTGATGGAGATCATATTACACATCAAGTTTCAAAAGCCTGTTTACAGACTAAGCTGCTAGTATTGACAAATCACCTTTCTTCTTGTAAGGATGTGAAAGCAATATGAGTGGCAGGCACTGCCCTTTAGCAAGCTCCAACCAGAGATTCCCAGTTTGATTCACTTTGGTATTAAAGCTTTAGTTTACATCTATGAAAACTAAAAATGAAAATCCCACAAGTCATCGTTCATATGAATATCCCTCATTTTTCTTAACCATTATGTGAATGACTCACAGACAGTTAGTAATCTGTGCCAGAACAAGGATTTCTATACAGCCAGATTGTGCATTATTAATTTATATAGAGTACCATTTACTCACATAACTAGTCGTGCTGATTTCAGCAGGACCACTCACAGGAGTAAAAGCTGGTCTGCTTATGAAGTCCTAAATTCCTATCCCAGGAGTATCAAGTTTCTGGAAGAAGCTGTTAGTCTTCATTTTTTTTCCTTGCTTTAGGCAGAAAACTGAACTGACAGTGTAAGCTATCTTAATTAAATCTGATCTGAAGCTTTGCTTTTCTAGTTAGCTCATGCATTCTGATATGTAAGTTATACCCTAATCACTCCCCAACATAGTTTTCTGTGAGATGGTATCTGAATATAACAATTAGTCAGTGAGGGAAAAAAATGAGTTCAAACTAGACAATATAAGAAAAAGATAAACTCCAGGTGGCATGGTTATTTTTTTCAAGACACAAAAAAAAAAAAAAAAAAAAAATTCCTCACTGGGAGTAAGTGCTCATAAATTAGAATTCTATTTATAATGTGGCAGTGACATTTTCATATCTATTTATTTTAATGCCTACCAGCATTTAAAAATTAGTTGAGGTTGTGTTGCTATTACAAAGGTTAAATAAAGAGATTATGAGTTGCACAGATGTTTATGGTTTGGGTTGATAGCTCTGGGACATCCCATTCTGGAGGCATTGTGTTCCAGTTCATTTTAACAGTAATTAGAAGTACCCCCGTAACGAGGTGCTTGCTGCTGAAAACAACTTCATTAGTTTGGGTGATTTTATTGGTTTCCTTTAGGGTGAGGAACGAGTGTTAATAGTTGTAATTTAATAGGAAAATTACTGAAGCAAGGAAGATTCCACTGAATCTTAAATGAGGCATTAGACAGACGTTCCTTTTCCAAATAGTGAAATATAAGGGAAGAGCAGCAACCTTAAGAATTATCATAAGAATGTATTTAACCTAGAACAAATTAGATATTTTGCTTAAATATTTTAAATATCACTAGAAGTTGTTAGGAGCCTATCGAGAAAATATCTATTAGCTTAACAAATTCTAAGTACATTTGGCTGCATGCTTGGGCATTTGCATACATCACGGCCTGGAAGCAAAAGCCAATCGGTCAAACAAACTGTTACAAAGGTTGTGATCTCTTTCAGAGAGTGACAAGGATTTTCTCCTGGAAACATGATATTGCACAGCTCGGAGCATCTTCTTTAAGGCTCCTCTGGCTCTCACCAGGCAGATTTGCCCCTATTATGCTGGATCCTGTGTCTTTAGGGGGTGACAGGTTGGTGGCAAACTTGCTGGGCTGCATGAGCTGAGGAGTGCAAAGTCACATCCATGCTAGAGAGTTCCCTTCTATGGAACACGTTACTTAGTTTGGCCTAAGGAACATTTGGCCCGTCTTTCCTGGGTGGACATGCATTATAAATCATGGCTGACCCTAATATCTGCCTTCATCTCCTATTGAAAATCAGTATGATCTCCAATAGCTTTCCTAGGGGCTTTGTCTGGCTCTCCTCTCCACCTTCCCTCCCTCCTCACAGGTCTCCCTCTTCCATAGTTCCTCTGGGATCTCTGAAGGCCTCTCTGACAATGATGTCTCATCAGGGAGAGGTAAATGGTAGGATGGGGTTCCATGAAAATAATGCTCTCATGCTTCTGTGACTGTGCCAGCAGGGAGTCTGCCCCGTGGAGCAGTTAGCTCAGACCTTCGGCCAGAGAAAAACATCTTCCTTGATAAAGTAATCCAAAGTCATAGAAGCAAAAACTCCCTCTGAAGAGATTATCCACTAGATCACAGCCAAGGTCAGGACAAAAGATGAGCACAAGCCCAGTAGGTATTTGGCTTATGTCACAGGCAATGAAAGCAACAAACTCTTGGCTTAAACAAGAGAGAGCAACTGCTTGGGTTTCACTCTGCCTCTCCTTCTGCCTTCCTGCACAGGTCTCTGGCAGAGCAGTAAAGTATTTCCTTTACTAGAAATCACAGCCCCTTATACGCTAAATGAAGAAAACTTGTTCAGTCTTTCTGACCTTGAGAAACTAAAAATGTTCTGGAAGGAGGATGGGAAACATAGGAGGAAAAGTGCTATTAAAATCTCCATCAGGAGAGGGGGAGAGGGAGAGGGAGGGGGGGGGGGGGGGGGGGGGAGGGGTGGGGGGAGAGTTTATTCTGTGAAAAAGGGGATGTGGAAAAAAGTTGATCCATTAAAGATTCTCCC
>CM021731.1:195189739-195200024 GCA_011075105.1 Heteronetta atricapilla
GGGGGGGAGGGAGGGGGGGGGAGGGGAGGGGAGAGTTTTAGTTCTGTCAATAGCTGATTGTGAAACACATGATTCTTTCAAGATTCTTCCACCAAAAGCTGATGTGGCTAACTGAAATTATATTAAAGAAGGGACTGTGGACAAATTCAGACAAAACATTAAAAGATAGGTGGAAGAATTAATATATGATGCAGTCGAATTTGGAAAGCCCCAGTATATACAGGAACACATGAAGGGACAAGAGTTTCCTGAGACTACAGATAGATATTAGAAATAATTCAAAATTCAGTTTAAAAAAAATAGAGAGAGAGCTCAACTCAGAGCCTGTCCCTCTGTAAAACAGTCAAGGCCCAGCCCTGGTAAGGAGATAATATTGCAGTGGTTACGATAACTTTCAAGAGTTCACAAGTGCCAGATGTCCATAGCATGAACAAAGATGGCAACCCATCAAACTATATTAATTATACAAAGTTTTTATGACAAATTTAAACTGGTCAGAAGTATAAAAGAAAAAGACAAAGCCAAGAACTACCACATTTTGTCATGGACCAGCTAAGCAGGAGGGAAAAGCAGTTATCTTGATGGATACAATTAGAAGACTCAGTTGAAAAGACAGCTAAATTTACTGGCAAAATCTCCACCCACAGCCTTTGCTGATATCTCTTCATTGTAACAGGTATAGCAAGTAACATAAAGCTAGAAAACAAATGAATAGTAAAATATTTCTACTGCTAGCATTCAACATTCTTCAAAAATCATAACAAAGCCATGTTCAACTGTACTCATCAACTATTCTGTTTAACACAAAGAAAAGCCATCTAGTAAATATTTTTATGAACTGGGAGTGATCCTGTTTGAAGTGAAAGTCTCTTATCGTGAAGATTGTGCTCCGGTGGTGGTGCTTATTCTGACAATGTTATTAAATACTGGTATAGTTAATATCTCCTAACTCCTAATTCATTAAACAAAGGGTTTCAGAGCCCTTTATATATGAAAGCAGGAAGAAGAAAAAAAATCAACACAAACTTCAACACTGAGAAATTACTTAATGAAAGGAAACACAAGAAGTGGTGTCAAAATAACCTTAATTAAAGATTCCATAAAGAAGGTTTTTGCCACATATGAATAACACAGCTCGGAAGGATGAAGTATGCAAATGTTATCTTTGATCTTTGCTGAAGTCAAGGAAGTAAAACCAAATGTGTGCATTACTCTCCTCAGAAAATCCTTCTAGCCTAGGCAGGTACAAGATAAACTCAATAATTCATGTCCAGCTTCAGAAAGGGAAGAGAAATTATTCTTCTAATATTGAAAGGTACACCGGCTTAATAAGCAGAGAACAAGATTATACGGGATGGACTCCTCCACCACCCAGTGTAAGTGACCTTTGGAAGTTCTAAAGGGCCTGAAGAGGCCAGAGAGGGAGGCTGCTTTCAGCTGAAGATAAAGCTTGAAGAACAAAAACAGCTGGTGAGGTTGCCAGGTGTGTGAAAATTAGAGCTTTCAATGCCATGCTGCATCTTGGTGGAAAGGAAATAAGCTGTCACCATCATTTCTCCCCTTCTTCTCCCCAAGTGCAGAATTTGGTCCAAGCTGCAAAGCTCTTGGAGATACAGAAAACCAACGCAAACTGGGACCAGAAGAAGGTGGTTGTCATGTGTCACCCTCAGAACTGAGAAACCATGAAACTGCAAGCCCACCTTACATATCACATGCTTTGCACCCAGGGAGCAAGCTCCTAATCTCTGGTTTTTGGATTTACTGAAGGCAGAAGAAAGATTCCTACCCTAGCACAGCTAAAAAAAAAAAAAAAAAAAAAAAAACAAAAAAAAAAAAACAACTTGCTGAATTCATGGCTTCTTCATGTCCTGCAATCAGACGCTTCATATATACAACCCTCCTGTATTCCTGTATATTTCCACTCCAAGCACTACTGAAATCTTCCCAGCTCCTGACTTCTGAGCCCTCACAACTGGAGATTTCCCATCTTGGGCAGCTTACAACTTTTTCAAATAGCCACCTAAAAGGCCTCTTTCTACAAATTCTTTTATTCTACTATGTAAACAGGAACATGTTTCCAATAGATTGTTTTTTAAATGTTGAATTATAGTACATAGAGGATAGCAAAAAAAAAGTCTCATTTGTGGTTAGAGAGAAAAGACAGAAGAGAGTCTACAAAACTGCAGGCTTCTCTTACCCATCAGATACTGACTTTGTTTGTGTTTTTCTGTGCAAGGCAGTCGGAGATGACTCCATTAGGTATCTACAGAGTAAAAGTGCCATCTAGGGTACCAACCCAACTATCCCACTCTAGTCAATGAAAAGCAATAGGCACTTTCAGCATACGACTCATTTGACCTATTTTAGAGATCTGCTTCAGACTGATATAAGCTTAAAATGAACTATTTCTCTCTACTGATTGTAAGGGAAGATGAGAAAAGTTCATATGCATACTTTAAATCAGGTGGCTCCTCCTCCAGGTTTCCAAAACATAAACTGGCTTAATTTGAGGAGACTTTCTGCAAGGAGATACAGTCTGTGCCAGCTTGCAGACCATGGGCAGACAGACTGATGTTCTGGTCTCTCTTCCAAACTTCACAGCCTCCTACAGCCTGTCATCCTGCCTCCACATTTCAAGGGGAAACAGACAACTGGGTTTTCAGATGCTCTCCAGGAATCCTGCTTGGTCTTTTCAACCAAATATGGCTAACTAGGTATAGAATGGGAGAGTTCATTAATACTGTGTTTTTGTGCATCAAGTCTCTTCAGTGGACATAGAAGAAAAAAAAAAACTGCCTTCTCTGAGGGTAGTACTGATAATTTCAAGGTACTGATTCTGCTCTAACTTAATGGCCTTGAACAAAAAGGGAGTTTTACCCAGTAAATTTACTTGACCTTTTACACATAATCACCTAGATTGGGAAATAAAATAAAATAAAATTCTTTCTCAGAGAGGATGTGCTGTCTTCTTTCCTTGGAGGCTGTGAAGATACAAGTGGCTAAAGCCCTGAGCAACCTGCTCTGGTCTCATAGCTGACCCAGCTTTGGGCAGAAAGTCAGACTAGGAGACTTCCTGAGGTTTCTCATAAATTAAATTGTGCTATGATCCCACACTGTGTTATTACACAGGTCAAAAAAAAAAAAAAAAAAAAGGGGGGGGGGGGGGGGCAAAACCAAGAAAAAATATATATATTTAAGGCCTTTGAATTCAAGATTTTACTCCCTACGTTACAAAATGCTGGAAGTTTGGGCTTGTGCTAGTATTCCTGTATTCTTGCCCTGTTCTTACTCTTCTCCCTGAGCATTTGCCATTTGTAACAGTTAGAGACAAGGCATCAGATAGATAGACCTTTGGTCTGACATAGTAGGGCTCTCCTGATGACTGACATAAGGGAAAATGAGGAATTGCATATCTGTCATGCCTGACAGTAATATGTTGTCGGAGGTTTCCATGGAAGCAGCACAGCATAGTTCAGCATCAACTGCTACATAAATAATGCCTTCAGAATGCTCAAGCTGCAAATTATTAGAAAGACAGAGGAAAGTTCAGATTGCAAATCATACTCCATGGCAGGGAGGTAACCAGAAGACAAACTGCTGCACCACGGAGAAAAAAAAAAAACCTGCAAGGATTTTGAAGTTTTAAATTTAAGTTGATGGCTACACTAAATTCACCTCCTGCATACAAGAGTACAAAAACAGAAAATATCCTCAAAAAACAAATGCTGCTTCTTCTTGGTGTTTTACTCTGGTTTGGAAGTGTCCTTTGTAAGCAATTAGCTTCACCTTCCAGCCTCAGATTGCAGCTGGACTCCTCACTGATGAAGCAAAGTGGGGAGCTGCACTTGCTGCAGTCCAGCCACAGGTGAGCATTGTGATCTGAGGATGGTCTAGCCTAAAACCTCCAATATATATATAGTGTTAACATCAGGACCGTGGCAACAGACCCTTACTGCTGCATGCTACTTCTCTACATTATTGCTGTTATCAACATAGCCAGAGATGGTGAACAAAGCCAGTGAGGAGAGAGGTCCCTGAACATAGATTCGGGGATTAGTCCCTCTGGGGTAAACAGCTGAGTGACAAAAATTTGAGGGACTCTGAGGTAGTCTTTCAGGATGCTTGCTGCTTACCAGTAGCTTGGGAGTTACTCAGCTGATGATGCACATGCTCCTCACCCAGCTGCAAATCACTGTTTGGGGACCAGTGACACTGCTCCCCTCAGGCAGGAGCCATCTCTTCCAGTAGCCTGCAGCCACCTTTGGTTTGCAAAGAGGGTGCTCGTGATTCAGAGAATATCCCCAAAAGCCACCCTATAATTGTCTTTCATTGTCTTTTTCATACATATCTCCAAGTGCACCATTTGAGGGAATGAAGTGAGTAAGAGAAAGAGTTGTGATTAATATTAATGCAATCATTGCGAGTTTCAGTCAAATCAATAAATTGCAGGTGCTGAATGTTTGGGAAATTCCTCACCTTTGAATCTCAAATCAGTTCTTCACCTGACTGTGTATGTATCATAATCCACAAAACAAAGAACAACAGACCTTGTAAATTCTGATGCCACTGGGGGTCTCAAGGAGGAAAACAGGGAGGGAGGAATCGGGACGTGGAAGTCAAAACAACTCACACATTTCTGGAAGCGTTCACACATGGTGCTGGGGACACCCTGGTGGACCAAAGAGGACCAAAGTGAGCACAGGCCCTGCAACGTGGCAGACTAGCAGAAAGTCTCTTCCAGCTCTGCCTGAGACTGCCAACAAAATGGAGCAGGACTAATCAGCAGAGGATTGGATGAACCGTTTAAGTCAACTGACTTGAACATTTAGGATCAACTCAAAGGTCCTCCTTCAGTGTTTATCAAGACAGCAGTAGTTGGGGATGCATAGCACACCTGATATTTCAGCCTCTTCCTCCCTAAATTGAAGTTTAATTTGCAAAATGTTAATCTTCAAATGTTTTGAGCAAATACTTGGAGGTCAACCACTTCATTTATCCAGATTTTACTGTGTGGCTTTTTGCTCACTTGTAATAACATCACCTGAATATTGTACCTGCTTAGCTTGGAGCAAGGTGATAGCTATAAGACATGATTTCGCATATAAACTTCCTTTTCTTTTCTCTCTTTTTTTTTTTTTTAATTTAAGGAGTAAAGGTAAATATAAAAATAATTAATTATAGAAGATTGCATTTTATTTTTTGTTCTTTCATAATATCTGCACAACAAATATTGTGATATATATGTGTTGTGCAGATATAAAACCACAATCTTCATATAAAATAGAATAACAAAATGTCCTGGAAAAATACTAGCCAAAGCTGGATCTGGGCTGTTTTATATTATGACAGCAATATAAAGTACTGTAATATGTTACTGTAAGTACCGGTCTGAATGGTGACATTTCTTGTGACAAGCCTCAGTATGGATGGAAAAAAAAATGCTTGGAAAACAAAATATCATGCCAGAATGATCATTTTTTGACACAAATATAATGGGCTTGTTTCCATACCAAGAACATATAATCACATCAGAAAAGTTAATGTTTTTACCCGAAATGTAAAAAATGAAAGCACAAATCCCTGAACTGAATCACAACAGAGACGAGTCTGAATCTGTTCATCCATAACTGAATTCTCATATGATCAAACTAGCAAGCACCCTCAGCTGATCTTCTCTAATGTGTTTGGGTTTTCAGAGATAATTTTAAAGCATCTTCATTTCATTCTGCAAGGAAAGAACTTCCCCAAAAACCTTATTATTTCTAAATAACTGGAAATGTTCTCTAACAGCCAGTTTCCTTTTTCCCAAATAAATACTGGTGAAACCTTGCTTTAAAGAGAGCTCTGCAGGATCAAGGATTCAACTGGAGAACTTTAAGAGAAATATCATTGGTGGTGCGGAACTTTTTATGCTGTCGTAAAGCCAGGAGAAGTCAATTAGGTCTAGTACTTCATTAATGATGTTCACAAATCACATTTATGGCAAGTTTCATATCTAGTGCTCTGTTAGAATATGCCATTTGGAAAGCCTACATTTGACACCCTTATATGATGGCACTGCAGCTACTACTGGGGTAATTAATTTTTACTTGTGCTCTGGAGAAACCAAGCAAAACTTTCGAAGACATTTGGCCAATTACAGACTCTTTAGGGCAATGAAGCCTTTGCAGAAAGCTTGGCTTTATATTACCACTATGATCAAAGCTTTAATGAAATTGCTTCATGACAGAAGCCACTGGACTATTGAGAAAAAACTACAAAAATAAATTAATGCACAATTCTGAATCTGCAAAAAGACATATCTTCCAGGTTTCTGATTTTTTATTAATGTGCTCCACCAAACAGCCTCCCCTGTGTACAGTTTTAACAGGTATTACAAGAACACCTTTTCCTTTTGATAAATGATAAAGGCCATCCATGGGATCTTCACAATGGGAGCTTTGTATTCCCTTTGTTTTATTACATTATTTCCAGAGGAAAGGCGTTACTCTGTTCTCATGGGGCAAACTTGGAAGGGCTGGAGTTCTTTTATAGGTACACAGGCATAAAAAACTACAGAGGAACCTGGGGAATTGCAGGCTGTTTTGCAGCTCTGATACAGTACATCCCCACTAATATATGTGTCAGAGAATTGTAAAAAAAATGGCAGTGAAGTTTAAAGAGAGCACTGAAAACTGTAGTTTAGGAAAAGACAAAACTTCAAAGTTTCTTCCTGACTGCACTTCTCCATTGCACCCGCACCCCTGCCCCAGTATGACGTTCTCACAGATGTGCTCGCCTCAGGTGCACACAGTAAGGTGCTGAGCTTGCACAGTTTTTTGGCTGCAGATTCATCTACAAAGTGTTTCTGAGTCACAGAGGACGTTAATGACTTTTTTGAAATGCAAGTATAGACAATAAGGCACCTGCACGCACAAAGACATACTGCTGTACTGTGACCCGCAGCCCAGCTGAGCATCCCCATATTCCCTGGAAAGCAGTGAGTGTGCCTCCCACATAAAGAACTGCCCCAGCACAATATTAGGTTACTGAGTCTTACAGTAACTTGCACCTCCCTGGTCAGGACCATACATGAGCCCAACTGGTGAGCTGTGCTGAAGTACACGCTGCAACGTCAGGCAGTGCAAACCAACAGCACCAAAGGCCACAGGACACATAAAAAGGCCGGAGAAAAGGTAGACTGGGGCAGGATGGAGGCAGGCCAGGAGGACAAAACTGCCAGGGAGGACAGAAAACACAGTTGCTGTTGGCTTTAACCCTGCTTTTCCTAAACTTACCCTACAAAATGGATTTTGAGATTCTCAAAGATAAAACATGATTACAAAATATTTGTGAAAACCTGTCCCCCAGCAGTACAGAGAGGAACCAGGTTCCAGTGCAAAGCCTTTGCCAAGATTACATCTCTTGAATCTGTGCTATGCTGCGCAGTTATCTATGAAGGTATTGAGGTGCAGGATAACCCAGGAGATGCACCACTGTCCATGCAAACAGCCCAGGAACATTTACCCCTTGTCTGGTTTTTCTGAGGTACTCTCCTAGCAAGACAAGATACCAACACTGGATATGCAAGTTGCTGGTCTGGATCTTGATGCAGATCTGCATTTTGGTCACAGCAAAAGCTGCCCTTCCTGACCATCAGCACCGATAAGGAGTGGAGGAATTAATCATCTTGCTGGCTCTCACCCCATGCTAGTTACATACTGCTACAAAAATAAATTGCAGCTCTTGGTCAATGCAGGCTCTCTAACAGTGTAGAAATTTCAATTTTTTGGTGTTTCACATGGGATCCAAAGTACCCATACTCTTTTAGGATTGTGTGCTTCTTACATTTGAGTGGTTTGCCTTTACCAGGAAAGCTCTAGAAAGGTATATGTGAAAACATATATATATTTCACACATATGAAATATAAATGAATTGTCTGATTTATATTTCTTTTATTGTAATTTATTTAAAGAATGAATCGTGCATAACTTCATATCTACCTGTTATGCTTTTGATTTTCAGGACAGGAGAGAACTGCAAGGTGACAATGAGGACACAAGATGGTGCAGAGCTGGTCAGTGTCAGATGCTGAGGACGTAGCAAGAGTGTCTTACCAGGGTGAAAAGGTTTGTTGTAAAGGAACAACAAGGAGTTAGAAATGCAGACCTCAGGAAGAATTGTGTTGCAAGATAAAAGGGTTGATTTCTGCGCAGCTCAGAGACACAGTGGCCCAGGGGTGAGAGAAGAGCTTTTGAAGTCTAGACAGGAGCTCTCATCCCTGCTCCACCACTCTTGGGTGACCCTAGTGAAGTGTCAGTTTGCTAATCTTCAGCCAGAGGGGTTTACTCCAGTATTTACTGACAAAAACCTGCAGGCAAGATGCAGCTGAAGAACACAACATAGTAATAAGTGGGAAATCAAATCCTGCAGAGTTCACGGGGGTTCATCCTTCAGTTCTGCACAGACTTTCAGAGAAATGTCCATCCCACATCAGAAAAGTGGAGCAGAGAATCATAGAATCACAGTCATTTAGGTTGGGAAATATGCTTAAGAGCATCAAGTCCAACCATCCACCTAACACCACCAAGTCCAGCACTAAGCTATATTCCTTTAGTGCCACATCCACACATCTCTTAAATACCTACAGGGATAGCAACTCCACCACTTCCCTGGGCAGCCTGTTTTAATGCCTAACCACCCTCTCCATGAAGAAATTCTTCCTGACAGCCAGTCTAAATCTCCTCTGGTGAAACTTGAGGCTGATTCCTCATATCCTACCACTTGTCACCTAAGAGACTGACACCCTGATCACTATAAATTCCTTTCTGGTACTTATAGAGAGTGATGAGGTGTCCCCTCAGCCTCCTTTTCTACTGGTTAAACAACCCCAGTTCCCTCAGCCACTCCTCATTACCCTTGTTTTCTCATCCCTTCACCAGCTTTGTTGCTCTTCTCTACACATGTTCCAGCAACTCCATGTCCTTCATGTAGTGAGGGGCCCAAAGCTGAACACTGTACTCGAGGTGCGGCCTCACCAGAGCAGAGTACAGGAGGACGATCACATCCCTGGACCAGCTGGCTGCACTATTCCTGATACAAGCCAGGATGCCTTTGGCCTTCTTGCTCACCTGGGCACACCACTGGCTCATATTCAGCCGGCTGTCAACCAGCACCCCCAGACCCTTTTCTGCCAGGCAACTTTCCAGCCACACAGAGCACCACACAGCAGCGTGTAGCAGAGCCTGAGGGTGTTCATCCTATTAGCCAAGAGCTTTAGCTAAATGAGCTCCGCTTTCACAAAGCACATCTGCTGGAAGAGCATAAGCTGCTGTGATAACAAAGCAGGCTCACACTTCATGAGCTTCCCCCACTGCAGGGAAGCTACTGCAGTATCTGAGCTTCCTGGAATACTCATAAAAACTACCAGGCAGTTACAGAAAATAATAATGTTTAATGTAGCAAAAGGTGATTAGTGGCCCTCAGTGTGCAGTTTATAGGGAGGATGGCTTGTTGCAGGCCAGAGAGGCACCTCTGAGGGTGGGCCTCCAAGGCACAGTGCAGCAGGGATGCTCTGCTCCCATTTTTTCAGTCAGTCACCACCACAGAGGTCACTTCAGGCCCACTGGCTCCACCACACATGCTGGAGCTGGGAGGGTAAGAAATCCCTTATTTTTCTGTGCCTGAATCCTCTCCTATTGCTAATGAACTACGCAGAAAGAAAGCATTTACTTAGACAAACATCATCATCTGTCAAAGCCATGTAAATAATAAAACCTCTGTTGCCAGAATTCACTTACACTGAGTGATGGGTGGGTGGATTCAACAGCCATGAACTCTTAACTAAATGCATTTTTCCTATAAATTCCCCCGGTACATTAACTTCTACTGATAGCAAATAGCTGCCCCATCTCTAAGGAAACCTGTATTAATCGTACAAACCTGCAGTACAGAAGAAAAATAGGGAACTGTTACTGACTCAGACACATGCCATGGCTCTGCTTCTCCAGACCTTTGCAGCCCTTGTAAATATTTCTACAAAATGCCCCCATGCAGACGGCTACCCTCTCCACATGGGTGTAGATGCTCGTCTAAACAGAGCCCTGAAGTATGGTAGACAAGCAAGCCCAAGCAATAACTTCAACAGGTCTGAATCAGGTTGTCAATTGAATGGGGTTTTGAAGCAGGCAGTGGTTTAAATGACAAGATCCTCAATTATTTTCAATGAGGACTGCTAAAACAGGAAGGAAAAAAAGAAAAGAAAGAAGAAAGAAGAAAGAAGAAAGAAGAAAGAAGAAAGAAGAA
>CM021731.1:195200034-195223692 GCA_011075105.1 Heteronetta atricapilla
GAAGAAAGAAGAAAGAAGAAAGAAGAAAGAAGAAAGAAGAAAGAAGAGAGAAGAAAGAAGAGAAAAGAGGAAAGAAAGAAGAAAAGAAAGAAGAAAGAGAGGTAGAAAGGTCAAGAGAATGAGAAAGCGAGAAAACAAGCAAGAAAAGCAAGCAAGAAAAGCAAGCAAGAAAGCAAGCAAGAAAGCAAGCAAGAAAGCAAGCAAGAAAGAAAGAAAGAAAGAAAGAAAAAGAAAGAAAAAGAAATGAAAGAATTGTAGCCAATGCATTTATTGTTCTTTACAAGAGACCAGGCAACCACCTCTCCCCATGCCAGCAGAAGCGCTCTGCTGTGGGAGATGGGTCCTGTCAGTGCTATCCTCACACTGCACAGCAGTGAGCAGCAAGCAGTGTGGCAGCAATGCCCAGGATAACCTCCCTGTCTCAGAGGCTGGGTTAATTCTGCGTTGTGCTACAGGAAAGCTACTACCTCATCTGCCACTCACTCAGGATCAGTGACGCTTCGTGGCTATGGCCACTGGTGTCCTGTGGGGTGAGAGCAGAGCAGATAAATGTGCTGTCTTCTCAGGAAGATACTGAGGACCTTTTCCAGAAGTAAAAGAATTGCAGTCTGTCCCCTTTCAGTTCTCTTCCAACCAACTGAATTAGTAACATTAAAGAGCAAGCTTTCTCTGCTCATGGATCATCTCAGCAATGCAGCCCAGAGCCAAAAGGACTGGGAGGACTTCTTATGAGAAGTCCTGCCCACAAGCTGGCCTCATATGTCCAGTTTCTTTTTTGCCCACCAGACATCATCATGCCAGCTTGCGTGTGGCTTGTGTTGGAAGGCAGGGAAACAACCTCTTGGATCAGCTCACACAGCAAAGAGCCACGGCATGCCTCCTCCTCCTGGGGCAGCCAGAATAGCTAGGCAGACCAGGAGGAGAACGAGGAGATACCTCTCACCCCTGGTGTCTCAGAGCAGGATGCAGACTCTGCCATGGCTGCCTTTAAGCAGGGAAAAGACCTGGCTAGCTACCAGCTCCTCTTTGGCATGCTTGAACTGATGGGTAGACATCAAGAAGCAGCATAATTATCCTCTTAACCCTGCTCACCACTCGGTGTAAGTCTGTGGGAAACCATCAGCCAGCCTGGAAGGCCTGGAGACAAAAATATGTTAAAAAAAGACCATCTAGGAAGTGAAGTTAAAAGGTCTGGAGACTTTACCTTTAAATTTATATTTTACCACAGTTGCAAGTAATTTCCTGGGAAAAAGGAACGTTATTTTTGCAGCCGGCCCTACAGAATTAATGAAAACCTTCAACTTCCCAGGACCCTGTGATCCCCTGGGGCCAATCGTCCCAATTAACATTTTCTTGATTGCTTGTCATTAGGCCTTCAGAGTGTGAAAAAGTGCTACAGAGAAATCACAGTTCAGCCACGCAGCTAATCCAGTGGAACATTTTTATTGTTACATCTGAGTGAGGAAGCTATAAAACTGAGAGAGAGAAACTGTGCTGAATCTTTCCAGTTCTTTGAGCAAGCACCCCCCAAAGATTTAGCATGATTTCCCCTCTCCCAGCTGTAATTTAAACAGCCCCAAACCTATGGCTTGTGTAGGAGTTTGTTATATGCTTTATTCTCTCATAACTTACATTTGAGGCCTGGTGGTGCAGAAAGTGTTCATGAATTTAAGGCTGGGAAGCTGCTCCAACAATCCCAGGGTGAATCAAGAGCTGAACAAAATTATTAATGGAGATAATAATTATGAAGATGAGGCACAATCCCCCTGCCTTTGTTTCCTCTGCCTGCAAAACACACACATGCAGATCTTTGCCCAAGGGCTGCCTTGGATATTTGTTAGTGTGGATGCGATTGTCAAATGGGCTTAAAGATTTGCAGCTTGATAGACCCATAAAAATATAGTGGAATTTGTAATCTTAAAATACATGAGCCTTTCTGAAAGTCCTGTTCAGTGAGCAATGGCCCGGCCACAGGTGTGATGAGCTGAGTAGACCATGGGTGACAGGCAGCAAAGGAGTCACCTGAGGAATGGAGCTGCAGGGAGTGAATGGGTGAAGCTGCTGGTCTTGGAGAGATGAGGGACACAGAAATAACTCCTACTACCAGTCTGCTTGTCCCATACCAAAGTGCAAGGACACTCAATTCCCATATCATGGCTTGTCAAACACCTCCACCATACCCCACACACATCTCATCCACATCCACACCCACACAAGAGCAGCTAACCCCAAACCTGGCAAGATTTATGGCTTGCTCTTTCTGGCACTTGCTCTAGTTTCCCTGCATCCACAGTAATGCAATCACGAAATAATATAGGCTGGAAGGGACCTCTTGGGGTCATCTGGAGCAGCCCCTGCCCCAACCAGCAACAACTGGTTCCTGGTTATCAGGTTTCTGAGGAGCCCCAGACTGGACACAGTGCTCCAGGTGCCACGCACAGATCCCAAATAGAGGGAAAGGATGATGTTCCTCAACACGCTGCCTAAGATCTTACTAATGCAGCCCAGGATGTGGTTCTGCACCCTTCTCTTCTGCAAAGGCACTTTTCTGATTCTAGTTTCACCTGTTGTCCGCTCTCCAGTCCCTGTAGAAACAAAGCTGTCTCTCCAGCCTACAGTCAGCCCACATTGCTTCATAGGGTTATGCTGGCCCAGGTTCAGGACATTATACTTGCCATTACCGTATTAGATAAAGGTACAAAAGCAGCACTGCTTGATATATTTATGTACTGAAAAAATAAAAGCACAATGGAAAGTATGCTCCAATATTGAGGTTAACCAGGCTGCTTGAGGATACACACTGGAGGGAACACTAATCATAGAATCATAGAATATCCTGAGTTGGAAGGGACCCATAAGGATCATCAAGTCCAACTCCTGGCACCACACAGGTCTACCCAAAATTTTAGACCATGTGGCTAAGTGCACAGTCCAAATGTTTCTTAAATTCAGACAGGCTCGGTGCAGTGACTACTGGGGGGCCTGTTCCAGTGTGCGACCACCCTCTCGGTGAAGAACCTCTTCCTGATGTCCAGCCTAAACTGCCTGTCCTGGTTTCAGTTGGGACAGAGTTGTTTTTCCTCCTAATGGCTGGTGAGGTACTATGTTTTGGATTGGGATGAGAAGAGTGCTGATAACATGCTGGTGTTTTAATTGCTGCAGAGCAGTGCTTACACTAAGCCAAGGACTTTTCAGCTCCTCGCTCTGTCCTGCCAGCGGGCAGGCTGGGGGGGCAGCAAGAGCTGGGAGGGGACAGCCCCAGGACAGCTGACCCAAACTGGCCAAAGGGGTATTCCATTTCCGTGGGTCCCATCACTGGTGAAATAATCACTAATTATTATAATGATCATCAATGACTATATGGACCCTCCTTGGAGATATTTAAAAGCCATCTGGACATGGTCCTGCACAACCTGCTCTAGATGGCCTTGCTTGAGCAGGAGTTTGGACCAGATGACCTCCAGAGGTCCCTTCCAGCCTCAGTCACTCTGTGAACAGGGACTTTCCCCATGCTGCTCCAGCTGTGGGACTCTCCTGCCATTCCCGATGCTCAGAAGTGGTCAGGAAAGCCAGCCTTCCAGCTGTCACTGGGGGACCATGAGAAGATTGAATGGAAACAGCTATTTGCTCTAGAGGGACTAATCCTGGAGCACTGTGAGGCTGGCCACAGCAGGTTCCTATTGCTTGTACCTTACAAGGCCTGCTCTTGTGACTGGATGAAAGCCAGAGAAGGAGCCAGAGGATTAATTATTTCTGTTTTTCTCTCAGTAATTACTAAACACCCATATTGCATAACGTCTGTCCCTAATATTTCTAAAAACAAATAACTTGCAGTTGTGCTTATAAGGCAAAATTAAAAATCTGATTTCAAACATTCTGAGTCTTTCACGTGGATACCTCAGGAAGGGAATACACTTCAAACAAGAATGCCTGCAGTTCCTTTCCACTTATTGGGGTGAAGAGTGAGAAAATAGATGCAACCAGGAACCCCAGATATGCTCCCTGTTACACCCACCTCACTCTGAGTGCAGTCAGGATCACTGCTGTTTGTAATGCTGTTGCCCAAGCTGTGCAACAACTCACTAGGCCCATCCAGGAAGATGAGAAATTCTCAGTGCAGCGTGGAGCAATGACAAAGCATATCCTTGCTTGTCCTTTTTTCAGCTCTTAAACAAACCCAATAAGATGAAGGAAAAGGCTTCTGCTCTTTGCCTGTTTTCAACTATTTTATATGGGCTAGGCAAAGACTGTCTAGAATGACCCTAAAGGCTACTAAACAGAGTTAATCACTTCTGATTCTTTTCTTTGAGTTTTGCTTCCATTTTTACTCAGTATTTAATAAGCTTGATGCCCCACAGTCCCTGATGACCCATAATTACTCACTTGGACACAATGCACACACCTTTTCCCATGACTAAACCTCAGAGTGCCACAATTATACTCATTTGTACCTTCAAATATGTCCCCAACATCATATATGTAGGAGTGTTCAATTGCAGTGTGACCATTAACATTCAGCTAGAGCCATTAGAGTAAAAGTCATATAATTATTCACCACAGAACCCCAAACCCTAACGCACTGTGCACTAAGTTCATCAGGCAGACAATTCATCTACCAGCAAGTGGAGGAGACTTGTTCGAAAACTACAAGGGACTCTCAATGTGCATTTAAACTCACACAAGGTATGAAACAAGAAGTAGTGTCTGTACTGAGGCCATCAGGCAAGGCACAGATCAGGTGCAGACAACTCACTTATCTAACAGCTGATACAAGGTGGACACAGGGAATGGATCCTGAGTGATAACAAACACCAGGCCATGCCCAAGCCTTGTCATGCTAATAGACAAGGCCAGAATCATGACAGGGTTTAAACTAAGAATTTATCAGTGTACTCAACTAGGTTTCAGTGTTCAGGCAAAGTTAGTTTTGTTTTACTAGCATAAACACAGCCTCAGAGCTCCATGACACGATATTTCAAATCTAGCATCTGCTTTTACGATGGCACCTGTGCCTGGAAAAGTGCCTGGAAATCCTGGTGGACAGCAACACAAACCAGCAATGTGCCCTTGCAGGGAAAAAAAAAAAAAAAAAAAAAAATGGCCAAAATTCTTCTTGATCATATTAGGAAGAGTGTTACCAGCTCTCAAGAAAAATAATCCTTCCTTTCTACTCAGAACTAGATCATAACTGGAGCATTATGTCCAGATTTGTCCAAGAAAACATGAGCAGTAGCATAGCAAGTCCATTGGTCCATTGAAGGGCTACCAGTACTGTCAAGTGGCTGGAGCACTTGTCCTGTGAGGGAACTATTTTTGTCTGGGCTGGAGAAGATAAGGTTCAGAGGGGACATTATTATGCCTCAAAGAAACACCTAATAGGAGGGCATGAAGAAGAGAGAGACACTTCTCAGAGGCTGACGGCAAAAGGATAATAGTGATAAGCTGCAAGAGAGCAAATTCCAGTTAGATAGTAGGCAAATATTTTGATCATGAGGGTGATAACTTATCAGAGCAGGCTGCCCAGAGATGTTGTGAAATCTATATATTTGGAGCTCATCAGAGTTTAGCTGGGTGAGGTCCCAGCCCAGCTGTGAGCAGGGGCTTGGTCTAGAGGAGGTGCCTCCCAGCCTATATGGTTTCATTTCTCTATGATTTTTTTGTGAGCAAACGTTCCTAAAACCACCATGAAGGAGACTGCTTTTAATCTAATTATAGCTGCTTTTAGTGTAAAAATAGCTAAATCATCTTTGATTAAGACTTTACTGAGCTGGAGACATATCTGATTTTTTCATTCTTTCAAGATTCCTTACTCCATTTCATCTAGGAAGAAATGGTCTAAATTTATACACTCTTTCCCTTGATGTATGCCTGCAAAATAAAATCTTCACTTTACAGCTGGCTTACAAACAGCAGACTGCGGAATCACACCCTCAGTTCAGACTTCAGGAGTTTCTTATTCGTTTTGGCTCTATTGCCCTGCTTCCCACAGGCAGTATGCAATTACTTTAAGAAAAATAAAAGATATTACCCAGCAATGGTGCATGACACTACCTAGTTGCTTCTTCTGCTGGGAAGCACAGTACTGCAGTAAAGAACCCATTAGTAGGTGGAAAGTCCCATGAATGGAGCATCCACTACATTTTTTTCTGCAAGGGTAAAGTGAAGAGACTCAACCTGGCAAAACAGCACTACGCAGCCAGCTCTTCTGATTCTGACTTTCCAGGCACATCCCAAACTCCTGAAGCTCCCAGGACAGTTGTGTGTGTCTTTCCCCATGCTGTGAAGGTCCTGGCTGGAAGATTTTAAAAGGCTCCTCTGAACATGATGGCTAGTAAGATGCAAAACCATCAACTTTTCATAAAAGAGTTTACTCACATGTAGAGAATTTATGTGACAGTACAGGAAAGGGAGAAATTTTAAGGGGTCATTGGCTCCTCCAGCTTTCAGACAAGCTCAGCCAGCCTCAGACTCTGACAGTCTAGATCTTTCTTAGAAAACTGACAATACTTGGGACTGCCCAGAGTCCCGAGGCAATCTGTTCCAGTGCTTAACTATCTTTAGAGTCAGAAAGCTTATCCTGGTATCTAACCTACATCTCCCTTGCTACAAATTAAGCTGATTACTTCTCATTCTACCCTCTGTGGACATGGAGATCAACTGATCACCAACCTCCTTAAACTTCAACATGCTTAAAGACTCCAGTCATGTTCCCATTTTTGTTTCTCTTTTCTTGACAACACAATTCCTCCAGCTTTCCTCATAGCTCACATTCCTCTCTGTTCAGCCCATTTCAAGTTAGTCTGCATATTTCTTTAAATGTGAAATCCAAAACATTACTCCAACATGGATTTTGTAAATGTGAAGTAAAAGAAATCAGTTAACTGATGCATGCCTTACCTAGGACATGGCTGTCAATGCATTTAGTACATTTTATGCCAACATTACACTACTGTTGACCAGTCTTCAGCCCATGATCCAATGCCACCTCCAGATCTTTTTGCCCAGCACTGCTGAGTAACCCCTTCCTCCACTGTGTATTTGCTTTCCTAAATTTTCCTTGTCTTTAGATTGGTCTTTATTAAATTCTGTCTTGGTGATTTTAAACTGCCTATCTGATTTTAGCAAGATTAAGCCCATCCTTCAAAATGCTCGAAAGCTCACCAGATTGTTTTTCTAATAGATATGATACTTTTATTTTTTTTATTTTTTGCTCCTTGCTATCTGTATTGTATTTCATGCTGTTCTCTGATTTTTACCTTACAGCCTTGCAGTGTCCCCTACATTTATCACCAGAAACATTTGTTTTGAATTTTTATATCATTCTTGGCTCTTTGATCTTAAGGAAATTCTACTGCAGTCACAAGTTTCTGGTTATGCTTCCTCTTTTCTTCACCTGTGCAAAGTTGATTGCCAGACCACTTCTTTCTCTTCTTTCACCCCTCAAGATTATCAATCATAATTCTGGGGTTCCTCCAGAACCCTTCTGACTTTGTTTCCTCCACTTTAACTAGAAACACCTAAAAATAGCAACATACTATATTAGTGATGCTGTCCACTTTAAACAAAATAAATGCATTGAAAATTGTTCTCAAAAGATTTACACATCCATAACTGAGGAGCATGTGTCTAGCCAGACTGATTTTTCCAGCAGGCTATTACTTACTGGCTTTCACCAACACCAGGCTTGCTCTTTGAGTGCTTCTCCACACTGGTAAACACACTTCACATGCTTCCCCACTTGCTTCAAGCATTTCTTGTAAAGCTCTTTATGAGGCACCCTTATATTTTTCCTTATTACTCCCTTCATCCAGATATTCTCAAAAATCCTGTCATTGCTTTCTGCATTCAAGTAAGCACAGACATGCCTGGTAGTACAGAACCTCCTTTTTCTCTTGCTTGTATAATTATGATATAAAACATAATTTTTAGACACTGCACCTCATGCATGTTTGTGTATATATAAATACATATATATAGGTAAACACTCCAATACAGACAGGTGTGTGGTTCCACCTCACTTAGCAGAAACAGCTATCAAAATCACCAGCAGATGCAGAAACAGTTCTTAAATAACATTTCCAGCAAGCTGCACTCTCTTCATTGCCGGCCTTTCACTGCCTTCTCCATCTCTGTCTCCTTCTCCTCCTCTAGGCAAGATCCTCACTGAGGGCATAATTGTTATTCTGGCTGCAGAGCTCTCTACAACACACAGCTCAGCTGCATTCCTCATATATAGTTTACATGCGGTTTGCAGTTTAAAGTGCCACACATTTTATGACATAATTCATATACAGACATGGACTCAGGTTTCAATTAAATGTATTTTATACTTTCATGCTTTTTTTCTGCAGTACCATTGTTCTAAATATGTATTAATCACGAGTAACACAGGAGGAGGAAGGGTTAGCTCAGGGTTAGCTTGTGCCCATCCTGCCGAAGGAGGTCCCATCAGCTTTGCAGGGCTTTCTGGTTTAAACGGTCACTCCTGTGTGAGAACAAGGTACCACAGCCTCTCTGAGCAGCAAGGATAACTGACATGTACAGGGCTTTTATCCAAGGAATATCAGATTGGTTGCACAGTGTTAATGAACCCCCACAGTGTTCCTCTGTGTTACACTGCTTTTGTTGTTCACAAACATGAGAACTTCACTATTTTACCACCAAACTGACTGAAGTAATCAACTTAAACCAAAATGCACAACGGTTCTCATACAAAGCTTTTAAAACAATCAAGATAGCCACACATTTACAGACTCCTTTCTAGGTAAGTAAGACCCAAGACATCCCCTGCATCCCATGGAGGGAGCAGGCCAGGGCTGTAACCTTGCACACTGCAGAGCACAAGCAGGCCACCTTTGCCAGGATGCACGGCTCGGGGAGGTTGGGCACACCAGCTCTACTGCAGGTGCTGCCATACATGCTGCTACATCCTTCCCAAAAGCACCATGAGCAACATCCAGGCTGGCAATGACAACCTAAAAAAAAACAGGGGTCTCAGAGGTATCCCAGCTCCCAGCCTAGTTAACCCAGTTATCCCAGCTACCCCTTATCCCAGCAAAACATGCAGCCACTCGAAACTCCATCTGTCCAGTGGTGCCCATCCAGCCATGCTGAAACACAAGTCCTAGCTAAATCACTAATGGGGTTTTTGTTTACCTAGAAGCATAAATTATGAGCCCCCAAGGAAGCTTGTCTATACAACCAAAGATATGTAATAACTGCCAACAGTCTCACATAATGTATAGCTTTATTTTGACATCTAAAGGATTATTTTCAATTATTTCTTCCTAGACAATTATGCTTATTCTATCCCCATAATGCATTGTGTCAGTCATCTCTGGACATAAAACACTTTAATAGTGTTCAGTAAGCTCTTTCCTTCCACACAAAATATCTTTGGACCTATAATTACATTTCATAAAACCTCAGTACCATAATTTAGCAGTCTCTTTCATAATGTTAGGTCTGCATTTGTACAAAATACAAAAAGCTGTATATATGCTTTATCTCTAAAGCTTTAATTTATTTCTTGTCTATACAAACTGTCAAAAGTTTGCTCAAAGTGGTGCATTTTATAAGGCAATTCAGCTGGCATAACACCTTGACAAGACTGTTCCACAATATAGGATTAGACTTGGATTTAAATTAGTTGACTTTACCACTTTGCTAATAGTGGATCAATAATCTCCTTGCCGTTTATCACCTCACTTAATTCCATCCCCAAACTATTTCACAGCATTTTAGAGGAGGACAACCCACTGGCTAGGGGATGTGTCAGAGTCTTCTGTTCTGCTGCAGACACCCTTTATAAACTTCAGTAAATCAGCAGGTGCCTCCAGGACTGGGATAACAACATGATTTGGTAAAAGCAGCTAAGGCAAGGACTGCAGCAGGCTCAGGTACTGCAGAAGGATTCCTATGTCAGGCAAAATAGCAAAACTCAAGGCAAAACCATATAGATGGGATAGTAGATTTTTGTTTCCAAAGACAGATTTCCCTCATTCATGCCTATTCTCCAAAATTTATCTCACTAATTATTCTGTGCTTACAAGCACTGAGATGTGTGTGTCCAAGTGCCCTGTCCAGGATCAGTGGTGAGGGGCACCTGCTAACGAGTGCTCCTCCTGGATTCGTCCTGAGAAATGATGACAACAGATGAGCTCTGCAGCCTTCACATTTTTTTTTGCCAAAGGAGGCTCGGGTCCAGCACGAATTGTTTCGCACCAGTGTGGCTCCATATCTGTAACGAGCTCTGTGATCTGGATGCAGTCATCAATGTGCCTACTTCTTTCCCTTGCTTTAATTAAAGCCTTAATATATTTCAACTTGTTTTTTTCAGTCTTTTGACTCACAATGTATACACTATCATTTGAAATCCTATTTTGCCATTTATTCCAGTGCCTTTACACATGCGCAGTCTCATTCACACTCTGTAGTGCTGACGGGTTTTACTCACAAATATCTACACCTAAGAACATAGAAATGGCAGTGAAGGTCTAACTTAATGTACAGGACATTTTCACTCATCTTTCATAACCTTCAGGTAGAGGAACCAGAGATCCAGGACATGGAAACCATTCATTGTAAGAACAAGCAAAGCCAAAGGCACAGTGGAATGAGTTTGTGATATATTGCTCTATCCATCACCACAAAGGCAAGATTTTCATTCAAGCCCAGGCTCACTCTGCTGAATAGGGGTTAAATCAGAGGTGAGTCCAAATTTTCTTCAAGCAGATGGAATTTTGTAGGAATTTTCCAGTCACAGTGTAATTATTAGTTATGCAGGCACTGTGGGTGTTTGAAAGCAACTTCCAAAACTTGTGATTAGGGACTTAACATAAGCATGACTTAGTTTATCACAATTCCATTCATTTTCTGACTTCAGATGATACTCTTGGGTTCTTGAAAGAAAATCATTCTCCCGGTACTCAGGAGGCTGCTGGCAGAATTAGTATCCTAACATTGTACAATCACTTCTAAGCATTTCAGATGCAGTTCATATTTAAGAAAAATGCTTCCTATGGTTTTAACGAGTGTTACTAAGTAACTCGGTCCCTCTTGTTCCACAATTCTCAATTAGTTTCATGCACATTGGTAATAGGATATGAGATCATTAACCTGTAAATCATTGGTTCAAATCCTGAACAGGTCATTAGTGACTAGAAAGCATTAGTATCTAATGACGGGTTTCATTCCAGTGGACAAATAGTCACCACCACAGCTGGCATTAGTAAATTATTTCACTTGAGACTTAGGAAATGTACAAGGTCCAGATTTTGCTTCTGCCAGTCTGACAGCCCAGCCAGTCTCCGTGTTAAGCTTTGAAATTATTTGTTACTCACTCTTTTCAAAAGCAGCTCTTAAAACATTGTTGGGAAATGACACAACAGTTCAAAAATGCCTGTATCTAGTTTTCTAGCAATTTCTGTCCTGTAACTGAGTTGCTGTGGTCTGAAAAAAAAGAAAAAGAAAAAGAAAAAAAATAATAATAATAAAAAAAAAAAGACAGAGATGCTTTTCCCACAGCTGGGACATGTAATAAAGTCTCTCTCTCTCCTATGTGGCTTTCTTTGCTTGATCAATATCTGGAAATCACAGTGGTCCCTGCTAAAGCACAGAACCACTCTACAGAGCATTTGCAATGAGGCTCATCCATCCTGCAGCACATCGGTGAGATGGGAACCAAGGGCTGGCAGGACTCCTGTGTACTTGAGGCCAGGCTGTTGCAATCCAGAACAGCCCAGCAACATCCATGCCACAAGCACTGCTGGACACAAACCACTTCCAACAGCCTCTAGCAAACTTGAATTGGAAGTCAGGACAGGCTAGGGAGGAAAATATGCACTATGCTTGCTCTGCTGCTTCTATTTTATGCATTCACTACTGGGAAGAGAGCACTGGGCTAAAAGGACATTTGGTCAAACACAATATATTTTTCTTAAGCAAGACCAGAAGTATAATGACAAAAAATCACAAAAATCGCAGTACGCCATATGAGAAAAGCAGGCAAAATTAAGGATACCATGTATGCCCAGAACACTAATGAGGGATTTTTTAAAATGAAAACAGGCAGTAGACCCCAGGTGCCAGATCTTTATAGGCTGTCATCTGACTACACAGGTAGGAGCATAGTGCAGCCTTTCTCATGTATTTACAATAAGTTATTATACGAGGCAGAAGTCATAGGCTGACCTTTGCAGTCCATTAATTTTATTTTTTCCTCCTGTTCAATTAGTGCAAGACCTTCAGTCATTTTGGGTAACCCTGGGAGAATTGCAATTAAGAGTTAATATAAAGCCGACGTGTGGTGCAAAGCTCTGAAGTACTTTTGTCGCCACGTGTTTATGGTAATGAAACCACGATGAAGATTTTATCGCTGAGTAAAATACTTTCCAATGTACAGTCACTGACCTGCAAACTGCTCGCATGGCGAATGTGTTAGGACATTTGCCTAAAGATCTCTCGCAGCTGAGAAATAGAGCAGTCTGGTTTTGGGTAGGATTTAACAAACTAATCACCACAAACAACAAGTTTTGCAAGTTGTTATCCGTACACCTCCTGCTGCACGCAGGGCTGAGGCATTCACTATACAAAATCCAATTAAGAAATAATTTTAGGGTGTGTGTATCTTAAGTTACTATTTGTCAAAAGCAGTGAATCAGGTCCCCATTTCTTCTACACTTTTACCATAGGTCTGGGTTAGCACACAGAAAATACCATCCCAACAAGGATTAATCCTAGAGGTAACCAGAGGACCTGAAGCAGCATTTAGGTTTATTCCTCTTACCTGCAAGTCACTGAGACACATCTTCAGACTCCCTGCTGGTACAGATCCACGTCATGCAGCAAAACAACCAGAGAGGAAAGGTTTTAATATGGGCCCCATCCTGAAAGCCCTTAGCATGCTCAGAAGATTCATCATTGAGTCTCAATGCCTTCTGTGCAAAGATTAAAAATCTGCAATAGAATAATAAAAAAAAACTCATCAGATTGTTTATTGTTTACCATAAGGCCACCCTGTTTTGTGTTACAAAAAGAAAAGGGCCAATGTAGCATTGGAAATGTTGTCCCTCTCCACCCTGCCAGGTGTCACCCCAAAGTGCAAATTACTTTGTGCTGCTCTGTAGGATTTGTTAGGTTTTCTTGCAACCATCCTGCCCACATGGAGCACAAGGACAAGCTCAGGAAGGCCACGTGTCCACAAACCTACAGGCCAGCATGGGCAGCAGCCAGACAAAACTCCTTCCCGGACCTGCTCCTTCACCTGGCTTCACTCCCTGGTGTCCTGGGCTCTGCCTGCACCAGGACCAGGCTTTCCATGGCAAGGTTGCTCTGAACCTGACAGGATTAGGCCCTGGAGGGCATAAACAGCTGCTGTTCATATATTTACCTCACCTGCATAAAAATAGATCACTACAGTTTCCACAGCAAGCAGTTAATCTTCAAAAGCATAACCTACATTTTGTGAAGGAGGGAAGAATGCTTTCTGCAAGTTTGTTATCTCTGACATGTTTTTCCTCAGCACTCTGATTATATTAATAAGGCATAAGAAGATATATACATATATTAGAAATCCTACATTTAAAAGTTATTTTGTTTGATCTACAACAATCTGACAAATCAAAAAAAAAAAAATCAATACGATATTTTACTTCAGAAACAGAATAGAAATCTAAGACACAAACTGGAGACAGCAGAACTGTCTCCAGCTGAAATTCTTAACTTGTGTTGCATTAAATCAGGCAATTAACATTATAATCTGGAGGCACAAAGGCCAATACTTCTTGGTTTTTCTTGTTTCCTTAGAGCTTGACAGTGACACTCAGACACAGCTCTTGACAGAGGGTAACATTTAGCTATGCCATGTTAGCAAGGAGTCTTGGGAGGAATTCACAGGTTCCTCTTTTTTCTTTTTCTTTTTTTTTTCTTTGGCTCAAAGGGAAAAGCTTTTAACTCTGTGTTAGCAAAAGGCTCTTGCAGCTTTGCACACTCTCCTCTTTGCTCACACAGGAGATGGAAATGGGTTCCTGTGGCCCACACCATGCCGCTCAGCCAGGGAGAAAATGGAAAGGTACTGAGATTTATAGCCACTGCTGCTGTCCCTATGGCAGGATGGGATTCCTCTCACATAACCTGAGACATCTCCGCTCTAGTCATGTCTAACAGCAGACAGAGCTAAGTGCTTGGAAGGAATGTTCATTCCCCCAGCACAGTAAGAAAGAACTTCTTGGAGGGATCTACCATCTGTTTGTGGCTATAGAGCTTAAACTAGCTGAAATCAGAAAAAGAAAAAAAAAATGTATCTTGGATTTTCTGTTTCTTCTATAAAAATATGTCAGATAAATGCATTTATACATATATCCATCCTGGAACAGGCACTGGACTCTGTACCTGTCCCAGTACGGTAAGCCTGAGAAATGCCAGGTCAAGCCAATTAAAACATCAAACTGTTTTTAAAGAGTAACACATCCAAGCTGCTAGTGGGTAAATGCATACCTGGCCACATGGAAAATAAAAGTGTCACTTGATGCCAGAGGTGGCTTAGCTGCAGAAGATGTCATCAAAGCAACCACAGGACGAATGGGCTGAGGAGCTAGATCATACAAAATAGTCATCTCCTGTCTCTCCAACGTGACTGCACAAATCCCCCATGCAAGTTTATGAACCCTTTACAGTGGGAACAGATTAGCTGTAATTTTCATGCTTTGTTTGGCTGTAAAAGATACAAGGAATTTCAAGGGAGGGAGAATTTGTGTGTAACATCAAGCACAAGCAAAGCATTTTCTCCAGTTCCCGTACACATACCCAATTCTGTGATCTTTAGATTTAATGCCATATATTAACTTATACTTGATTCTTTGGTTAAAGCAAGCGCTTTAACCTTTATGGTTGGTATTTTTAAAGGAGAACAAAGGAAGGCTCCCCTCCCCCAAGTCTTTACTCAGGCACACACAGTCGTACTGATGAAACTGTTTCCTCTGACATTAGCAAGACCAGTCACAGGAAATAATTCACAAAATAAAGCCAGAAAGGAAGCTAGTATAGTGGGCTATCTGAAATCAAATATGAGTGTAAATATGTCAGAACTGCTGGCCTTGAAAGGACAAGGCACAGAATCATGGAATGGATGAGATGGGAAGGGACCTCTGGGTCCATCTGGTCCAACCCCTGATCAAGCAGAGACACCCAGAGCAGGCTGCCCAGCACCACGTCCAGAAGTTTTTGAAGATCCCCAAGGAGGAGACCCCACAGCCTCTCTGGGCAACCTGTGCCAGGGCTCCGTCACCCGCCCAGCACAGAAGTGCTGCCTGGTGCTCAGAGGAAGCCTCCTGTGTGCCTGTTTGTGCCCATTGCCTCTTGTCATGGCACCGGCCACCACTAAAAAGACCACAGGAACAGAAGTCTTTCCTGCATGCCATGAAGCTCTGTCCAAGATCTCAGTATGAACAATACAAACTCTGCATGCCAGGAAAGGAAAAGGGGTGTTGGGCATTTAGCCTAAGAGAGTAAACCAACCACTTGAACTCCTAGCAAGCTTTGCTGGGCGAGAGGGCAATGGGATTTTCTGGGTGAGCTATGAATTTATAAAATTTAAAACCTGGAGGCCACAGTTCTTGAGTCAAGAGCCCAAAATAATTCTGTTGCTTTGACATTACAAGTCCCAATTGCATGGAAAATGTTCACAGCCAGCAAGAATATAAGAGGTTGCCTTGCCAGCTCTTGCTAGGTAATGAAGCCTCTCTAGGTGAAGTGTTCACAGCCAGCAAAAGCAATAGAAGAATTTCACTTATTCCCCCTATGCGTGAGCTGACTTCTACACTTTTGTGTCTCTGGAATGTATGCATTATTAGATTCTTGTACATACCCATCGCTGTGGTGTTCAAGAGCTATTCATCTTGAACCAGTGCACACTACCCAAAACTTCCCATTTCCAGCTCTAATTTTGCAGTTCCAAGACACTTTTAGTTGTTCCATATGCTTGAAAATCAGCCAGTAAAGATTTCTTGGCTTTGCTCCCATTCCTCCCTGTATTCAGGCAAGTTGTCTAATTATTTTAAATATTCAAATATTTTTCTCATGGCACTGGGAGGCCTTCTGTGCTTAAAGACAGAAAAATTATTTATATTTGTCTTCTTCCTTTCCTTTAGTTACTAGAGAATGAACAACTTTGTGACCACTGAAAGTTTATTTACACATCTCCCAGCAATTTCACACAGCCAGTGGTGCTGTACAGGCCTTTTTTGATCCAGGTAATAAAGTGTGCTGCCTGCATCATGGAGCAGTTCAGTTTTGAGACCTGACTTCCTTTATTCCTGACTGATTTTCTGATCAAATGTCAGTGAGAGCTTCACAGGACACACAGCAGCGATCGGCCACAGGGATGGGAACATCCGCAGACCAGAAGCAGGTAGAGAAGTTTGCCCAAAGAGTTTGTAAGCTTCAGTTTATAGCCCGTCAGCCCCATCCAGCCAGCTGACAGTTGCTGCATGTCAGTCATCTGTGCTTACGCTCTCCAGATTGTGCTGCTTTCGCTGCTCCTGCAGCAGCTGTTTACTCTGCAGATTGTCACAACCATTAGTCCCTGCAGACACAGACAGCAGCTTTTCAGATTTGTCCAGGAGTCTAGCTTTGTCTAGTTTTTTCCCAAGGGGTTATTTTCAAAATGCAGACCCGCTGCTGCTTGCTGATACATTCTCCTGGGCTGTTAAATGGTTTTGAGCAAGTTTCCATCTATGTTATTCTTTAGTGTGGTTCTCTTTTGCAATATATGTCAAATGGACCCCTGGCACAGCACCACTGTGAAGACCCTTATCTGCAGAAAAGGTACATTCAGGACAACAGCAGGGAAAGCTTCCCCAAGCGCTCGCTCTTTAATACTGCCCTGGAGACTTTCCTGCCATTGTTGCACTCTTGTTAACGGCAGTTGTCAGCAGCTGACCATTCTCCCAGCACAGATGGACCCTCGGTATCCGTAGCCAAGAGCTCTTGCTAACGCCAGCCATGGGTACGTTTGCAGCTCGTGCTCAACCCCTTGCATTCCAGCAGCTTACATCAGCTGCTACCAACATCTGGCCTGAAGCTGAAAGCTGAGGTCCAGCTGAATCAGTACAGACCACAGCAATTTCTCTCCTACACAGGAGAGTCCTGAACATTGCCCTGAAATGAAACAGTTTGTCAGTTTAATTCCAACCCATAACATCATGCCTTCGGAAGGACTGCCAGATTTCCCATGTCCTAACAGCAGAGCCGCGACCTGGCAGGTAGGCTTTTGGGGAGCTGGACAGGGCCCTGGCAAGTCAGCCAGATACATGGAGAGCAGTTGGGCTCACAGACCTCTGTGGAGGGCAGGCAACACCAGCTTTCTCCAAAACAGTCTTAGTGAACATGCTGAACTGTTGCTTGCACCAGCAAAGAAACAGAGCCATCCATCCATTACTTTTTCACTTAAGATGTTGTTTTAAATGTGTTTTTTTTTTTTTTTCCAAATCAGAAACTGGTCCAAAAATCAAGTGGTGCAGCCAGTATCTCTGCTACTACCAGCATTATCTGTACAAAATACTAAGCTCTAGGTCAAAATGGGTCTGGATGTACTTGGGGTAGCCATTAGTCCTTTAGAGACTGGTCACAGTAATTTTCCTACTAGGAATGAGAAGAAAACAAAAGCTGTCATGGTTCTTTTACTTTGTGTGCAGAAGTTAAAATGGAAGGAAGGTTTGTTGTGTTTCTTCACCCAAATTTGTTTTTACTTATGTTGCTGTGAGTCAGAAACAATGCCATTTAGCTCTGCGGTGTTATCCCAGGGTAACATAGCCAAGAAATCAAAACCAAGGATGTTGTGTCTAAAATGATAGTATCAAAGACCCTTTTTTTCATAGAAAGTATTGTTGAAAGAGACATTTAACACAGTGTTTTAACCTGAGTTCTATACAGTTTTCAACAAAAATGCTCGAGTATGTTGTTTTTTTGTTTGTTTGTTTTGTGTGTGTGTTTTTTTCTTCTTGTGTATTATACATGCCATTCATCCATAAGATCCCCAAATATCCTGGAAGTCTAAATATAGGGCTAACCACAATTCTGAATAAAAAGCAGTAATTAAAAGTAAATAAAAACCAGGGTAACACCTGAACTCTAGATGCACAGAAGTCAGGGTGCTAGCCTAAGCTTCCATGACAACCTCCCACCCCTCCATTCATAGCATGTGCATGGAAGAAAAGGCAGGGATGGAGTTAAAGTTGTCATGACGACTTTACCTCTAAATTATCTGTCTTTTGTAAATTGGCTACTTCGGGCTACATGTTGCTCAGCAAAGCTCTCGATGGAGAATGAGTTTCATAGAAGCAGTTTGACAGATCAATAACTTGGTTTTAATTTTAACAAAAATGTATTATGCATATACATAGCCAGAAAGAATAAAGACTGAACACATGGCAAATCCAAGCATCAGCTAAAAGAGATTACTTCATGTCTTCAATCAATACAGTTATGCTACCAAGGTTTTTTTTTTAATTATTTTTAGTATCCCTCACCCTTCATACAGAAAACATTCAGGTGATGTTTGAATTGCTAAAAATGACATATTCACTTGCCATCCACAGTCTCAAACGTTACCACATTACCAGGCTATTTCGTTTGTTTTCTTAGGAGCATAATAAAAGACTGCCTCCTCCCAAACAAAAGGAGATAAGCTCTCAAACACTGCACAGGGACTTATCTGCAATGGGAATTGTGTACCAAATCTCCTTGCGTAGCATTAAATATTATTTCCTCAAGTGTGTTTAACCTCTGGACTTCACAACAGAAAGTCTTTTATAGATCACTTCTACTTGTCATACTGCTAGGAATAGGGCCTTTGCTACCACCAACTACTTAGTACAGTTAAAAAAAAAGCAACATAGAATGCAAAAAATCCTTCACCTTCTGCACTGTGCACTTGAAAGTCCTTACTGAAGAAGCAAGAAGTCCTCATTTGATCTTGGAACAGATTACTCTTGCAAAATATGATTTCAAGTGGTAAACAGTGATCTTTAAAAAAGGTATATCCTCTAAACTACTTTCAAAATCATAACTCCAAGTTAGACAAGGTCTTAAATCCAGTATCTGTGCAGGCTGGTAAGCTCAAATTGCTTTCTAATTTGACTTTTCCTATCTGCTTCTGAAAATGTCACCAAAACCTGCTGATAAAAGAAAGTCAGAGAAGAATTGTGAACTCATTATTTTTGTTTCCCAACATGCTCACCTCAAAAAGATAATCCTTACCCTGGAGAGCCTTCCCTGAGGCAGGAGCTCTGTGTTATGACCAGCGCTTGCAGTCCACAAGTGTGATTTCTGGGCACCGCTGTAACAAGCTTAACAGGGAAAGAATAACCACCACAACACAACTGTAACAACCATCAGTAAACCAAATCCAGCCCAAATTTCCTCACACTTCAAAAGTGTCCACTTTTTAAGTGAACCCACAGCCCAAAATCTCCACCCGCTCTGCATTAGACCTACAAAATTCAATTTTTTCACAGCTAGGTTTTTGTTGGTGGTGGTTTTGGGTTGGTTTTTTTTTTTTTTTTTTTTTTTTTTTTCAGCTAGGGAAGCATATGAGGAACACCATGGTGCCAGAGTAAAGGAGATTACTCGAGTGCTGTGAAAAGGCTGCATCTACTGCCTCCAGGGGGTCTTGGTAATTTGGTTAATACATGTGGCTGTTAAAAGCTGTTGAAATTATGATACTAAAAAAAAAAAATAAAAAAAAAAAAAAAAAATGAACAAGCACCACAGAGAAAAGGCTGACTAAAATAACTGAACAATGAAAATAAAGTGAAGATGAATGAAGAATTAAAAAAAAAAAAAGCAGGGGAAGATAGAAGGAAAAGAGGTAGACACAGCTGAAAATCATCCATAATCAGGTTTCTGTCTCCCTACTTTTTCTTTCTCTTTCCCACTCCTAACTTCTCAACTCCACTTATATTACTTCTGGCCTCCACTGTCTGTTTAGCATTACAAATCCTCATGCTGAGTCTCATAAAGTCAAGCAGGGTCAGTGAGGATCATAAGGCTCAGCTTACTCCTGGTGTAACCTCACCCAAATCCATGGCGTTACCCGAGGGATGAGCTGGAACTGGTGATGCTCTCTGCAGCTTCTGACATCCGGCTTTGAGGCTCTGTAACTCCAGGCTGATGATACACTCTGAAGGGTTTTCTGAACACAGTGGCAGAGAAGCAAAAACACGAGCTCCTTGGGTGGTTTTCATCACAATAGTTGCACTACATCTGCCATATATCTGAACAGTTCCCATGTTTCCTACCCAAGATTCATAACAGCTCTAAAAACACCACTATACCATGTTGAAAAACAAATTTCTCCATAGCTGGGGAAATATATTTTTTTAAGGGCAATGGCAAGGAACACAGTGTCCTTTAGAGCAACTTAACAAAAGAAGCGATCTGATTTCTGGATCAGAAAGCCTTTTGCAGTCTCTACTTTTTTATCTACAAACTCTCTGCAGTTTATTCACAAAGCGATAATCCTCTGCCTCTGTCTCAGTGAAAACTTCTTCCTGGGAGATAAAAAATAGTTTCTACAGATCTTCCATATTGCTTGTGAGTAGTAATAACCAACTCATATCAAGGCACTATTCTTTTTATTATTATTTGTACTGCAAGAGTGCTGGGAGCCCCTGGCTGGCACTGGATGTCATTTTGTTGGAACTGGGTATATGCAGGGTAAGAGACACTGACCAGACATGCTGCATTTTAAATTGAAGAGGCAGTGAAAAAGAGGAATCAGAAAATAAGATTGCAAAAGACCTCAAGAGGTCCATATTTGGATGTGTGGCAGGCTCACTAATTGCTGACCAGCTACTGCTATTTGGTTGTTTCCTCTGTTTTATAAATGAAAAAATAAGAGATCTTCTTGTGCCCATGAAGCCTACTGGCTGGCTGTGGCAGAAGTGGAAGTTTAACTCAGATCTCACAAGTCCTGGTTGATATTGTCCATGAAAATATTTTATGCTAACTGAACCTGGGAGCCTCTAAGGAAAATAATCATAAACTTGCTATCCATATTTGCTACTAAGCTAAAATGAAGAAAATCTAGCTATCAGATACAGTCTTTATTTGTTCTTCTGCTCTCATGCATACTTTAAAAAAGCACAAAGTCCACAAATAGCTGTATATATTAAAATATCTCCAACTCATTTATCACACTGCAGTAGATATTCATTTTTTCCTTCACTATCAGTAAGAAACACTATTCTATGCCATATATAATATATAAAAGTCACCCTGTACAAAAATCCAGGGAAGATAAAATACTAAGATCGAAAGCACTATATCCCTGACAAAGACTTTTTACACACTGCAATGCATCTTTTCCCATGTATGCTGTCTATTCCATGAAACAGTGTACATGCTCAATATCAGATAAGCTCATCCTTTTAGTCAGTTACTGCAGATACCAAGTTTTCTGTTTCAATGCAGAAGAAAAAAAATAGTTCCAAGTTACAGTTTACCTTTCTTTTCTATCGCCATGTTATCGTTTCTTCTCTGGGCTGAATTGTAATCACCTTCTTTTGTAGGTTACTGTTTCTACTTCCTCCTTCAAATAAGTTTCATACATTGATGCAACCTAGACAAGATTAATACATCTCTCCTCTTTAATATAAATCTTTTGATAAGTTGCTGAATGGACTGTTCTCAAGTACTGCTATCTAACTGCAAGGGACTATGCTGTTTGTCATTTCCCCCTGAAAGCAACCATCGAGATCTAGATATTAGAGTACTTTGAATTTAGAAACCATGAAATATAAATGTGAAGAGTGAAGATTCACCCATCAAGAGTGAATAAGAATTAAATAAATGTTGATTTTACATCTGAAGTACTTTTTGCATTTGTTTTGTATCTATGACATCTAGATGAAAATCCCCACTAAAATAGACAGCTATTGCAGAAGATTTCTTCTGAAGAAACAATGCAGAACTTGAAAATTGAAGTTAATGAAATGCAGATCACGTGAAATAAAAATCTAAGTGGTTACGTTTAGTCAAAAAAGTAATGGAGCATTTCTCTATTCAAGAATCTTAGAGTTTTTTAAGACAAAACATCTTGGAAGAACTCCCTGACAAAGTCTAATTCTTGTTCTGAAAGTGTATATACACACTTCAAAGTATTATCTGAAATCACTGCTTCAAGAGGTTTTCACATCATATAAAATATAGTCTCTACATTAAATCTGAAACAAACAAACCAATGTGATAGCTTCATTCACATTGAATTTCAGTTTTCATCTATTTTCTTTCCAGCCTGGAAATGAGAGCACATTTCATAGACGTTGAATTTCCTGTCAGATAATAAGTCTGGTTCCAGTTTTAAGATAATACTTACTTTTTACCAGATGAATAGTTCCTTCCACTGGCAATTCTCTTCTCCAGGCACAAGCTTCTACGGTTAGCAAAGTTAGAACGTGCAATATACTTAAACACAGCAGAAGTTAATGTAGCTGTGCTACAAGAAGTAATATCCTTTGTTGCTGACAGTGCACTGGGAGTGTGAGGAACATTAAATCTCTTTTCCAAGCTACATAATTGAGTTATTCTATAGTTTTTGAGAGAGATTCTCATCTGACAAAGACATGGTGTTATCTTAATGACTAAATGGGGCTAAGCCTGTTTACATCAGCTGGGGCGTTCGTGCCATACACATGCATACATGCTCCTGCTTGAAGCAACAAGCCACACAGTGATGATGATTTAAGATGTATCTTTCTGCACTTTTTCCTTAAAGAGACCCAAAGGGCTTGTAAACTCTCTATCCAGTCTCTGTTAGAAAGTTACTCTACACCAGAGTAGTACTGAAATTACCATAACAGAGGAGGAAACTGCGAAACAGAAATGTGGAGCAGACTTTTCTCCCCTGTTCCCTCTTATGGGGGAAATAGGAATTTCATTGTGTTTTTTTTTCCAGGCCCATTCTCAGTCCAGCAAGCTTGCTGGGTTGTAATAAATGCTGTGGTCTCTTCAGTGCTCCTAAGAAAAGTTTTTTTCTTCCAGCCCCTCTGTGTCTGTTTCTTGTTCTCCTCAGCAATCTCTGAACATGCTGAGTTACTTTGAAAGTTGTGAAATTCTCCCTCTTTCTAGGGGACTTCACTCAAAACAGGTTGTAGTAGTGAGGCCACTGTCCGTTCTATGGGAGACAGTCTTAACCACTACCCTGGGTTCTCTAATGTTATCCAACGAGGTATTTATTGCCTTTATAATGGGACAGAACTGAAGAATCAAAGTGTTCGAATGTCTACCTAGGGATGGAGGAGCTCAAGAGTTATAAAGATGGTTTTTCATTATTGATATGTGTCTCCAGAACACTAAGAAAAGACTTAATCTTAGTATCTGACCTCTGGGAATACTTACGGTGATACTGCTGATGACTGCAGTTTATTTAAGCTCTGAGGATCAAATGGCAATTGATATTTTTGACTGGACTCCTAATCCATGACTCTGGGGAATGACACAGACAAAGTGCATCATTACAAAGGTGAGGCTCCTTTTCTTGGTAGAAAAGACAGAAAAAAAAAAAAAAAAGGCATAGTTTGGATAGCTGTCTGAGAGAAGAAGACAGACAGGAAAGGAAGGAAGGAAGGAAGGAAGGAAGGAAGGAAGGAAGGAAGGAAG
>CM021731.1:195223702-195235216 GCA_011075105.1 Heteronetta atricapilla
AAGGAAGGAAGGAAGGAAGGAAGGAAGGAAGGAAGGAAGGAAGGAAGGAAGGAAAAGTGCATGAATTTACACTGAGGAAATATAAACCCCAGTAGAGTTTCTGGATTTCTGAGGGAAGAACTTGGCACCTGTTCTCCACCTCAGTGTAGAAGTGATGGACGCGATGGAGGAGAACAAAGTCGACCAGAAATTTTGATCTGGAGAGGCTTGTTCCTGTTAGAAATGTGAGGTTTAAAAAAAGTGCAGAGGACAGAAGAAATTCTTCAGATTATGAAGAAGACTCAAAGAAGCTGATGGACAGTAGCATTTGGTGTGAGGGAGAAGAGACATGGAGAGAAGGCTGTGTTGTAACAGGACTACCATGTTGCTTATGACTGCCCCAAGGTGTTTAAAGAACAAATTGTGCCCATTGAAGAGGACATCTGTTTGTACTGAAGGGAAGATGTGTAATTAATAGCATCTGTTGTAGCTCCTTCTTCCTGATGTTCCTCTGAGGTCCTTTAAACATAAGTAATGTTTTTTGTGTGTTTTGTTGTTGTTGTTGTTGTTGTTGTTGTTTTATCAAGACCCTACAACAATTTGGGAAGCATATTTTTTTAATAGAATCTTATTTCACTGAAGACTCAGTGTGTGTAAATAAAATGTCATTCTTTTATCTCTCTTTCTGTATAGATAAATAGAAACAAAGTCCCTCAAAAAGAGCAAGATTTGCCTTAAGAGCTTGATCAAGCAAGGCAGTAGCCCATCTAAGGAAGCACCTATAAACAAAATAAATCTTAAGCATGCAACTAATGCTATTGATTTCAGTGCAATTATTCATATGCAGGAGTTAGAACAAAATATTTTTGCCAGTGGAAAAAGGTGTAATAAAACAGAAGTTATTGTGTAGGTGTGCTATTGAATGTGTACCCTTGCTGTTTCACAATTGCAAGGCCTGATTTTAACCAGCTGCGGTTATAATACAGGATTCAGCCATACTGCCAATGCTGGTAGGGAAGATTCTCTTTGGCTACCCAGATAAAGGCTGTTATTTTAAGTACAAAACAACTTAATTTTGTTCCCTATGTCACAAGCTGGATATTTATCTGGCAACAGTAATGTCTGTAGGTAAGCAAATGGAGAATCATTACAGGTTCATTTAACAATTTACCTTTGCTGTATCTGAAAAAGAAATGGGCATAGGTTAATCCCCTTCCACTTAGAGGAGAAACAAGCAGAGAGATTGCCTACAGCAAAATTAAGAAACAATTTTCTCTTCTCACTGTTCCCATTTTATCTCATCTTTCCATTTCATCCTGAAGCTGCTGCCGATAGTGTTAGTTGTGGAATTAATGTCTTGCCAAAATGGTGAGAAACGCTTTTAAACAGAGAAATCTATTAAATTATGCAGTAGTTTCCACAGGAAGAGGGTGGAAGACTTATAGCTTAAGTAGTTTGAAAAAGGCAAGGATAGTTCAACAAAGGCAAGAGCAGAGTCCTGCACATAGGGAGGAACAACCCCAGGAACCAGGACATACTGGGGCCACCCAGCTGGGAAGCAGCAGCAGAAAAGGACCTGGGTGCCTGGTCCAAACTGAACATGAATCAGCAATGTGCCCTTGCCACTAAGAAAGCTAATGGTGTTCTTAGCTACATGAAGTAAAGTAGTGCCAGCAGGTTTCTTAGCTACATGAGGGAAAGTAGTGTCAGCAGGTCAAGAGAGGCGATCCTTCCCCTCTATTCAGCACTGGTGAGGCCACATCTGGAGTCCTCTGTTGAGCTCTGGGCACCCCGGTCCCAGAAAGACCTGGAAATACTGGTGATAGTCTAATGAAGGGTTATGAAGATGATGAAGAGACTGGAGGACCTCTGCTATAAGGAGAAGCTGAGAGAGCTGGGGCTGTTCAGCCTGGAGAAGAGGAGGCTCAGGGGGATCTCATCAGTGCCTGTAAACACCTGAAGGAGGGTGCACAGAGGACAGAGCCAGCCACTTCTCAGAGGTGCCCAGTGCCAGGACAAGAGGCAATGGGCACAAACAGGCACACAGGAGGCTCCCTCTGACCACCAGGCAGCACTTCTGTGCTGGGTGGGTGACAGAGCACTGGCACAGGTTGCCCAGAGAGGCTGTGGGGTCTCCTCCTTGGAGGTCTTCAAAAGCCACTTGGACGTGGTCCTGGGCAGCCTGCTCCGAGGGTCCCTGCTTGAGCAGAGGTTGGACCAGGTGTACCCAGTGGTCCCTTCCTACCTCACCCATTCTGGGATTCTGTGATGCCATGAAAGAAAGCACTCAAAAAAAAAAAAAAAAAAAAAAATCAACAATCAATCCTCTATTAATTTTCACAAAACTGGGATGATACAGCACTAAAACTGACCTTTCACCATATCTTACACTTGTAATTAAAGATACTATTTATACATACCATTCATTGATATCAGCTATCTGTATTGCAAGAACTATCTGAGGTATCACAACTAATTTTAGGGAAGAAATACAGAACAATATTTATGACTGGCAGTGTTTATAACAAGTATCAACAAATAGCATGTAAGCGCACCCAAGCACACTTCAAAGACTTCATTTGGACTGATATTAGTACCAAAAATAACGGAGGATCATCTCTGTTAAGCTTTCTTAACTAAGAAAAATTTGCCAATGAATAATTTACTTGAGTGTTTTGTCTGTTCTTCTTGGCCCCAACTAGTCTGTGAATTTCTAAAATGGAGTGGAAAGATACAGCTAAAAACATTTAGTGAATTAATTTTATATATCTTATCACTATATACTGCAGTATTTAAAACATTTTCTATGTAGGATCAGTAACAGCAGAAGTGCCATGATCTTTATAGAACTTCTGCCTATTTTTGTTTGAGACATAAGTGTATTGATTGGCTGGTTACTTTGCTGTTTTTTTAAGGTTCAGGATTAGCATCGGGTGTCTGATGCTTCTTGGAAAAGCTAGTACGTAGATGGAGAGTGCAGAGTTAAAAGTGACATTTTAGCTGTGATAGAAGGTCTTCTTTAAAAAGAGCAAGATTTTGCAGCACTTCCTAAAAAAGTCCAGGCTTGGCAACTGCCTGATCTTCGACCAGGAAATTCGACCTCCCTGACTAAATCATTGGAGTATGTTTTTTCATATTTGAAATGCGAACTGTCCTGAGTAGCCTCATTACTCCCATGGAAAGCCACTTCTCCCAAACTGTAAGGATGCACTATTCGAATTTATTCCCATTGTGCGACCACAAAATTCTGAACAAGAAAAGTACTTTGCAAAAGTTCTTTGTTACTTGATTTATACATAGCTTTGTCTCACACTACTTACTATCTGCATCTTCTTTTGTTAGATTACTAGGAGAAAGGCAAGAACACAATCAAAGTGAATTTGCTAAGAAATTGTACTCTGACTATTGACCGAAAATATTTCTCCTGTCCTCACCAAAGCTCTGCTTGACATCTCTCCTTCTGTCAAAGCAAATTACATCTGACAGCAGAAAACACTGGGTCTCCTGTTCCAATTTTATATTCTCCTTTATTTTAAGTGTGCTGTGTTATTATTCTATCTGAATACAAATGTCCTAACTGATTTTAAAATGTATGTAACTCTGGGAAATCTGCCCCAGCACCATCCATTTATAGAGAACCCCTTCAATGTCCTGTTGACACGGGCACTTTTGTGAGTGCAAAGGAGAATGAGGGAAAAAAGGAGAATATTTTCTCATAATTTTTCTTCTCTACATCAATTATCTCAAGTTAATGCACACAAGGAGCTCTCTTGTGGTTAGTGCAAATCCAGTCAGATGTTCATTCTGCAGAACCACCACAAACTAGCACAGTCCTGCTTTGATTAACAAGAGAATCATGGTTTTGATTCCAGATGCTGTAGCGCATGCACATTACTGGCTTAAAAGTCATCAGCATTTGACCTCAAAGCTCTATCCAGCAGGCCATCTGGATCAAGCTCACAGCCCATTTAACATGAGCTAGAAACGTTTATCAGGACAATAAAGCTTTCAAACTAGCAGCTGTCTGAGAGTATGAAGCCTGTTATGGAACTGGCATTAGTACTGGAAGACACTAGCATGTTTTAGCCCCAATCCTTACCTATCATCTGAAGGCAGCCCTCCTTGGGGTGAAAGTTTCTGTCAGACAGCACAAATGAGAGTAGAGCGGGTAGCTACAATCAATGAACAGAAATATGTCTGTGCCTGATAAGGCTTATTCACTTTTCCAGATTGGGTCTGCCAGCACAGATCAGTCAAGAAATGAGCCAGACAGCAGTTATGTCATCGTTCAGGAATAAAAGCCCTTGGAGCACAACCTTGGTTCCACCTTCATTGATACCAGATATGTGCATTACCGAACAGCAGAAATTTGATCTGGGTCAGACAAGATCATTTCTATCATTTAAAAAAAAAAAAAAAAAAAAAAAAGATATGTTACTTACATCAGCTCCTTGCTATTTGCAAAAGATAGTTAATAGCCTGTCCACTGTAAAAGGAGAATGATATGAGATCATTTCTGCTCTGAAAGAGTCCACTGGCACAAAGTCATCCCTTCTAAAGAAAAAGCATTACATATGAGTTGGCAGGATGGGATTGCTTCGGTTCTGTGCTTGCACCACGTGTCTGTGGTGTTCTTGATCTGATTTAATCTTGTGAAGTGAAGCTTTACACCACAGCTTCAGTGTCATGTGTGTTCAGCATTTTATGAGACTTCCATATTCATCACTTACAGCTCTAGCTATGAGGCACTACCAGTAGGATGCATATAGGTTTCATAGAATCATTTAGGTTGGAAATGATCTTCAAAGTCATCGAGTCCAACTGTCAACCTGACCTAACATGCCCTATCACTAAACCGTGTCACTTAGTGCCACATACACATATCTCAATGATCTCTACTTCAGTTGTCAGTAAAGTAGAGATCTATACCTAAGCTGGCCATCTTAGTGTCCCATGATAGTGAAGATTAAAAAGGAGCATGTAGAACATGATTTGCCTGGTTTGTTTCAGAAGCCCGTTTCACACTGTGATGACTCTTAACTCCAAAAGTCACCATTTCTCCTCATTGATGAAAGAGAACCTAGCTGAGCAGCTCAAATGTAGACATCTGTATGAAATGCATGTAGTCAACTGAATCCTAGAAGTACAAATTAGGGTGAAACTGCCAGTCTCTTTAGTGTAGGTGTCTGGCTGGCTGCTACTTTTCCATGGCTGTTGACTTTGGACATATTTTTTCCTTTAAATGAAAGTCAACTCTTCTTACCAGAAGCTTATAATTCACCTTAAAGGGTATTTAATCTCCTGCTCTGGTGCTAAAGTGTTTTTTGAAACAATCTGATGGACAGGAAGAAATGTGAGTGGGAGATCATTCAGGGAGCTCTAACAGAAGACTAAGTGGTCTGTGAAATACTCAAATAAATGGTAATTATCAACATAATAGAGCATGTATCCTGTTTTGATTGGTGGTGGTGAGTCATTTGAACAATTAGGAAGATTCCAATTTGTCAGTGCAGCAATCCTAAAACTGCATTTAAAAACTATCATGCCAGGACTTTGGGAATTCTAATTACTAAAGAATTTGTCAAGCACCTAATTTTTAATGGCTCCTTGATTTTTGCTAATGAATAACTAGAAGCACAAATAATATTTGGAATTATTTTAATGGACTAGTGATCTGGGGTGTATAGGTTGCTCAGCATTTGACTGAAACCACTTTCAAGGTGGACGTTGGATGCTCAGTTTTTTCCAAATACCTAGGCATTTAAAGTGAGTTGGATGGCTTCCCAAAACACTAAACCATCACTGTAAGGAACACTTTAAGAATCTTTCTCAGCTTACTTGCTTGCATTTTTACCAGAGACAGGCAGACCTGCCTCTAAAGATGGATGGAGACAGATGGAAGCTCTCTCTGTTGGTGTGCTGAGCTGGACATACGCAAGCTAAATACTGCTCAGCAATTGTATGCCTGTATTAGCACAGCAGTGTCAACACCGCTACACAACTTCTGGAGCAGAACAGATGAGGCACAGCACAGTGCAAACACAGCCAAACAGCTTCTGGGTGGTGTTTGGTGTAGCCCAATAGATATGACTTTTTTTGCTGTTACTAGCAAAAGGCCACATGTTTATTATTGACCTGACAGCACAGGGTCTCAGGATTTGTTTGGGTTTGTCCTGTCCTAAGCTGATAATTAGCTTGTTTTATTTAACTGGGGTAGCAAATGTCCTGCAGTCAGGTTTGCTTTGGGTTAGCACTAGTTTATACTGATAAGTAGATTTCCTGTGTAGATTAAATTACCTGTGATCCTAGAATAAAATATGGTTTGCAAGAATGTAAACACAGGATGGTACTGGAGGTCTCAGCCTGTAAACACAAATCACAGTGCTCATTCAGTGGTCACTGCAAGCACACAATTGTCTAAACCTATTTAGATATAATAGAGACCATAAAACTGGATGCCTAAAGAAAATAAAGCTCATGTAATGCAGGCTGTATTAAGAAAATAGACAAACATAAAACCAAATTGACCCCAGAACAGAGGAGGAAGGGATCTCCAGCATTAGAGTTCCCCTGGAGGAGAACTCAGGACACTGACATCTGCTGACACCCCCTCCAACTCCTCTGCTATCAATGCCCAGAGGGACCCTGGTATGATAGCATAGCACCAGAGATAGAGGGGTGATATTTTCATTTTGAAGTTAATAAGATTTTGGGACCAACAATGGACTTCTTTAAAGCTGCCAAAAATATTCACCATGAGATATCTACAACATAAACATCTATGTTTGATCTAGTCGTCCTGGGCTCCAATTATAGCCCCTGAACTAAAAGAGTCATTTTAGGCATGAATTATCCAATCCATTAGATGTTTGCTTTAGACTGACAGGAATTGCGCCCTAGAAGTGTTCATTTTCCTCCATTAACTATAAAGGGGCTCTGGACAGCTAATTTGGAGAGGGACAGTTACAACAAGGATTTTATACGTGAGCAGATGATTCGTACTTTGTGCTCATGAGGTACCCCTGTCTTCTTTATCTACAGGTTATTTCAGTAAGTAATTACTGATTGGATTGAAGCCCCTTAGAAAACCTAGCCCCAGGATTTATTTGCAAAACTACGTTGTCAGAAGTGGGGATCACTCATTTAGAAGGAACTTGCATTGTACCAACAACAGCAACGGAGCAAATAAAGAAAGGCCATAATTCCAAAAGTATTGCTGGTTCTAGAAGAAATAGATGGGAATTATAGAAAATCAGCACTTTTCCAGGAGATAATTCAGCACCTTCCAGAATTAGGGTCTTATAAATTAGGACGCTGAGTTGTAAAGATCATGATATCAAAAGGAAAGGGACAGCTAAAAGAGGAGAGGCAGAGCTCTGTCAGACCCATAGGAATGCCATGCTTCATCCCCATTTCACACTAACCAGCATGTCTCAGGACAGGACCACCCCGAATTTGGGGGTTTCTAGCAGAGAGCCCTTTCCTGATGTGCAGGCAGTGTGGCTGCATCCTGCCCCACCACTGGGCTCCATCCACGAGAGCCACTGGGCACCGCGCCGGTCTCAGGGCGAGACATCTCGGCTCTGTGCACATTTATAGCTCCATAAACGACAACAATACTAACAATTTACTGACTTCTGGTAAAGACCGGCTTCTTGGGAATTGCCGATACCTCTACTTCTCTGGGAAATAAATCTCTCTGGAAGCTTTGCTCCACTGCTTTCTGAGCACACGAAAGCACTGCTGAAATTTCTAATTGCAAATTAGACTTTTGACAGGGGATGGCAGAGCAGACGGATTGAAATAGCCTTAAAGTGCTTTTTTCTTCCTGATGGCAGAAGAGTTCATAATCCAGACAAATTAACTGATTGTAACAAACAGCATTAAGGCAGCGCTGTGCAGTGTTGTGTCTGGCAGCTGGTGGCCAGACACTAGAACATACTTATCCAATTAGCACAGTCCCCCGTGTCAGCCAAAATGCACATTAAGAACAACTGAGATGTGATCTGGGACATTTTGTGGTCCACATACAGCAGCTTTACCAGGTGGGCCAGAAAAGTGAGATTCTCAGTGGATGAGTTAGCAGGGGCTGTAATAAACCTGAATCTGCTGGAAGTCAGTTTCTGCATATCATATCGGCTGAAGCAGTCCAGGTTTAGCTGAGCTGTCTTTTCCTGGCTTTATAACACTTCAAGGAGATTTTAGAGGCATTTTGTGATTACTGATGCCCTTCCATACTTTCAAACAAATTGCATTTTTGCTGCAGACCTTTCAGAATATTACTTTCTTGTCCTGACACCATAATATTTACACTTAATAGAATAATTACTCTCAGTACTTGCACGGTACCTTCCATCAGCTTTCATGACAAGTTCCAAACATTAACAAGTTACAGGCTTAATTTTCAGTGACTCAACATTTCTGAAAATATACAGTCATTTATCTTTGTTCTTTACCTATAGATTTAGGTATTTAACTCCAGCCACTCATACCTGAAAATGTAAGCTGCGGAGACTTGAGGGAGTGGTGGGAAGAGATCACAGATCTCATGACAATTGGTTATGTTTTTTCACCAAAAGCCATGCTTCATCTTATGCCTCAGTGATGTGAACGAAAGAAATTTTATGCTGCTATAGCGCAGGAATGCTGGCTTACAAACACACAGGCAGTACTGTGTACACAACAGAACACCTGGGTGTCTCAGAGCAGCATTTTATCTCCCCGATTGCCCATGGCTTGGGAAGACACACTGTCTTGGATTTATACCTATCCTCAAGGAAGGAACTTCGAGCGGCAACAATTGGTAAAATTAGGCCGTCTGTTCACTGAACACATTAGTTTGATTTCAGTTGCAAGATTAATGAATGTGGGTTTTTTTGATGTGCAAACTCATGATTCATTCTCAACTCTTTTGCTGTCTTGATATGCCCTCACTTACCCAGCCAGTGTGACCCCACTCTCCAAAGATCTCAAAGTTATTAATGAATCATGTTTTCACAACAGCTACGAGGAAGCAGCAGTCAAACACATGCCCTTTGCAGAAATAAATAAAAATAGATGCTGAAATCTTAGTTTCCCTGTTTCTCAGAGTATTTCTTCCTTATCTTCTCCTAATGCCTTGAACCTGGAACATTTTACATTTCCTGTGAAATCAAAAGCAGTCTATCTGATTTTAGATGTGTGCATTACAGTAAGATGACTCACAACCTAGGAATGTCTTTTTGTTTTTTTCATCTACTAGAAAGGGAACCTGGGCAGATCAGCTAAGGAAAAAAAAAAAAAAAAAAAAAAAATCTCTGCAGGGTAGATGCGTGGAGTTAAGTTTAAAAATACTTGTCATGGAGTGGGAGAGGGGGAGAGGGACTGTAGCACTGGGCTGCATTTGCAGATGCAGTTGCAGACAGGAAAGAATCAAATGTGAGACACCACAGGTTTTAGGAGAACTCCCAGAGGAAGCTCTCCAGAGTGTTCTGGCCAATTTACATTTTGCACTATGATGAAATTAAGAAAAAAAGGCTCTGGTCACTTTACGCATCACTGAAATGAACTCCCTTAGGAGTTTGTCTGTTTCTCAGTTTCTCAGTTGTGTAAAAAAGAAAATAATCCAATTGCATTTTAAATGTATAGATATAGATATAGATATAGATATAGATATAGATATAGATATATAGATAAGGTCCAAAATTGAAATAGAGTCAGGAGAAGGTGAGGTTTGAGAGTTCTGGGCCAGCTATTTGAATGAGAAGACTGTATTCATTCACTTTGCTAAAAATAACTTCATTAAAGCTATTTAATATTTTAGGCTCTTTTTGAGTGTGTAAACACAAAGCAAAATATTTCAAGTCTGTTTCTAATTTACCTTATGAGCTAACTTTAATGCAGTAGAAAACAATAAGCAATAAACTGCTGTCCAATAACAAAACATGTTTGTTGATGCTTTCCAGATGCTTCCCTCTGACTAAATTTAAGAGCATCCAAGATAATGGGTTAGGTCTATCTGATTTAGCCTTCATTTCACAGAGAAGCTCACCAACCATTTGACTGCACTGGATTAGATTGAGATGGACATTATCTTACGTATATAATGGAAATACTTTCTGTTACAGTTGCAATTGCTAAAGCCCAAATACTACCTTCAAATGACTCAGGAGGGACTGCCCCCTACTGTAGCTCACTGCTCATAATATCTACTCGAGTCCCTTCATGTTCTTCACTTCTAAAAAAGGAGGAAGCAGATTCTTTTCACTCTTTCCCAGCCACTTACCTCCACAGTGTATTCTTTACTATACTGCATAAAATCCCTTGTAAAACAATGTTATTCCCGTGTTGCCTTATCAATACTTTATATTCTTTCCTTTTCAGAATCCCCCAAGTTGGGCTAATATTGATATCTCATCAAGATTTGAGCATATAAACCCTGTAATTTGGCTACTGTTTGCAAACCAGTGATACAACATTAATGGTGGTGGTTTCACCCAGAGCAGGCTCAGTGCTCGGCGGGGGCTAGGTTTAGGCAGCGCAGTGCCTGTGAGCTGGTTTCACACAGAGCAGTACCTACTGTTCTTTTGAGCTCTTTCATATGCAGAGGTCAATACTTTTGTAGAGATTATCCTTTTAAATCAATGTCAGTTGACTTATACTCAGATCAGCTTACACAAAGCCCAATGGTATTTGAAAGCTGCAGGGGGAATGTATGCAGGCAGGGAATCCCATGCTGAAAGTGGGCCGCTGGTTTGCATCCAGGCTCTGGTAAAGCCTCCTGCAGATTCTTTAACATCTACATAGAGCATGGCAACGGATTTACAAAGCGCTGTGGCAGCCCCTTCAGACAACTGAGATCTGCACTGATCTGGTGGTGGGATCCCAAATCCAGAACCCCACACCCAGCAGTGTTATCTCCTTCTGGAGGCATGGGACTTGACCTCAGCCTGGACTTACTGCACTCAATAGTTTTCACAGCTCCCCTGTAAGCTTTGTAATATAGTGACTGAAGATAGAGTCAAGCATTTAATCACGATTAACCTAAAGTGCTTGAACAGAATTGTTGATTTCAGCAGGGCTACTTGCATAGAGTTAAAAATGTGGTCAAGATCATCACAGTTCTGTTAATTATCATTAAATGCATGCAACCAACAGAAACACAGGGATGACACAACCACAGGAGAAAAAACCTGCAGAAAACTGCAGAAAACATCTCCTGTAGCAACAACAGCAAATCACGTCTTTAGGTGCATTTTTAAAGTATATACTGAAAAATTAAGCTAAGAGGATAGTTGATTTTTATAGAAGAACGTGACAGGTAAAATAAGAATAGAGCTAACCTACTCCCAAGATATGTAATTTTCCTAAAGAATAATTGAAATCCTGTATTAAACACATGCCAATGGTAAATAATGTAAGATTGAAAATTTTGTAAGGAAGGGCCCTATCATTGTTCCCCTGCCTCACACAACATTGTATGTAAATAAATAAATACCATTTTATTCAGAAAAAAAAAAAAGAGAGGAGAGGAGAGGAGAGGAGAGGAGAGGAGAG
>CM021731.1:195235316-195269496 GCA_011075105.1 Heteronetta atricapilla
AAAATAGAGAACGAAAGAACAAAAGAAAGAACGAAAGAAAGAAAGAACGAAAGAAAGAACGAAAGAAAGAACGAAAGAAAGAACGAACGAAAGAACGAAAGAACGAAAGAACGAAAGAAAGAACGAAAGAAAGAACGAAAGAACGAAAGAACGAAAGAACGAAAGAACGAAAGAACGAAAGAAAGAAAGAAAGAAAGAAAGAAAGAAAGAAAGAAAGAAAGAAAGAAAGAAAGAAAGAAAGAAAGAAAGAAAGAAAGAAAGAAAAAGAACAGTGTGTTCCCGTTTCCAGGGAAGCAGCAGCAGGCCCCCTGCCGGCCTCTGCGGCAGCCCCCAGGAATCCGCAGTCCCGCACGGGCTGGAGGCTCGGGGGGCTGTGGGGGGCTCAGGGGAGCGCCCCGCGGAGCAGCCCCAGCCCTGCAGCTTTCTGGGGAGGGCCAGGGCTCAGGGACTGCTGGTGGCAGGTTGTGATTAATGCCGCGCGCGGTGGCAGCAGTGATTTTCTGTACATTTGCATTACTTCCTCTCCTTGAGAAGTAACAAGAAAGGGCAAGTTCGGCTTATTGTTTCCTCACCCCTCTACTGACAACTGCAAATCACTTCCAGAATGGATAAATTATGCGGGGGGAGGCAGGAAGAGAGTCTAAGAGGGAGCTGTGCAATGCAATACACTTCGTATGATTTGCAATTTAGATTTTGCTGTATTGATTACTGCGCAATCTAGGAGGGGTACGGGGGGGTCAGTTGGCCGGTCTCCAGCTCCAAATATTTCCAAAATGATTATAAATTGTATTAATCAAGGTCAAAGAAGCCTCATTTGGCCAGAATAAATGAAAACATAGGGTGCGTGTTAACTAAAAATCACTTCAGCAAGGAAAATCGAGATGCATTACAATTGGGCTCCGAGCAGTTTGCAATGCGTGGGTATCAGCTGCCATCTACTGGGCAAACGTGATTCTGGGCAACGCCAAGGCACACCTCCTGGGCTTGTTCCTCCCTCCCGCTGCACTTCTCCCACAGCGCTTCAAGCTGAGGAAAAGCTTTTAAGCACGTTTCACTTTGGCTTCAGAAGTGCAGAGGATACGGGCAGTGCTCGAGCGTTTTGCTTTGCAGAGCATGGGGCCAGAGCTGCCTGTGATAGTGTGTTAAAGACTGAATGTAAAAATACTTGCACCAAGTTCTCTCTAAAGAACAAAGAGAAAGGCATTTTGGAATATAAGTACAGCTCAGAGCAGAACCGTGCTCATGAGCATGTATATGTATATATCTTGAAAATATAATCTTGAAATAGGCTCTATTGTGCAGTAAGGCCAAAGAATTGCTGAAAGTCATGGCACTATCCAAAAGCAAAAAACAAGCCCAAAGGAAATCAGTTCATTGCAGGAGTGCTGCAAGCACACTGCAGTCAGTGGGAGTCTTCATGTGCATTTCCGAGGCTTTGGGCCAGGGCCTGGCTGCCCTGCCTGGCTTCTCTTTCACATTCCATGACTCTGTGTCAGTTTTCCAGAGGCTTTGTCTCAGCTGCACCAGAACCACAAAGTATCAATCCATGAACTAAAGCACAGGGCCCATAGAGCTGCGGTTTCCAGCACACCACCCTGATTCAAGCAAGCAGCTCCCTTCAGGACTCCATGGAAGCACCACTGGCTGCTTGCTTTCTGGGTGAAGAAAAACACCGATTATTCTGCAAATTCAGCAGTCTTTTTTGAGTTTCGTATGGTTTTTCACCCCCCCCCCCCCCCCCCCCCACTTCTTTGATCTGGTACAAAGCAAAATTACCACACAGTTTAAATTAATTTATCTCATGTTGCATCAAATCCAGAGAACACATATGGTCATTCCTCTCCCCCCCCCTCCAACCTGTCTCCCATGGCTGTAGATTTATAGACAAACAATGAGACTTTTCTGCTGTTTTGTTTTCAGTGTTGGCTTATTTTAATAGGACCAGTGGGAATTGGTCTATTTAATGAGAGAAGCTTTTAAACTTTTTGTAAATAAATCTTATTCCAAGCTGCAAGGAAAAGGCAAAATGTAAATAAAATATTATGTACCCCCATAATCTGAACAAAAAGTTAATCAAAATAGCATGAGCTGATGCAAGGTGCAGACCATTTCATTTGGGTAATTTTGAATGTGTCATTTCTAGAAAATTTTATAATGTGCTGCCACTAATATATACTTTCAAACAAAAATATTTTGAAACATAAGACCAGGCCTTCTCCATTGCATGAATATAGTGGCAATTTTGAAAAATACCTTGAGCACTTTTTAAAGTAAGGAGATGGTTTCAACCAAACCTTTTCTACACAAAGTGATGGGTTTGGAAAAAAAAAAAAATAAAAATGTTTTTTTTGATAAAGAAGTTTATTAAACAGTTCCCAAACCTCTCCACTTTTTAACTTCTATAACAATGTGGTTTTTTTTTAATCAAATCAGAATAAAAGAGCAAGCTCAGCAATTCAGCAACTTCCTTTATTTGACAAATGCAGAAATCCAGCGCTGCCCCAAAATATAATCAGTATTGCATAATCTATAGGAAGTGCACCAGATAAAGACAAATCAGCACCTGTCAACTAATGAGGAAGGGTTATCATTAAATTATCCTAGAGTAACAGTTCTTTCTTCTTTCCTCAAGAACCACTATTAGAAACCCGCTTTAAATGCTGATTTTAACAGGCTGCTGCTACAAAGCGTAACTCCCTCTGCTAAAGACCCTATTCAAATTCTTTCCCTAGAAGCACATTCTAACAAGAAAGCAATAAAGCTGCGTTTATCGGGAAAGCTAAAAATACTGAACACCAGCAGTGAAGGAGGGACTGGCTGTGGGTGGGATGGTGCCGGCCTGCTGACAGAGCAGGGGAAGAGGCTGCAGGTCTCAGCTCAAGCCCATGGGAGCTCCAGCCCCAGCCTGTGGTCAGGCCTTGGCTGGGATGGACCCTTTCTGTCTGGCTGCTTTGCTTATAGTCAAGGAACATTGCCCCAGTCAGTCACGTACACTAATCATAGATAAACGGGCAAGGGAACATCCTTTGTTTTCTTCCTTGTCATGCTGTAGTACTTCTCCTGTTTCCCTCTAGTGTGCTAGAAGACCTGCGCCCCACAACAACCTGCTGTGAAATATCCATCATTCCTGCTCCTACTGCCACCATGGTCCTCCTGCTCCCCTGTTCTCATCCCTGTGCAAAGACCCCTCAAGTTACCACTTGGTTAGTCAGGGGTAGGTTACCATGCCATAATTTCTGTGTAGCATTTGTTCTTACACTGGACAGCGGTGCATTTTCACTCAAAAATACATGCAAATACCAACAAGAAGCAAAGCTGAGAATCTCAGAAGCATTAAAACATTTATTTTTAACTGAAATTAATGACAATAAAGTGCCTACATAGGACTCAGAACCTGATACACTCAGATTTCAGTGGGAAATCATGGGCCTAAATGTGACTTTAATGCCCAATGACCTTAACTCCTAGTTTATCAGAAGTTAAATACTGAATGTAGAGTTTTTTTGAAACATGGTTCAGTTGTTTCAGAATGGATTCCTGGGATTCACATCTCTCAGACGAATAGGAAGTTAAGGAAAAATGTGAGCATTCATAAGGAACAGTGTTTGTAATATGTTTTATTTATTTTGCCTCCACAAAAAGAAAAAGGAAGATTTTTTTTTGTACATAACTAATCCACAGATATTCTTGGAGGTGGACGTATTGGCAATGTGGGGTATTCTATTTTGAAGCACAGACAGAAAGTAGTCACCGCATATCTGAGCAGATTCATGGCCACCTTTGCTGCTCTTTCCTAGAAAACAGATATTCCCATTACATTCACTCTCAAACTTGGAGTCATCAGTCCCTAGTGTCACGAAGAAGTGTGTGGTTTTTGGCAACTGGGAGGCAGAGAAGAGTACAGGGGCTGGAAATCATTGGCTCTGGGGTTATTGAGTATCTGGGATGGGGGAGATGGGGAATCACAGGCAGAACTCATGAACCTGTACTTCAGCAAGTTTCATTCATTGCCTTCTCAAATGGAAGGAGCAGGAACAAAAAAAAAAAAAAAAAAAAAAAGCCAGTCCCACTAACAAACCCCACCTAAAGGGATATTAGCAAAATATGCAGGTGCAGGACCAACTATATCTAGAGGTGCATATCTAGAGGAGGGTGCTGTGCAGAATTTTGCTCTTTGCTTGAATATAGCCTTGGCTAAAACAGCGCTGTCAATTTTGACTAAGCTAAATACTACAGAGGTCTAAAGGGGGGCAGAAACTATGGCTGGCTTAGCAAGTAAATCTCTCCAGCTGCAGGAAATATGATCAGCACTAATCATGTTCAAGTGGAGTAAGCGGTCACTGTGAGTTTGCCCAAATATGTATATAAAGCAGGCTTATTTTGAATGAAATCTTCTTTTTAAGCACAGGAGTTGTCTCCTGTATTATTTTTTTAGGTGCGTCACTCAATTCCTTTCACTTCCTTTAGCTCTCTGGCTAAAATTATGAGATCACTGCCTATGTTTCCTACTTGTCTGGCACTGTCAGACGGACAAAGGACTGATTTAATAACTTAATGCAACAGAAATGCTGTTTTCTGCCAAAAAAAAAAAAAAAAATCCAATTCCAAAGTTATCTGAGATTTGATTCACACTGTTTACAAAACTATAGTTCTGTGACCTTTGGTTATCATTGCAATCATAAATGACTGGCTATGTCTCTCTGCTCCTTTTTGGTTTCCTTTATGGACCCTCTGTCTCCTCATCATTAAATTGTACATTCCAAGGACCAGTGACAAGCTTTCTGCAGTAGCCAACTAATGCTGCAGGCCTGTGTCTGAACAGGTAGCTGTTCTCTAATACAAGTGATTAATATGATGAATATTCAAAATAGTAACAGCAAGTCAAACTGAAATGCCTCTCCTGTGCCTCGCACAAAACCATTGAGTCTTGACTTATCCTGGCACATGGGCAAAGCAGAGGTCCAGCAATCCTATGGTTACATCCTCATGTTCTGCTCTGGGCTACTCTGCTTACAAACAACTTTAAGTGCTTTGACAATGTGATGCTTGGAACTGAAGACATGATTTAACCACCATCTCTACCAACTTTGAATGTGATGTGCTTGAGTTCAATAGAGCCAAAAATAACAAGGAGAGCACAAGGTGAAAATATTATACCCTACTATTGAAGTAGGCACCTTATGTGAAGGCAAAAGTCCATATAATTGCATGATACCATTATATTCACATGGAAGAAATTCAAAGGTGTTTAGTATGAGCAATCACAGAAAGTTTAAGGAAGTTTTTCATTGTCATATGTTTATTTCACAATTGGTTATGTAGCTATTTTTCAACTTGTGTGACAGAAAGAAAGATTTACCTTTGGACAGAAGAAAGATGTTTAAAGAATAATGATATTTCCAATAATTCTTTTTAGTAAGACCAATTACAAAAGAAAAGGCGGGAAGGGTTAATATGAAAGCCTTTCAAACAATTAAAATTACAGTCAGAACTAGTTTTATAGTAAAGCTACTGGCAAATGTCCATATCTAATAAAAGCAACTATCCCCACACTCCCCACCAAGAACTAAGGACTTTCTTTTCCCTCCCACAATATCCCCATGTGCTTAAAGTAGCCATGACAATCCTCAGGCATGTCATGTAGCTAAAATATAAGCCCTCAGTTAATGAACTATACACCCCTACATCCAAATGGGAAAGTATGCCACATATGCTTAGATAACATCAGAAATAGAAAAGTCATGGGAAAGGAACTTAGAAACTACATTAGTCTAAGAAATCTAAGATAAAAATCTAGCCCTAGACCCCAAAGCAGCATAGGTCTTGGAGCACTCTCACACGACCAGTTTATTTTGTCATTCCCAGTGTTCAGAGGCAATTCAGCCCCTAACTGCTTACCTACATAGCAGCATTTTTTCAGGCCTATCTCACCTTGCTGAAAATGCTGGTATCGTGCACCAGCTGCTATTTGGTAGCATGGGGAAAGGAGGTAGAAATTAGGATGTTTCTGATCTATATAATCTCAAAGGAAGTGGATAATCTCTGAGATCCTGTACTGACCTCAACCTACTGTCCTCTGGTTTTGTTATTTACAAGGTAGAATTTCAAGACAGAAGCTTTCTGTAATGCCTTTTCATTTGCTTTTTCCTGTTGGCTTACCAGAACCCACATCACAATCTTGGCATCATATAGTGGGGCTTGGGTGAGCTCAGAGGCTACTTTTGCAGGGAAGGAACAGGCAGGAACTTTCCTATAGTAAAGCAGATGGGAAACTTTAAATACAGAGGGAGAGGAAAAACTCCACCACTCCACTGTGCCTCTGCACAGACAGAGTGAACATGTTTGTTTAAGAAAACAATCAGTTATTAAAATTACAAGGAACCTGTGCTTAAAAAGGTAACCTTTTACTGGATACCAGCCTTTGTGTCTGTCTTGTCCACAGTTTGTTTTGGGGTACCTTTGATACATAATACATATAATTTTTGTCCATATATTCTCAATCACGTTTGAAGATTCACAGATTTTAAAGTACAAATATACCCCCTAAATTCAGCAGTGCTGCATTACAGGCCAGTTCTTGAATGAGAGGTCAGCTAATAAAAGAGAATACAAAGGGAGTGGAGAAGAATATTGAACAAGGGTAGATGTGCAGCTTTCACAGTAATGTGAAAAAAATAAGAATTTCAGAGTTGAATACCTAAAGTGGAAATCCATTTTCTAGTTTAATTCATTTAACAAAGGAAAGATCTCTCCATAGCAGCTACTTTTTTCATCTAATCCAACTCTATTTTAAAACATATTATATGTACTTTAAAGAATACTAAATACCCTGCCCTTTATTATCTTTCTAATGCATCTCTGCATGCATGTCATTTTTCTGTGTTGATCTGTCAGGGTACAATTCTGTGAGGTTGAAGCCAGTTGAACTTTTCTTGTGGGCTCAGTTAGCAGTAGGTTAAGAACCAAAACTCAACTGCCCAGCAACTGTCTTGATATCTGTCTTTTCTGGTGCCAAAGACCTGAATACAAACAATAATAACTTTAGACGAAGGGTTCTTTCTTATTTGTCAAATAGTATATCTTAGAGAAGAAGAAGCATTACCCCTGGAATGAGATAGTAATTTATTCTGTCTTTGTTATTATGCACATTAATTTAATAGATTTCTATAGAATGTATATTTAATAGATTTTAATAGATTTCTAACTGTTAGAGCTTAATAACTAATTTTCTACCTCCTTAAAATTACTTGATCTTCTTTCCCTCGGTTAAATAAAAAAATAATAGTACAATAAGAAACAGTTTGGAGGGATGTCAGTTTATTTGCATGTACTTTGGTGTTCTCTGTGTATTGCATGCAGCTGAGGTTAACCAGTCAAGTGTTCGCATCATTTTAGTTTAAATATTTGGTTTGTATTTTTTTTACTTACATGTATGGCAGGAAAACACATAAAAGAAGGCTTTTAAAAGATGCTAATCAAGCCAGTTAAAAAAAAATAAGACTCCCTGTACTTGAAAGGTTTTGCAGGTATAGAGATTCTGGGATTGTCATCACAGCAAAAAGTTAGTGTAGATGCAGTTTATACAAGCAGATAGATGCTTTTGCCACTACAGTTTATTCTAAGAATTCCTTGTTTCCACTGTCCCAGATTAAATACACCAGAGAAGCTAATTACGCTTTTATGGGTGGAATGACATCTACTCCTGGCCATTTCAATAGTACAGTTATTCTGGTCACACATCATGACTCATCGCATTCTTCCTGGCAAAAGCTTCTGCTCCAGTTAGAGAACTGCTGCCAAACGGATATAAGTGCTTTGTGACAGAGAGAAAACAAACCACCCAAAAGCTAAATGTAAATTGTCAAAGAAATATCAAAACAAAGGTGAAAAATTCTAAAAGTAACATAAAATGCCACTCCTCACATTGCACATAAATCCTGACCTTCGTTACGTAATTCGTGTGGATGCTTTTAAGTTGTGCCTTGAATCGCTCTTGCTCAAAGCTCAGCACATCAATGTGGTCACGTTATTGCTGATGCTATCTAAACCTCAACACTGTTCAAACAAAGACTTTCCAAGGCTGGACAGGAACGCCTTGCTGACACCAGATAAACATCAAATCCTATTTACTCCTCAATCTTTAACTTCAACACAGAAGTGTTGAATTCATATTCTGCCTGATGGTGAAAGACCAGAATATTTCTTAAATCTTAAGGCAGTGAAAATGAAATAAATTGAGTTATACTGGGATGGAATTGGAGCACAATTCAGGTGATCTTTACATAAAAGTGATATTGAACATTAACTGTGTTCAGTCTCCTACTATTAGACTATATATACTTCAAGCAAAGAAGGCAAAATATTATAATTTCCACACATAAATGGCAAAGTAGACTACATATTTTATTAATTATTAGGACTTTTAAATAACAGGAACAACAAGCACTCCCAAAGGCACTGCAGACAACATAAACATGCTAGTCACCTAGTAATTGTGATCCACCCTACAAAACAAACAAAGAAAACTTTTGTATATGGAACATGATTTCAGAATCTCGTGAGACCAGAAAGCTCTCAGTGCCTCAAAAAGAGATTAAATGTTAACTCCATTGGTCTCCTTTGTCTGAAATTCACTCTTTCTATGAAATTCAACCCTGCACAAAGAGCCAGAACCAGGATTAAGAATCTCATAAACCCTATTTAATTCTTTAAAAAGGTTTCTGTGCAGAAGTGAATTGCAGCCACTAAGAAAAGTTGCATTATTAACAGAAGTATGCCAAAATAATAATAAAAAAGCATTTAGAATAAGTTTGAATATTACCTTTATGCTCTAGAATTTTTTTTTAATTTTTCAAAAAACTTATTGAGATGGAAATTCTTTAAGATATGCTTTGAAAATGAATTTTTAAATATTTTCTGCTAATAAACTATAACTATTAAAGTAATTTTCTCTGTTGGTACTGGCTAGCGTGATAGTGAATATGACAAGAATCATGTAAAATAGTGGAGCTTTTGGACAGGCTTATCCTTTACGGGGATTTTCCCTGAAATTAGGAAAATGGTCTTCCATTGTAGAAGAACAGGAGGCAGAGGAATGCAAGATAACAAGTCTCCTGTGATATTCTCTTTAGGAACTCTGTAGGAGGTTGAGTTCAGCAGGCAGAAAGCAAGAATGAGAGAAAGAACAAAAGAAAGAAAGATGACCCTGTATTTAGTTTCTGTGCTCCAGGCAGAGCTTTAATTGAGGGGCTCCCTACAAGTCCTAGCAGCTTGTTCAGGTGATAAAACAGTTATAGTCTGTTTAATTCACGTCTGTCTCTGCATTTAGTGCATGAGCTAAATGGACGGATTAGGGCCTTAGGTGAAGGGACAGGGAGTCCCTGCTGATGTAAACTAGTGAGCAGCAAAAATAACAGTCCCTGTGAAGGACCTGTGATGCTACACCTCCTTGCGCCTGCTGAAAATTTATTTCAAAAGCATGAGAGTTCACTGTCGTCGATTTTGTTTTGTTGTGGGTTTTTGTTTGTTTGTTTTTTCCCTATTTTTCTTTCCAGCACTCTTATTTGGGTATGAGCCAGCCTGATGCTCAGTATGCCTGGGAGTCACAGAGGGTTTGCAAATGCTGCTGTGGTGCAGGAAGCAGTCAGTCCCTGGGAAATGTGGGCTCTATTGTTTATCTTAGGGAAAGAATACCCCATGGAGGAACAGTCCACTTAATGGGAGGGATGTCCATAGAATCCCAGCTACCACTGAATTCTAGAAGAGCTCAAACTTTACAGAAACTGCAATGTGAATGTAGCAATATTTTTTTATGTGACAGATGAATTTGCCTATTTTTTTAGGGAACTTTTTAGGAAATTTAGAGTGCAGCAAACTGAACTTTTCTGAAAACTTGTATCTTGACTGAGGTCCAATTCTAAAATCTGAGGACACAACATGACCCCACAGTGCTGACTGCCCTTTACTTAACTGAAAAATTATCAGAAGAATTAAGACAGTATTTTTTAGCATTGTGTGTAAGAAAAACTGCTCAACTGTCTTTCAGAAGACAACATTGATAGCTGAAACTCTTCATACTATTTAAGTAAAAATATATATATCTCATGCATTTTCTTTAGTTCCATATAATATATTCATTGGAATTGCCTAATTCCTATGGGTTGTACTACAGTGGTACAAGAGTAAGATTTTCTTCACTCCTTCTATCACTAGATGGCGACGTTGGAAGCAAGAATCGCGATGAAGACCGGGGAGAGTCCCCCACCCGCAATGCCAGCTTGTTTCGCAGCTTGGAGGGAACATTAAATCCTGGGCAAACTCTGCTCCGTTTATTTATTTGCAAACCCACTTATTGACTTTCAAGCAATTAAAATAAATGCCAGGCCGGTACTATAGGTCCCTTAATGCAATATAATCCTTGAATTATAACCATTTTAATCCTTGCAATATAAACATTTCAGTGGGAATTCAACCCACCATCTACGTAAACACCTGTCTGAATCTCTTTGTGTATGTGAAAGCCATACGAAATCCATAGCAGTACTATGTAAATAAGATGAGAAAGAATTGTCTTTCATTTCCAGGTATTACCTCTCCTTCTGTTTCCATTACCACTTATTTTTAAAGAAATACATGGAGGCATTTACAAGGTCTTGTTAAGACAAAGCAGTACAAATGTCATCATAGTGAGTTCCAAGACAGCAGTAGTTTGCTACTGCAGACCAAGCAATGCAAAAGCAAATTTAAGATACAAATCTCATTAGTAAAATGCATCTATAAAAGTATTAGCATTGAACAGAATCCAGCATCACATTCAGTAGACATTTTAAGCAGACAAACAACTGATCGTTACTGTATATTTTAATAGTGTCCTCTTTTGTGTATACTGATCCAGAAAATGTCTTGGTCTCTGAGTAGTGAAACTAGTGCAACTTGGTTCCTTATGATTTTTTTCTTCTCTCCATCCCCCAGACTGCTGTGCTGCAATACTCCTGCGTACCCCCTTGACCAAGATAGCATTTGGACCACCTCCCCATTTCCTACCCTCCATTTTGAGGGTTCCGTGCAGCACAGGACCAGCCCCAGCGGAGAGCAGTGGCCTTGCTCAGCAGTTGTGTGTGTGCTGCTAAATTGTTATTATGAATAAGAAGAGCTCTGCACAGAGCTGGCAGCTCTCTCCTCGAGTGCTGTCTCTAGGAGGACATCTGTATGTCACCTAGCTGCTGATTTTTCACCTGGAGATGGCAGGAACTGAAGGGAACCGCAGAGAAGCTGGCATCATACCCAAAATATGATTTACAGTTGTCAAAGAAAGTGTTTTTTTCTTCCAGAGCAACCCATGGAGGATGGCAAGCTGGCAGAGGGTTTCCAAAGCACAGGCACCATTGGGATTTCAGCTCTGATTGGGCTCCATCCCAGCGACCCCAAACCTCCCCCTAATTACAGCTGCAACAACCTCTGTTTTCATGTCCCCTGACATTTGGGGGAACATGAAAATTACCAGGTTTGCTCATAAGACAGCAGAGAGCAGTGCACAGCTGTGAAGAAGCTGCTTTCCCAGAGAAGCCTCAGGCCAGGCCTTGGTGACCTGCCAATGACACCAAGCTGTGTGGTGGGGTTCACGTGCTAAAGGGAAGGGGTGCCATCCAGAGGGACCTGGACAGGCCTGAGAGGTGGGCCTGAAGGACCTCATGAGGTTCAACAAGGCCAAGTGCAAGGTCCTGCACCTGGGCTGGTGCAATCCCAAGCACAAACACAAGCTGGGCGGAGAACGGATTGAGAGCAGACCTGAGGAGAAGGACCCAGGGCTGTTGGTGGATGAGTTTGACATGCGCTGTCAGTATGTGCTTACAGCCCAGAAAGCCAACCATGTCCTGGGCTGCACCAAAAGGAGTGTGGCCAGCAGGGCGAGGGAGGGGATTCTCCCCGTCTGCTGTGCTCTCCTGAGACCCCACCTGGAGCCCTGCATTCAGCTCTGGAGCCCCCAGCACAAGAAGGACGTGGATATGTTAAAAAAAGTACAGAGGAGGGCCCCAAGGATGATCAGGGGGCTGGAGCACCTCTCCTGTGAAGACAGGCTGAGGGAGTTGGGGTTGTTCAACCTGGAGAAGAGAAGCCTCCAGGGAGACCTTACAGCGGCCTGCCAGTGCCTAAAGGGGGCTACAGGAAAGCTGGGGAGGGACTCTTTGTCAGGGGGTGCAGTGATAGGACAAGGGGAATGTTTTAAAACTAAAAGAGGGGAGGTTCAGATTAGATACTAGGAAGAAAGTCTTTACTGTGAGGCTGGTGAGGCCCTGGCACAGGCTGCCAAGAGAAGCTGTGGATGCCCCATCCCTGGAGGTGTTCAAGGCCAGGCTGGATGGGGCTTTGAGCAACCTGGTCTGGTGGGAGGTGTCCCACATCCCCCCATGGCAGGGGGGTGGAGCTGGGTGGGCTTTAAGGTCCTTCCAACCCAAACCATTCTGTGATTCTATATGAATCATTCTATGCCCTACAACTGCCAGTGGCCACCAGAATCCCCCTTGTGGGCCTTGCAAGCCCACAGAGCCTCAGGAACACAACTGTATCAGGCTGAAACGCCATCACAACCAAGCCAACGCACTCCAACGTTTCTCCCGCCGCCAGGCACGGACCTGAGTGCCAGGAGGACGGCAGAGCCGTACGCTGCGGCGGGGGCAGGACTCGAACCTATTACCTCCAGCTCCCCAGCACGGCGCGCCAACCTGCGAATCCCGAACAAAGCACGTGACACCCCGCCTCCCAAATGACCTGTCAGCACTTCCGTAAACATGCCGTGGGCTGAGTGACAGGGCGCGGCGGCCAATCGCGGCGCGCGGAGCGCTGGGTGGGGCGGTAACCTCCCCTCGGCAGCTCGCGCGCATTGAGGCGCGGGAACCGCTCCTGGTAACTAACGGCGGGGCAGGGCCGCGACAGGGCGCGACGCGCCGCGATAGGCCGCGATATGGCGCGACAGGGACCATCGGCCTGTGCCGTGGTGGCGGGGGGAGAGGGATGAGTCCCGTTGGGCCCGGTCCGACTCCTTTCGGGGCGTCTCAGCCCCACCGGGGGGGGACAGAGCCTGGGGGGACACCGGCGGAGGCCTGAGGCGTCCGGGCCCGAGCCCTCTGCCTCGGCTGTGGGTGGCCGGTGTGGGAAGGGATGATATTCTTAAAGGTTTTTCCCATTTATTCAGGCTGGGTGAGGGTATTTCTGCTCCTAAGCGTGTTTTGAGGAAGGTCTGTCCTCCTCAGAAGTCTTCAGTTTGGTGTGGTGATGTGTGTCTCGCAGAATGATTGTTAAATATGGTAGTTTTACTTGGTAAAATATGCAGGCTCTCCCTCCTTCTTTGTGATAACGTAATAGATGTGTTGTCTTACTGGTGTTGTGGTGTGTTGTCACAGCTTCCCGATGGAAGTAGAAGCAGGTGTCAGAAGGTACGAAACAAGAAACAAGACAGCAGGAACGCAACTGTCAGCCAAATCCCGCGTGGACTGGAGACGCACTAAAAGGGAGCTCATACTACTTGACAGCGATGACGAATCCTCGTTTACCTCAGAGGAGGAAGAGTCCACTGAATCTACCGTATCAGAAGATGGAGTGGGTGAAAAAGACGAAACTGTACTGAAGAATGGCTTTTCGGATCAGGAAGAGAAAATCCACAGTGGGGAAATAACAGATGATGAATGCATTGTGCCTGGGAAGCGTAAGAGGTTGAACAGCTCAGTACTGCATGACAGTGATGAAAGCGAGGACAGTGATATCCTTGTTAGGAAAGTTTTTGCCAAACGCCACTGTGTAATTAATGAAGATGAGAGTTCCCAAGAACAGCAGCATGATAAAACCTGCCCTACAGAAAATGTTTCTCCTAATAGGAAACAGAAAGTATTGGCAAAATTGAAAGGTCTTGCAAGACAAAGAGCATCTCGGACGTCCTGTGGGAGTGAAAATTATGAGGTCTGAACTTTATCTTGGAGCTTCAGTTCCACCACTAAATGTAGGGGAAGATGGCAATTAATAGATATTAATCAGTAGGATTTTTAAATTTTGTTAAATTTTGTTTTGATTTTTATTCATGACAAATCAGTAATCCTGTCACATTTCAACAGTTGTCACATGTTAACTAAATAACAATATTGACTGCTGAAAACCTTTAGTTCCAATTTAATTTTCATCACCAAGGATTTAAGAATTTCCTTTCATTTGCTTTTTCAGGTGTTCTGATGACTGAGCAGCTTAGAATGCATATATCTGTCTATGTTGTCAGAAAGAGAAAAAATATCTTTAATATTCCTTTTTCCTTAGAGTTGAGACATGTGAGAGGACTATTGGATTCCTCTTATCAAGAAAGAAAGTACCTGTTGAAGCACCTTAGAAATTTCATGTTACCTTAATTTCTATTCAGTCTGTTTGACTGAAGAGAGGTACATGGAGATTGCTAATTTAAAGCAGAAAGTAATCCCCATGTAGTACAGAATGATGGATTTTTTGAGATATATTATTTCTTGTTAACAATTATGGTCATTAGAAGGTCCAGTAGATGTAGTATTCCGTTAGTGCAGATACTGAAAATTCTCAATTTGCTTTTGAAATATATTTTTTAATTTCATTAGGATACCAATAGTGAAACAGAAATAGAAGAGGAACCGCTCTGTTACCTCACACCAACAGAAGAAAGTGGAACTGACAGTGATAGCCTGAAAGACTTCATAGTTAACGATGAGGAAGAAGAAGGTGATGATGATGACACAGAGCAAGTAAAGAGTGAAAAAAAGCAACAAAAAGAACTAAATACATCAAATAGCGAATTGCTGGCATACTACATCCCACAGTGTAAGATCAAAATTAGTTACAATTCTATATTTATAACTTGTTTTTAGTGCTACAATAAATATTTATGGGCTCTAAATACAAAATAATACTGTGTAACAGGATATGATAGTTTAAAAGCAGAAATTCCTGAACGGCTTTCATTTGTGAAAGTGCTCGTGGTTTTCACAGTAAACTTTTACAGTCCTTCTGTATCTTATTAAAGGGAGGGTATAATTTGGAGAGAAGGACAAGGAGCTATATTGCACAGATTTTTTTTTGATTGGTCTGCTTTAGAATGAGGCCACCTATGATGGAATCATTCCTTTTGAGACATAAAGCTGTCATAACTTGCAATATATCCCAAGAGCAAATACACTAATTGTGGATCAATTCTATTTTGGAGAATGACATGAGGGTCTTGCTGTGAGTTAGGCTTTTATGTTGTGGGTTGTTTTTTTTGTTTTTTTTTTTTGTTTGTTTGTTTGTTTGTTTGTTTTTAATGTATTTTTATTTATGGCAGTGACACTTGGAAGCACAGGTCTGTAGGGGTTTCTGAATTCATTGATCAGTTTTAGACAAGCTGCACAGAGTCAGAACACTTGTTGTGTTGGTTGGGTTCCAGTTGTGAAAACTGGTATCTGGATGGAGGAGAAACTTGAACCAGAAGTTTATGCTGGTTTTCTTCCTGCATACTTTGTTGTTAGAAGGAGATGTGTACTGACAGAGTAGTCAGTGCTAGTGTAGATGGTTACACACGTTTGTGGTATGTGTTCCCCAGTAAAGACATGAGCAGAATTATGTTTATTTGAAAGAAAGTTAGGAAAATAAAAACCATAAGCCTGACCTTCTGTTGTTTGCATTATTTCCTGCCATTCATAGAACAATTTATTTTCTTTAGTTTGTGCTTATAGCTCCTGTATTGGGCTCCTGATGAAAGGACATGTGACTTTAGGACATGCTAAAATTCACTAAGATTATTGGGATGAGAAGCAATATTTGAATGCAAGATCTTAAAGAAGGGGTTTTGATGTGGGAAATTTAACATTATTTTTAAATTCATATTTAAATGGCTTTAAAATTCTAAATTAACAATAATGGAAAAAAAAAAAAAAAAACTTCTTACATAACAGTCACATTTGCTTACATTTACTTTCTTTTTTACATTTTTTTTTCTAATTCTGGTTATTTTTTCCAGTATCTCGCTGTAGTCCTTATGTACACTTCCAAAGAATAGTAAAGGCTTTTCTCATAAATGCAATTGATGACACTTTCCTGAACTCATTGTATGGTAAGTAAATTGCATTTAAAATGTAATAGTGCATGCAAAGACAAAAAAAGGCATTTACTCTTGGAAAAGATGGTCTCCCGATTAGAGTGTAAGTTTGTGGGTTGAAATCCCTGAGATCTGTTCGTAGTTTTTTGGCTTTGTTACTTTAGGAAATTAATCTATCTGAAATGAGTAATCTTGGAAAAGTGCATGGACTTAATTCTTTTAAGCCCATAAGGCATTCTGAGGTGTAAGGAAGTGTTTCTGTGTTGCTGATCAGTAGTACTAGTTCCAGCATGAAAGTAAAATTAATTTCAAAATAGGCATCTCAGCAGAAAGATTGCAGTGCCAGGTGATTTTTCAAAATGTCATATTTTGAAGTCTTTTCTGAGAAATTTGATAGATAATAAATAATTTTAGTTATGATGATTATTCTGTGTCCTGCTCTTTAACGTTTAATCTTCGAGATAAATTTCAGCTGCAGTCAGTACTTCTTGCCTTGTTTTTGCTGAGGAAATGGCTTTTGGGATTTGGCCTGGTGAACCTTAATGGCAACTTCTGGTGTCACCAGGAATTCGGTGAATGGAGAAACCGAAGTACACCACAGGCTTTAGAGTAAAGGCTGTGTATTCTGGCAGCTAAAAACATATTTTAGCTACCACTGCTGGTTCTTTCAGGTATTGCTCTGTTTTACCAAGTGCAACAAGCTTACGAAGAGTAATAAGTAAACCTTGCCAGATTTATGTTATGTGACATTCCTTCTGTTTCATATTGTATCTGCTGCAGAAAATTATTAACTCCCTGCCAAGGTGCTAGTAGTGTATCAGCTATGAAGGTAGGTTAAAGGATGTGTTCCGAAGAATATTATATATTACGATCATTACAACGTTACCTAGCATTGCAATACATTTTCAAAACACCGAATGGATTTTTCTGAGTTTGTGGAAGTTAACACAAGTTAATTAGTTTGAACTAAGAGCCACTAGTTTAGTGGTAGACGTGCTTTTTATTATGAAAAAAAATTAAAAGTCTAGCACAACCTCTTTAAAGCTTTCAGTATAACTGAGTTACTGAAAACATGTAAAGCTTATGTGGAAGAACAATAGATAGTAATTATGGTAGCTATAATGATAATGAACTGTTTTTATAGAAAAGGCTAGATAGCCAGTCGTCCTTGGATAACAGCATTGCTAAAAGATTAGGAAAGGTAACTGCACTAATTAGTGTTTTTCTGTACATGCTGAAGCCTGAGACAGTAAGAATTGGCCTGCACCAGTGAAACTCCTGGTTAATTCCTGGAATCTAGCACATATCTGGGAGATAATCATGGAATACTCGTATTTTACTCATCTTACTGGTTTATTTCTTTTGCTTGAGTAAATATTTGGAAATATTTATGCTGCTTAACTCAAGGCATGTGATTGGGCTGCTGAAGGCTAAAGGTCAGTTTCTATGTGTTGCTTAGAAGTGATGAAGGAGAAGAGAGCTGTCAAAATTTCTGCTGGGAAGCTACTCAGTAGTTTGTTTTCGTGGATTACAACCTTCTCTTGTACATTATGAACACTTCACATAAACTGGGCAAAAAGCAAGACTTTTTCTATTTTTCTTTTCCATTCTTTTAAATGGCATATAGTGAGTAGTTCTACATTTGGGTTGACAGCTTTCCACTTTAACCTGGCTTATAAAGTTTATTCATGTAGCTTTTGTGATACGTACCTGTAAAATAATTAAATGTATTAGTTTAGCAAAAATGCATGTATCACTTACCTGGATAACAGTAGTAGATGTAGTCAGTAGTAATTTATTATAATTATTCATGGTTCTTAGTATGCAGAAGCATAATGTCCTTGAAAATTTTGAGGAAACTTGTACAACATATGATGGTCAGCAAATCAGTAATGACTCTTGCTGAACAGATGGAACAAGACAAAAGAAGTATGCACAAGATATGTTGCTCTCCCTTCATTATTTGGATGACCGTTTCATTCAGCCTCGTCTTGACAACTTAATCTCTAGAAGTCGCTGGAAAGATCGGTACAAGGTATGATGCTTCTACTTTAAATGGTGAAGTGCTTTCCAAATCGTGTCGTTACTGACAGATTTTTTCAGTAGTATAATTTTCAACAAAGATAAAATGCTCACTATATATTTGTATATATATATAAGTAAGAGACTCATTGCTCTTTACCATATGTAACTTCTTTTGATATCTACAAATGTCAGAAATATTTGTGTGTTTATGAATGCACAATAAACATTTAGATAAGTGTTCAGATTTTGTTCTCTGTGACCTGAATGCTGCTCCAGCTAACTTAGCGGATGCTATTTAGAGTATTTTTTGTCACTTGTTCAATATTATAACAAAATGTTATCCCCCTCCCACAAAAAAAGAAACCAGTATGTTCATAATGAATCTTCTGCTATTTCAAAAATATGATGCCAAGAAGTACTGGAATACTATTAGTGTTGTAGCTGTGGTGACCTAGTAATCACTGCAATAATGGAGTAGGAGCAGTGGTGAGATACAGTGTATTTATTTGAGGTAGACCCACTGATATAGTTGCCCTGAGCACCTCCCCAGAAAAAAAATTAAAAAAACAGGGAGAGATGAAAGAAAAATAACTGCCTGGATGCAGGAGTCATTTAGGCCTGAAGCTAAATGAAAGAAAACTGGGTAAAGTGTTAGAAAGTGATTGAGAAGGTATACGTTTGCAACTGAATACTAAAAAACTTCACATTTTAATCTCTTTAGTTTCTCTACTGCAAATTGTGTGCGAATAGAGGGTACTCAGCAGTCTATTTGAGTTTATGGAGATTCTTTAATGTTATCTGAAAAATGTTTTTCAGGAGCGTGTGGACTGTTACCCAAATGTTCACATAATCTTGAAAAATCCAACAAAAAAGTTTTGTCAGGCCTGTGGATTGAATCGGTATTGTAAGTTTAATGTGCTACTGTCTGGAAAGCTTTATAATAGCAGAACCTTGGAAGCAGATGACTTCATGTCAGATGACAAACAGGTAAGTTCAAACAAGCACCTTATTTAATTATTTTTAAGCTTTGTCTAGCGTTATGGAAAATCATACAGCAAATAGAAATCCTGTCAGCACCTGTAACATCTATAATGTCAGAGGCAAGAGTTAAGCTGCTGTACTTCACATCTGAACTCCTGTTCATTTTTTAAAATGTGAGGACCATTTTGCAGTTTTGAGGAGTATTGACTTGGATCTAGCTAGGAGTTATGAAGGAAGTTCCTGTGAAAATGAGGAGAAATAGATGCTTTCCTCCATACCTCTGGCCCTTTCTAACATCTTGGGAAAGAGGTCTTGAAAAGTATCTTAAAAAACAAAACAAAACAAAACCTTTTAAATTTAAACCTTTTAAATTTAAACCTTTTTTTTTTCTATGACCTTTGTTTTTGCTTGCATCTCAGTCATTGGTGTGCTGTTTCCTCCCCACCTTTACTGCTTACCATGAGTATCTGTTACAGCACATACACTTGCACTGCATGAAGTACTAAGTATCTTTTTTATCATGATGTTCAGCTCATGATTGGGTATAAAGTGTTCCAGCACGTGATAGATGGAATTGAAAACTATTGCCTTCAAACCAAAATTAAGATTTGCTTCAGTTTTTCTTCTCTTTCAAATCTCTGCAGTCTGAGTCATACCCAGGGCAGGAAGGAAATGCTCTAGGTACATGGTGTCCTCTGTGTGCTTGTCTTTTGTGGTGCATGTGGAGGCTGTTTGAAATTGTGTGTCAACCAGGCTGAGAGCACACACAATTCACATACTGACTGAAGTACTAATACAAGCATTTATCAATTATTTCTAAAGTAGTTTTTTTGTTGTTTTGGCAGAGGATGTTCAATAGAAGATTGAAAATCCTAAGCATATTATAAGGAAGGGAGAAACAGCTCTAGTGGTAAAGAAACTACACAATTGAGTGTTGCCCTGAACATGTCTGGCATTCCTGGTTTTTACCAAGTACATGAGAAATACTGTGCCTTTTAAAAAAAAAAAAAAAATCTTGAATAGATCCTATCTCCTTGTGCCAGGAGTCTGAGGCTTTAAATCAGGAGTGACATTTGCCTCAGAGTTACAAATGTTCTGAATATCAGAATGCCTTTTCACTGAAATTAGATCACTTGAAAGCCCTTTACCTTTTTGTGTGCCTATAATGCCCTTAAGACCTTCCCAGCAGAAGTCATGCATTGATTAGCTTTCAGAAACATTATAAAAGTAACCGTATGTATAATGGACAGTCATCTCAGTGGAATGACTGCTTTCTACTTTGTTGCAGTAAGGTTTGTTCTACCTTGGGTCACTAGGTGTGCTAATTCTGTGTCTACTGCTTGAGCATTAGGAGCGTCCATGTGCATTCTTACTGCTCTTGTTTGCTGTAGGTCAGAACATCGAGTGAAATAGTGCCACTGTCATTCGAACAGTCCAAGTGCAGCCTAGTCAAGATTTACTGCTTCATTCTTCAGATGTTTTCACATCTGCTATTTCCCATGTAGCTATTCACCCAGGACGAAGTATCTCGAGACCTCAGTTGAATTGACACTTGAAATTGTTTATCTCCCTTTGAGAAGACTTGTTCCCAACTACTTTGGTACATTCTAGTCAACCTTTTTTTTCTTTCCTGCATTATCAGAACAATTTGTCCAAACTAAAAAACGTTTCCACTTAGGTAATCTTGTCATCTTTTTCTCACCCAGCTGCCTCTACTAGGAGATTTTGGATTAAATTGTATTTTTGAAGGAAACATGTCTTTCATGTTGTTACACACCGTTGCACTAGGCAGCCATTCTAGATGGCTTGAGCAGTCAACTTTGTTGTATTGCACAGCGGAGACTTTGTAAGAGCTTGAATCTTAAGAACCTGGCTGTTCCCAGTATTTAGGTGTCTTCACGTAAAATTTACAGCTAACAGTAATTGTTATGATTATGTATGCATGTGGCCTTCCTAAGTCATGTAATTGATGACCTCTTATGATGAACTCAAAACATGATTTGTCAAGGATAAAATATTGTTGTATTTGTGTACCAAGCTGTTATCCAGCTACTGCCTTTCTTCTTACATCTCTTTCGTTCAGGAGATGTATTTCAGGAGAAGCTATATTCTTTTTCTTTGTGCATGTAAAAGAGTTTCTGAATACAGATGAAGTTCTTCACAGTACTTGCTGAAAAATGTGTCAGCACAAGATGTATTTACAACATGTTTTGAAAAAGGATATAATAGGATTTCTTACAGAAAAATAAAGTGAAGCCCTTAACAAACTGGAAGCTTACCTTACTGAAGCTCAAGCCTGGATAGTTTGCATCTCTGTAAATATTCAAGTTTAGACATGTGAGGGACATCAGTGTGATTATCATTACGTCATCACAATGGGCTCTGTATGTGATGCAGAATCTAGGTAAATCTAGGTAACTGACAGGTTTTTTTTGCTGAACAGATTACAGAACCTGCTGAACAGTAGCCGTTAATACTGTTTTGATAAATATGAGTGTGTATGATAATTAAGAGAACTTGGCTTTTCCCTGATTTGCTGAAGGAAAATACTAAGTACTTAGGGTGCGGGGAAGCAATCTTACTAGCACTGCTACTGCAGACCATAGTACAGTCATTACTCTACATTTAGAGACCCGTATGTCAGGAAGATCACTAACTAAAAATCAGTTTTGCATGGGTAATATGTGCCTTACCGACGCAGAAATAAGTGAATTAGCACAAGAATTTAATCTTTACTTAACTTCCAGTTTAACTGTGGAAATAACGGTAGCAACCCCCTCACTGCTGGCCAATTGTTGTCCTACATTGGCTGTTTTTCATTTTGGGAAACACTTGAAATATTCTACCGAATATTTAACTTGCTCGTTCATTTTTATCCTCTTCAGCTTAACAATATAAGATGAGGGTTTTCTTTACCCTGTGTAGCCCAGCATCTGGTGAGATGGTTGCTACGTGCATGCTCACTCAGTAGAGCTCAGGGGCTGCAGAACAGACCCGGGAGAGCGAGTGATTGAGCACTTTCCAGTAATTTTTACTAATGGCTTGCTAATGCAACATTCCTATTCCTATGGTGACCTTTAATTGAGACTGTTAAAGGTACTGTTCTCAAGTTGTCTTTGAAGTTCTCCTGGCAGTGCATTGATCAACTTGTCCTGCCAATTGAGGGAAAAGAAAGAACAAAAAGGGCACACAGAGCTACATAAAACTGGCACTGCAAGAAAAATAATTGACTGAAAGGAAGCAGATCAGCACTGGCAGATCAAATTGACTGGAAACACATACTTGGACTATTTCTAAAGTTTTATTTGAAAATACTCAAGAAAAGTGGATGTGTAGAGAACAAAAACAGACCTCCAACCCTCCTCTTCTGCATAAAACTTTCCTTTTCTCTCATCTCTGAAGTATTCTGCTTTGCCAATAGGCCTGAAGAGAAACAGCTGTTCCAGTTTTGCTTAGGCTTGCAGAGATTGTTGTGAGTAGCTGCCAATTCCCATCCCTCCATGGTCAGGGAGAATCGAACAGCTTGGAGTTGTAGGTGTCCCCTACACTTCTCTGCTCCTGCGTCACCTGCGTTATAAACTGTTTTCTGCTCTCAGTCTTGGCGTTGTATTTCCATTTATATCTGTGCTTAGAGGACATGAATTCAGTCACTACGTGTTATGCTGTTGTCAGGCTATGCTCCTGCATTCTGTACAAAGTGATTTAACACCACTTTGGCTGATATGGCCAGCTTGAGCAGATAAGTTAAGCATTAGGATAGAGTCACTGAGAACTGTGAGGGGAAAAAATTAGAATGTGTACAGTGCTGAGATTCTTTCCAAAGCTGCATTCTGAAATAACATTGTATTTTTAGACGATCTTCCTTGCTTTAAAAACACAATGCGTAATGACATTATATGATATTTAACTATTTTCCTCTGGCACCTATCCAGTCTGGGAATTCTGTACACCACACACACAAATAAACTATGAAGCTCTTTACCACAAGGCACTTTGGAGACAAAAACTGTAATTGGGTCCCAGAAGGGATTAGACAGGTTCTTGGGGAAGCTCCTTCCATGCTATGGAATGTGATAGCTGAGATGATACAGAACGTCTTAACTGTTGACTGCTACAAGTGGTATGATAATACCATAAACATTATGGTGTATGTCCCATATATTACACTAACTTCCTAAACATTTCCTGGTAGCTGTTGTAACAGGGGAAGAACTGGGCCAAGCAGAGTTTTGGCCTGATGAAGAATATCTGATCAAGCCGTGTTCCAGATACCACACTTCACTGCTTGGACCGCACCTCATTGCTTGGAATGATTAAAAAGCTATGAAATACTCAATGAAACACCACATTGCATTTTTGATTGTCTCAGTGTTTGAAATGGTACTTCTGGAAGTTTGAGTCAGTCAAGGCTTTGCCTTGATTGGTAGGTCTTGCACTTTAGAAGCACCTACTGCACACAACGTAAGCCTTAGTTTTTCGGTTTGGGGTGGAGCTGCACATAGGTACGTGTACATACGTGATCACTAGAGAATTGCACTTTAGTAATAGCATTTTTTTATCTCAAGCTGGTTACATTTTCAATTCATAGACATCTGTGTAGGTCAGATCAAAAGTCCATTCAAGTGAGTGTGCCTCTATTGACTTCAGCGATCAGCTTATATCACGTGAGCTATTAGTTAATATATTTAAGAAATGAAGTGTATTTATGTATTTAATAATAAATTTAAATTTGCATTCATATTTATAAACATTATACGAACAAAATATGCTTTTCTATCACTGTCATTGTCAATAGATGCTGCTAGAGGTAGGTTGTACAAGTGGGCCAGATGTTTTGGGAGATTGCTCACAGATGCAAACATTTGGTCATGCATTTAGGAAAGTTTGCTGAAAATGCAGGATGTAAGCATTGATTAAAACTTAACTTTCTAATACTTTATAGGAGTATTCAGATTATTACCAATGGCAGCAATGAAGAGCATCATTGTTGTGGCTCAGAAGAGATCATTTTGCAGTAAATAATGCGGTCCATTGAAATGTGTGCGTGTAATCCGAAATAGCAATACAATCACAGCTTTTATTACTGACGCAAAGAATTTTGACCTTTAGCCATTTATCTGCTTGTTACTCTCAAAGATGTGACAAAACATCAATCCAAAACAATGCTGCCCTTGAAGGATGTTTGTGGAATTTTGGAGTAATGCTAAATCAGTTTCTCCTGTGTGCATCAGGAGCTGAGTTTCTTCATGCATGTATTTATTTTCCTGCTTCGGAAGGTAGAAAACCTGACTCCAAAACCCAGCCAGATGCAGATTTCTTATTTGATAGTCTTTGTCTCCATGGGTTGAAATAGTAATTGGTGCACCAATTACTGTCACAGGATGTCCTGAAATGTAGGTGAACTTTGACTCCATCTCCCTGTGCACACCCCCGATTTCACATACTCTTAGTGAAAGTTCAGGATTTCTGAAGATTCTTCGAACCAGTCTATGTGTATTGTATAAAACCTGGGGTTTTGGATCTTACTTTTTTGAAATCTACATGCATTTATTAAGTATATATGCCAGTGCACATACCTATTTGTTTTAATATGTGTATACTAAAGAAATACTGATTATTATTCAGTCTACAAAATGCTAGAACTGGTGATTCCTGTCCCTAGAAGTATACTACATTTTAAGCAAAAGTCACCAAATAATTCCTCTTCCTCTGCTTTCACAGTATGATGGTTATCTAAAATGGTAGTGATTTTGTAACAAAGCTCCCCCAGGAGACAACAAAGATGATAGTAGTTATAAACATGGCTGCATACAGCTTTTGCAAGATAACAGTGCTGATACACTGCCATTGCTTAGGCTTGCTGACTGCCTGCTTGCTCCAAAGTTGTTTTGCTGTAGTAGTGAAAACTACATGGTTTTACTCTGAATTTATGCATGCAATGTCATTTTATTTATTTCATTAAAAAAAAAAAAAAGTTTCCATTTGTAATACTGTCATACTGTAATACTGTCAAGATGATGACTTTCCCTGAGAAAATAATTTGTTTACTTTGGTCTAGGTTTTGAAGGTTGGTGTAGTGTGCGCAGATCGTACAAGAATTTACCATAATTTGAAGCACTTCAAATACAAGTTGTATGTGGATTGCAGCTCCATTACCAGTTTGGATGGTGTTGAGGATGAACCAGTTAAGGACACAGTCGAACGGCTTTTCAGTCACCTGGAAGACACGGGGTGGATTCAGAAGGTATGGCTGAGTTAGTTGATGTATCCTTTTTCAAGGAGACAAAATAAAGCTGAGATAATATGTTTCATTTAACTGTAAAGTTCTGCATTATTGGTCTTTGATAATAAGAATTTAGCTTAACCATCTGCTTCTGCTGATCGAGTCTCTCAAACGGTATGCCCGCTGCTTTCACGTACGGTTTGTATCAGCTTCTGACATTAAGCTATTTGGCAGCTGCATGATCTCTGGGCTGTGCTGGGCAGGCTTCTGTTTCATTTGAAAGCAGCAACACAACAAAGTCAAGCTGTATGTAACTCATGAAGACTGGAAACACATACATGAGGCACGGCAAGAATACTTTTTGCTTTATGTTGAAGTACTTTGGCTGTTTCAGAAACACTTTATGAACTATTTTAAGACAACTTGGAGTACTGTTGCGTTTAACGAGCTTTTAGATATCTGTGCTTCTGAATTGTTATTGGCATGCTTGTTAATGTATTGAAGAAAAACACAAAAAGCATTGTTTGTGTAATTCAGTTATTAAACCTTGATCAAATAATACAAGTTCTATTTGATTTGCAGAGATACAATGATCTTGAAAACTACATGAATGATGCAGACAATTTCCAAGAAGAAAAAATGGATTAAGTGGTCATATAGCTCTTTGAAAGACGTCTTGTAAAGAACTGAAAGACCTGTTTTATCTGTGTGCACTTTATCTCTGCCTGGTCTTCAGTATTCCTTTTAGGCTGTATTATGCTTAAATCCACGTCTGTAAACCACTGTGTAAGAATATGCTGTATCTTCTTTTCATCTGTGTAAATAATAACCTGAAGTTTTACCAAATGGATCTTTCCAGTCTTTCTGCACAGGTCACTCTAAGTTTCCTCTTATTCTTAAGTAAACAGATACTGAGACGTTATTTTTGTGGAATAAAACTTCTGCCTAGCTATGCTGAGCTGCATCGGGGGAAAGTGGGAGATGCTGAGACCTTTGGAAGTAGAGATATTTGAAAAGATGAGACTATGTTACACAAGAATGTATAACTTGCATTGTACCTTCCTTATCAAGTCCAATCATTTAGAATGATAGTTATGATGAAAAGGACCCAAATGCAAAGATTTATTTCCCCTCTGAGGTATCACTATAGACTGTTGCAAGGCAACAGAGGAACTATTCTGCAGTTCTGACTACATCTGCAGCACAATAGTCATTCCCCTCTTTAGAGACTGGGTGATGAGTCACTTTATAGGCGTCATACAGGCTGAGTCTGGCTTAGCCATCTAAATGAACACTTGGGCCCACAGTGCTGTCTCTGATACACAACTGAGACAACTTACTGAGATTTCAAATGTCAAATTATGTTGTACAAACATAATGGCAACTACTTGCAGTAACTAAACAATTAAGAGAATGGTTTAGTGTGGCCATGCAAGCTAAGCAAGAATTCTTCCAGCATAATCTGACAACAGAAAGCGGGAGTTAGTCAGAATCATGATGCATGGCTTACCATGGGGCACGGGGCGTAGATTGTTGAAGAGCTGGAAAGGGTTAAGTGCTGTATTTTCATTCTGTCCCTTTATTTTGTGCTGCATATAAAATTAATTAGATGTAGCATAAAAGAAGGTGCAGGGCACAGGGTTTTGAATCCAGCTAAGGACTGTTCTTACATCCTTGTGTATACACATACTCTTACTAGTCTTTTTGTGCCTAAACAGCTTGGTAAAATGGACAATATTGTTAACTCTCCAGATTTTTTTAACAAGTTGCTTTCTCACAAGTAAAACTAATGGAACCTAATTTTTCAGGTATTTGTCCATCAGAACTCCTTGTGCTTGATATGCCACTTTACTGATAACATGCTGATTGTGTAGGCAGCTACTGCCACGTGTACCATGTCATGGTCAGAATCTGTTGGCTTTTTTTCTATATGAACTGTAACTTAAATTTGTCATTTAGTGGCTTTTTTTTCCAACATAAATTGTAAGTAATTAAGTACTTTCATATCTTAAGGTGTTGAAATTCAGCAGTGGGTTTATGTGGTGGTAGAACGAGCCGATACTGTCAGTTCTCTATCATACTGTGTTATTAACAAGATTTACAATCCACGATGAAAAATCCCAGTAAAAAGGACGAGACTTACACTCAAGTAAACTTATACTTGAAGACATTATTTTCATACCTTCACTGTCAGTTAAATATGTAAATATTCTGAGATTTTGTATATCATATTTATCTCCCTGGTTACCAGAGCTGAAGAAACTCGTGCTTTCTATTCTCTTTCCTTGTCCATCCCTGTTATTCTGGGGCTGTTGGTGGGAACACACCCATCAGCTTAAAATTACTGAGGAATCAATCACAAGCATGTGCCTTTTAGGAAAATCAATGCCAGTTGAAAACCTGACTTTTTTCTCATAACAAAATCTCTGTACACTTTTGTTGGTATCTCTAAAATGATATTTGTTTGGTGTAACATATTCTCATGAAGGAAAAATGTTTTGAAATTAATGGGGTTTGTACCACTTATTGGTGTGCACTTTCGCAGACTGTTCAGAATAGTCTTAAATCCTGCTGCCTTCTGAATTTTCTGAAAGCTCTAGAAAATTATTTTTATGTAATATATATATATATATATATACTGTTAGAATGAATGGTCAGTTTCTCATTTTGCCACATTTAAACTGAATGCTACCAAAATAAAAAATAATGAATTGGGGAAATTTGGGGTTTTTGAGTAATTATAGTATTTCAATAACACTTATATTTAGATTGAAAATTGTCAATTTATTCCAGTGATGAATTTTGCTCATTTGGGTCTTTCTGCATCATTGGCTCGTTGGTCTAGGGGTATGATTCTCGCTTAGGGTGCGAGAGGTCCCGGGTTCAAATCCCGGACGAGCCCTTCTTTTCCTCCCCAGTGCACAAACGGGGGTGGAATATTATTGGATGCAGGGGTGATGTGGCTGCAGTATCTGTCACCTCACTGATCATCAGGGCTGATTCAGCTCATCTTGCAGCTAGGGGCGTGTCCCCTTCCTCCCTCACTGCTCCGTGTGGGTCCCTCCCGACCTTCCCCGACAGAGACCCTACAGTTCATCAGTCCCCGGCGTACAGGGTACCTGCGCTCCCCTGCAAGAAACAAGCTCAGCCGTTCTGTGGTCCCAGATCATGTTTCTCACCTCCTCTTAATTTGCGTAAAAAGTCTCTGAGCTACTTACTTCTTTCTTTTTCCTGCAGGCAGGTTTTTTTTTTCAGTCATGCAAAAGGTCTTGGAAGACAGCGCCTCTGCAGGCTCACCAATTTTACTTGTGACATCACTAGTTGGACTAAGAAAATGCTAGTTAGACTAAGAAAATGCCTCGAACTGACATCACTGATTTCTATTTCAGCAGGAAACTGATAACTTGAGCTGGCTTGGCAGGGGGCTGACAAAATGTTTGTGTGTGTATAACCAGACTTCACTATTCCTCTCACTGAGATTAGAGGAAGTGATAATATTTTTGTGGCTGTTGTTTTACCTGAAGAGTTTCTACAAGGCAGGGAACGTGAAGTATCATTACAACATGTTTACATTCATCTTCACCACAGGAAATGAAAAAAATGTTTAGAAGAGACATTCATGTGAAAATTCAGGTCAGATTTTCCAGGACAGGCTGTATGTAAATGCTAGCACTTGTACAGCGTGTAGTGCTAAGAGGGCTCGTCCCCGCTGATGTTTTCGGGTCCAATTGCAGCAATAACATTTGTAATAGAGAAATGCAAATGTCAGCTGATGGGGGAAGTCAGAAATCCAGCCAGTCTTTCATAGCTCCTTTTCTACTCCAGAGATTTTGAGTGGATTTAGAGGGTGAGAGGATATAATGCTTGTACTGAGAGGGCATTTTTAATTGTCTTTAGTGTGAGTTTTTGAAGTAGTAGCTCTAATTAAGATAAAGTACCTGTCTTCATGGAACAATGAAGAAGGATCAGTATGTGATTAGACTTGGAGCAGGTGATTAATGATCATACTTGGAAATTACTTTAGCTCCTGTAGTGTTTGAATAATCTGATCTAGTTGAAGTTCTGTAGCCCGGGACTATGATAATGATAAAATTCACACACGATGTGTATGCACAGGATTGGCCTTACAAATGTGGTGTATTCTGGGGAGATTAGGCCCTTTATGCCTTTATTCTGTGTCCAGTTCTTGCAGGGAAGTTTGAAAAGAAGTGGTTTTCCTCCCCTTGTTCCTCAGTTTTTGGAAAGAAAATCATTTGTGGATCAAGTAGGATGCCAAACTTTGCTAATAGCAGATAGCTGATACTGCCTTTTTCTTTTCTTTTTTCTTTTTTTTTTTAGACAGTGAAAGCTTCTGTTTTCCAAAAGCAGCTATTTCTAGTAGTTCAGCAGGCAATTACAGGCAATTCCCATGCTTAACTCCTCTAGTTTACTTTTATTTGGATAAATAAAGGCTTGTAGTTTTATCCTTCTTTAAGTCTTCCTGGATAAACAGAGTGGGTGTGTTAGATAAACACATGTACATACAGTACCACTCCAAGAGAAATACCCAGCACACATGAAATATACTGTATTAAGTCGACTTGCTGATTCTGCTTTGAGGAATAATGCATATCAGGTTCTAATCTGAATTTAGAGGTGAGACAAAAGAAAGTCAGAAAATATGATTGACCAGCCAAGGAATAACACGAGAAATATGTGACGTGGTATTGAAAGAACCTGATGATAATGCCCAGTTTGTGGGCTACACTTTGCTGAATAGCTTATGTGAATTTGGGTATTTTTCTAGGTAATAAGGGATGGTATGTGCTGTTTTTATTTTGTTTGTTTCTTTGTTTTTCCTGTTATTTATTAAATAAGATGTAGACACAGTTTCTTTAGATTTTTCTGTAAATTGTATTCTTAATTCAAAAACCTGTGTGTGTTCAAGATGACTTACTTTACAGTTTACACAGAGCAGTAATGCATGAGCCTTGTGCCCAAACTTTGAGGACAAGAAAAGTGAGCCAGGTGCAGTCAGATTCTGCTCCGAAGTTGAGCAATTGAGCAGGCGAGCTGCACAGTGCATCCTAACAGCGTGCCTAGCTGGAAGTACGTTTATCACATTATTTATAACAGTAGTCATTCAAAATGGCTAAAAACCCTCTGAAAAGCAAATAATGGGAATGGCTGAAAATTTATAGCCCTGGTTAGTCTTTCACAGGACTGTGATTAAGCACGTGCCATTTTGGTGGAGTTAATGCAACTTTGAAGGACTTTGATACGTGATTTCTAAAGAGGGATGAACGAGATATGTGTCTAGATTTAGGTGTGTTTTTAGGCAACAGAGGTTCAGCATAGTCATTTTGTTCAATTTTTGTAAAGTTTTCAGCACAATGGGACTTCCACGGTGAGAATTCCTGGCTGAGAAGCCAGCACCGGGAAAGGCTTTGCTCACCCGGTAGGGGCTGCTGGCTTGGGAAACGCAGAGCTGCAGCAGCAGGAGCAAATTCACATGGAAAAATACTCAAGGATGACAGCTCACGTGAGACTACAGTATCACTGCAAGAGGTCACAGATGTCGGCATAGGGGATAAAAGTAATGAATTATTCAGGACCCATTATGTTAATGTTTCATCTCGTGTGGTTTTTATGAGGACGCTTATGACACGAGCGCAAATGACGTTACGGTGATGTTCAGAACCGTCTGCTTTTAAGAAAACTGACAAGTAGCCAGTCCCCAAAAGGATACCTGTTTCCAGGAGCCGGTAGCATTCGGCAGCGTCTCCTGGATAAAAGTTGTAAAGTTGAAGGATGGGTTTAGGGTATTTCCTTCTCAGAAACACCAGGGGCAGTCTTTGCTGTGTATTGCGCGGCTGGGGACTCGCAGCCCTGCCACCAAGCCGTCTCTCGCCCTGGAAGCGGTCTGTATTAAACCACAGAACACATCAGATGCTGCTTTGCAAAAAGTGAATCTGAGACATCTAAAGTTACAGCTCAAAAATCCTTGTTTTGAAAGACCGTTCTCTGAGCTCCACAGAAGCTCATGAGAGAGGATTCCTGCAGCTACCCGGGTATCTCCCTGGGCAGCACCATCGGTTTCATGTGCCCACGGCAACTTTGAAACCCCCCATCAAGATGTCATCTGAAGTGTCCTTGTTTATTTTCCATGAGATTTGTGTTACTGTGACGTGTACAGTCTGTGGCTGACCACCCTAAACACAGCAATGACATCTGAGCTGTAACGAATGAATAAAAGCCCCAGAGAGGCCTGAAGCAAAGGTAACACTGTCTATTATTATACAAACAGAAAAATGTCCATTTTTCCCCCTGTGCCAGCCCATTGTTCTCAACAGATGCATGCTGCCGTTACGTATCAAATAATAACCCACTCTTCCTTGGTTGTTCAAGGTTAAACAAAAAAAATCCCTTTTTCCTGTTAGCAATAATGCCTTCCTCTGCATGCAGCACATCCCCAAACCTGGCGCCCGCGGACACCACCCCGCAGTTAGGAAGCAAAGTCTGTGGTGGGACAGATGTGGGGCCAAACACCTTGATCCTGGGAACCCACGCGGGTGTTTTGGTGCAACCTGGAGGAGATGTGGGTCACACAAATATTTCCCATGTGCCCAAATATTTCCCATATGCCCCATATGTGTTGTTTGTGTGTTTGGGGTGAGTTTAAGGAATCTGTTGTTTCATCAATGGCATTCAAAGCGGGACTTTGGAAGGTGATAAAAGCACCTGAAAGGGTCACTGTTATTTCCTCCTCATCCTCAGCTTGCTGCTCTCGGTATGGTGTAATGAAATTGGTGTGGTTTTCTGACAGGCAGTCTCATCAAATGAGACGATGTGTCCTTGTGTTAGGGGCTGTGGGTCCTGAAAGGTTTTGTGTTAGGACCAAAAGGTTGGCGCTTTTGCATCAGGCTTGTGTCTCCACATGTTTGGGGCCATTTTTATTCCCAAAGAGGTGTCCCCATGGTAGCACAACAGTGTGTAGCTTTAAGGTAGCTGACTAGCTCCCAGCTATTCCTGTGTCCTCCTTCATGGCTCACCTGCAGCAACACGGGGAACCTGGTGGCTGCTGGTTGCAGCCTGGACGTTGTTGGGGGCATTTGGCCACCCCTGGTTTAATCTGGAGAAGAAGAGGCTCAGGGGAGACCCTGTTGCCCTCTACAACTACCTGAAAGGAAGTTGTGGGGAGCTGGGGGTCGGCCTCTTCTTGCAGATAATGAGTGACAGGACCAGAGGGAATGGCCTCAAGTTGCACCGGGGGAGGTTTAGGTTGGAAATGAGGAGACAGAAAGAATGTCCAGGCATTGGAACAGGTTGCCCAGGGAGGTGGTGGTGTCACCATCCCTGGGGGTGTTCAAGGCAAGGTTGGACGTGGTGCTCAGGGACATGGTTTAGTGGGTGACATTGGTGGTAGGGTGGTGGTTGGACCTGATGACCTCGGAGGTCTTTTCCAACCTTCATGACTCTATGAACCGAGGAGACAGCGAAGAGAAGCACCAAGGCTGAGGCTTTCCCGGGAAGGAAGCAAAGTGCCAGACACACAAGAAGCTCCCACCAGAGCCTCCCCCTCCCCAAACCTTCCCTCACCCCCCCCACCCCCCCCGCACAAAATCACCCTAGAAAACCCCCTTTCCCTTCCCACCCACCTTCCCAGAGCAAACCACCCTCATCCAGCACCCGGAGCCCCAACCCGGCAGCACAACTCCCCCCTTCCCATCGCGGGCTGAGGTCGGCAGAGCGACATTTCCCTCTCCTTCCCCGGCGGGGCGGCCGCCCGCCCGCCCGCCTGCCTGCCTCCCCTGCGCGGCCGCTGGGAGGCTCCGGCGCTCGGCCCGGCCGCCCGGTGCCACCCGCCCCCCGCCCCCGCAGCGCCCCGCACCGCGGCCCCGCACGCACCGCGGGCCACGGGCAGCGCCGGCTCCGGCAGCCGGAGGCGAGCGGAGGAGACGGCAAGCGGGCAGCACCCACCGCAACCCCGCCACCCCCCCACCAGCACCCCCCCGGGCCGGGGATGGAATATACAAAAAAAAACACAAAGGAAAAGTGGCCGGAGCGTGCCGGGGGCAAAATGCTGGAAGTTTGTAAGTGCAACTCGCCGTTCGTAATCGCTGTGTGAAGGGTTGGTTGGTGTTGGTTGGGTTTTTTTTTTGTGCTTTTTTTTTTTTCCGTGCTTTTCTTGAAACTGTACTTGAAACTATTCGGTAGCCGGGAGTCTAAGGGAAAGTATGCGAAAGGAGTTCTCTGCCTCGGGTTGTCGGCTCGCTGCTTTATTGCTAAGGGGGGAAATAAGCGCTGAAAGCAAGACGGATTTTATCCAGCGGCTGGATTAACCGGAGGCGAAGCGTGCTCTGGAAGTCCACTGCCTGACATTGTTCCGGACCGGGGACCCGTCCCTCGCTCCCGGAGGAGCTGCCCTTCAGCTGCAGGCGCCTGGATCCTGCACGAACACCCGAGAGTGGCCAGCGCGGAGCGAGCAGAAGAACGGAGACCGCACAAAGACCCAACTAACCCCAGCCTCCTCCTCCTTTCCCGGCTATTTGCACATCTACCGAAGACTTTAAAATAATAATAACAACAAGCCAACGAGCAACCCGCTCCACCAGCCCTAGAAGATTTGGGGGGGGGGTCGGCTCCGTGCCGCTGAGCCCCGCGACCCTTTCCCTGCCTGCATTTCCCCCTGAAGGAACGACCCCGAGCCCCCGAAATGAAATAAAACCAATAAACCTGCCAAGCCCCACTCCTTCCCGAGGGGGATCTCCTTTCGGCCGGGGAGGGGGCCTTTTGGAGGCAGCGGGTTAATTTTTAATTTTTTTCCCCCTCTCCCGCGTGCCCCCACCCCCAAGACCCCCATCCTTCCCCTTTCACCCCCCCCCCCCCCC
>CM021731.1:195269596-195311970 GCA_011075105.1 Heteronetta atricapilla
CCCCCCCCCCCCCCGGGCTCAGCCCGTCCCCGACCCCCTCGGCCGATGGTGGCCCGCCCCTAGCAGCCCCCCCTTTTATCCCCCGTTCCCCTCTTTTTTTTTTTTTCCCAAAAAAACACCCCCGGTGGGGGGACGGGGCGGGGGGGATCTCGGTGCCGTTGGCGGTGTGGGGTCGCGGGGCCTCCCCCCCCGCCTTCTCTCCTCCATGTGGCACTGAGGCGGCCGGCCACCGGCGGCGGGGGGTGGCGATGGGCGACACGGCTCCCCCCCAGGCCGCGGGGCTGGGGGCCGGGCTGCTGGGGGGGCGGCGGGGGCGGCCCGGCGGCCCCCCGTGTCCACAGCGCCATCGTGGAGCGGCTGCGGGCCCGCATCGCCGTGTGCCGCCAGCACCACCTCAGCTGCGAGGGGCGCTACGAGCGGGGCCGCGCCGAGAGCTCCGACCGCGAGCGGGAGAGCACCTTGCAGCTCCTCCACCTCGTGCAGCAGGGGCAGGGGGCCCGCAAGGCCGCCAAGCACCCCAAGGCGGCCGCAGGAGGAGCAGGAGGAGGAGGAGGAGGAGGTGGTGGAGGAGGAGGAGGAGGAGGAGCGGCCACCCCGTCCGCCGCCGCCGCCGCGCCCCCTGACTACCACCAGCACCTCCTCAGCAACGGCGGCGCCAACGGGGAGCAGGCGGCGGGGGAGCAGCGAGCCTCGGCCCTGCTGGCGGTGAGTCACGGCGCCCCCTGACGGGCGGAGGGGGGCGGGCGACACGCGTGGCCCCGGGGGGACACCCCCGGCCCTGAGGCGAGGCGAGAAGGCGGGGCTGGGGCGCTGAGGGGCGGGGGCGAGGGCGGACGGGGACTGGCGGGAGAGGGGAGGGGGAGTTGATGTGCCTCGTGCGCACTCGATGCTGGGGTGGTGACACCCCTAGGAAAGCCCCTCGAGTGTCCTCATGATGTCCTGCCAAGAGGTGACGCGCCAGGTGTGGTTTGCAGTCATGAAAGTCCCTCATGTGCCCTCGCCACTGGGGCAGTGACACTCCTGGAAAAGTCTCTTGAGTGCCCTCATGACGTCCCACCAGGAGGTGACACCCCAAATGCCACCATGGTGGAGACAACCCCGGTGCCTGGAAGGTCTCAGGGGGCTTCAAGCTGCCTCGACTCATCCCCGAGCAGCAGCGTAAGGTGGCATTAAACTACAGCGCACGCTCAGAGCTGTGCCCACGGTATCGCACCTCGGGCATTGTGCTCTCACTCTGTGCCTCCCGGGTCAGTGCCTGTGCTGCAGGTGGGCAGGCAGTGGTGAGCACCGCGTGCGGGTTCCCCTGGCATAGATAGCTTTATGGCTGCCAAGGTGGACAAGTGCTCGTGGAAGCAGGGCTCCTGAAGCACGCCCGTGAGCCGCAGCGTCAAGGGCTGGTTCGTAACTGTTACCCATCGCGTTTCGCGGGGAGAACTTAAAAGAGTTTTCTGCACCCTGTCTCTCTGCGGATGGCACGGTGACCTTTTCCAACTGGAAGTGGCTCTGGAGGTGTCTGGGAGGCAGAGCCTTGCTCCTGTTACTTTATGACAAGCCGTTCGTGTACCCGGCTTTCTGCCTTTCCCTCCAGCGTCCCTCCGGCATGTGTTCCCGGCACACACGCGAAATATTACGAGGAGCAACTGCCCCCTGATAGGCCTGTGGCTGCTATTCGAACGGCCCGAAATAGACTGCTCCCTCCCTTCCTGACATAAACCTGTCTTTCTCGGTGCTTGGCGTATTCTAAAACGGGACCCTGGTGGTTATTTTCTCCCCTCTCAGCCTCCTGGCGCTGGGGGCTGCGGCTCCATTTGGGAGGGTGGCGATGTGAGGGGTGAACGCGGTAACAGTGGGCACTTCAGCCTGACTCGGGGCTCAGGGCAAATCTCCCCATGTTTCTCATCGCAATCAAGAAAGCCGTTATCTTATTTTTCCAGTGTGTATTAATGAAACGCTTCGTGATTGTCTCAAGGAAAAAAACTAGAAAAGATTTTGCATGATAACCTACATCCCAGCAAACTCTGCTTTCTGAAGTCAGGGAACGTCTGAAGTCAGGGAACAGGCCTGTGTGCTTTTTTGTTTTGGTTTGGTTTGGTTCTTTACTAGTTGTTACTGTTATTACGAAATAGCTGGAGGCAGCTGCTCAAAACGGCTAAATGAAACAACTCCAACGAAAATGCCGAAAGGTTTTCATCTTTGCAGTGCACAGAGGTTGTCCTTGTTTTGCTCGAGATCCTAAACCTGCTCTTTGCTGGACACTGCCCCCGTTCCCCCCTGCACCTCCCCGAGAGCTCCACACGCGCGTCTCTGGCGAGGGAGCGAGCTGACAAAGTGCCCCTCGGTTTGGCATGCTCGCGCTCAGCAGTCCTGCTGACAAGGTACGTGACTTCACCGAACATGACGTCTGGGGCCCCGGACCGTGTTTTGACACTGAAGAAGTGCTGGCTCATGAGGCAGCGCTGTTGTAATGGTATCGCTGCACATCGCTGATCCTCCCACTCTGTGCTCGGCACAGACATTCATTTGCTGCTTCGGTAGGGCTGCCTAATTAAGGAACAGAGAAAGGCATCGGTTCAAAGTCACGTCTCTGCGTGATGGAGGCACATGTTTCCCTTACCGAGCACCCCTTAGAACATCGTTGCATATGCTAAAAGGGAAAAGGAAACCACACCATGTCTGAGTGGGATGAATTGGAGTGGTTGAGGGTTGGGCAGCGGGTAGCCCAGCGCTGTGCTCCACTTCTTCAAAATTCAGAGGGTGGTGATGGGCCAGGATAATAACGGGGTCTTGCTTTTGTTCTAGCCATAGCTGGAGAAGGAATTTGCTCTGCCAGTTATCCCAAGGACACTTGAAAGAGGAAGGATGAGGCAGATTAAGTCAGTTGCTCTGTGCACTATAAATGGACTGGGAAGAGCCATCTCTAAGGCAGCAGAATCCATCCTCTGGGGGTGTTTCCCAAGGGGAAATCCAGCGGAAGACTTGCTTGCGCCGGTGGTTATCCCTCTAATTTCAGACTTTTTGCTCAGAACAGATGGCAGATCGGAGGTGTGTGGGGTCCTGGAACATAGCGGTTCTGAGCATCGGTCGTGGGAGGTACAGCTCTGGCACGAGGATGCACAAGACGGGAGCGTTTGTGAGAGTCTCACGCTGAGGATGTGAGATTTGACACATCTCTGACTCCACGGGGGGACCACAAAGCTCCACCTGCCTTGCTGTAGCTCCACCAGTTTAAAAAGAGCTCCACACACAGACAGGCGTGAAGGCAGTCCTGTCTCTCTTCGGGGAGTTCTGGCTATCAGGGTGCTCTTTGTTCTGTAAAATCCAAGATTGTCCCCACGCTTCCTCTGCTGAACATAGCTGGGTTGTTTCCTTTGCTCTGCAGATCGCACTGCTCCTGTTAGGAGCACACCTGCCATGCTCAGTGGCCCTGGATGGGTCGTTTGCTCAGTTGGACTCCAGAGTAAATATTTGACACTCGATAACATTTGAAACAGCGTTCACTTGAACGTATCAAAGGGTCTGAAGTGATAATCTGATGTTGTTGATACTATTATTTGATTATTATCTGTCCCCAGCGGACGGTTTAAAACCGGCAGAAGAGAGTTTTTAGTGGGATTGGGTTAGGGCTCAGTTTAGCAGCATTACTTTGATTTTTGAGCAAGCAGCTTTGGCAGCAGCATTTTCTCATTGGAGAGTGGAGACCAGATTTTTGAGCTGGACTGCTGGGTGTGGGTGCATGTGAAAGATAAATTTATTCTTCTGGACACGGCTAAGAAAGCTTTTGTGCTTTCTGCCTCCCTGCATTTCCCATGAGCTGACATGTGTTTATTTATCTGGTGGTGTTACTTTTCATGGTGCAGAGTGGAACAGAAAATATTCTGTCTTTTATACATATATCTGCATGTATATATGTGCCCTCCAGCACTTAGCTGTTTATATTATTTGTGTTATGTATAAACACTTAGCTCTGGAGGGCATTCCTCAGCGGGTTAAGCATTGAACTGGTGATACCAAAGTTCTTGCGCTGCAGTTGCAAATCCCCAGCGGCTGTTTCTTCCCTTCGTTCCTCTGCCATAGGCTGAGCCGCGTTCATTTCGCTCTGTGCAAATGAGGAGCTCGCTTTCTCAGGCACCGCTGTATTATTCCGGTCAGGTTGTTCCGTTGCAGCCATCACCCTGGTGGCCGATGTCTTCCTCCGAGTGTGTTAAGTGGTGTTTGTCACCAGTCCCAGGTGACTCGTTCTACTTTTATCCCTCTCCAAGTCGCACTGAATTTATTGTTATAACGATTGTTATTATTTTCTGTACTCAGAAGAATGACTGCGGATGTGGCCTGCTCCCCAGATGTAGCGTGCAAGCAGGTGAAAAAAAGAAGGGAAAACAGTCCTGCAAAGATGGTGTAGCCGAGGAAGAGAGAAATGGACTAATTCCCCCTACTCCCCTAAATTCTCATCAACAGCTGTCCAAATCTGGAATAGGCATGGGTTTGTCTCAGTCCCCTGAGGACATCACTGGGAGACAGGGTTGCCCGGCTGGTGCCGAGAGCCAAGTTTTGCTTGTAAAACTTTGATTTAGGTGGTTGTTGTATGTGGAGATCCTTTAAACGAGCATAGAAACCCTGGCATTTTCTCCTAATAACTTTTTTAATGATCTATGCTATACTTGCTGAGGTTTGGACTGCTGGTTTGGGGCTGGCCTGCCAGGGTGCCCTGCCAAGTAGTCTCATTTTCTGGTTCTGGATGTACGTAGCTTTGGGAAGCTCTTTGAAAGCAAACAGGATAAGGCAACCAGGTGAAGTGGTGTTACGGTGTGGTGAACAAGAGGGTACTGCAGAACGGACCTTTCCATGAAGGTGGGCTGGGATCTTTTGATGAACAAAGCTTGGTGCCACACGACGAAACGTTTTGTTTGTGAGGTGGCAGACTGCTGCCTGGGGCTTCAGTGGAAGCAAAGCTGGGTTGGATAGAGACAATTTCTGTAGCCGAGTCAGACAAAATGAGTCACGTTGCCTTTGTGGGTAGAAAACTTTGATTTGCTGTCACAGGCGTTTGCCTGCTGGGAGCCATTTGGGTAGGACGGACCTGGGCGCCACTGAACATCTCAGTTCCCCTTGGCTCCGAGAGCGTTCTCTGCTCCAAAATCAAGGAGGCTCCCTGGAGGCTGCGTAAAGGTTATCATTTAATGAAAAGTTCAGCCAGTGAACTTGTTAAGTGTCTGCTAGTTTAGGAGCCTTTTCAGCACTAATTCTCCAGTCAAATCATTTACTTTGAAGCTTTTTAACCTCCGAATGCATTTAATTAAAGTCTCCGCCATTCTGAAACTGTCTAACGGACTGTTTCTGCCACCGAAGTTTCTGTAGACAGTGAGCAGTGGAACAGCTTGCCTAGAGGTGAGGGGGTCTCCAAGGCCAGCCTATGGCTCCTTAACTTCCCTGACTGTTACAGCACGTCCTCTGATCCTGCTCTCACATCCCCTGCAGTGCTCAGACTGAGTCCCCTGAGTGTAGCACCATGACGAAGGATGTTAGAACAGCTCCTGTTTCTGCTCTACTGAGAAATGTGACTCCAGCAAAAATGTTAGTCGCTCTGTGGGAAAATTTGAACCTTAGAAAGGTATGTCTGAGTCAGACTCAGAAGCTGCTTTGCTGAAACTTTGACTTATCTCACTCATATTTCTTCTCTCCTGGCAATGAACGCTGCCTGCAGAAGGTGTATGTGGTCTTCGGTTAGCTTGCAGTGACCAAAAAACCCCACAACTAGGTTAGTCAGTTAGCAGGTTCAGAAAGACCGTAACATGCTTCTCTTCCTCTTCTTAACTGCTGGCAACGGTCCTTTCTACCAAGATATCATCTTCAGAGGCCAGTTGTAGTCTGCCTTTCTTATCAAGTCTGTGAGTTTATGAAACTGAAACTTCACCCGTGTCTAATTACTGAAAAGAATGGCTCCACCACGGTCCCCTTGACACCTTTGGGAGGTGTAATATCCCCATTGCCCCATATGTGTTGCACCTCAGGTGTGGTGTAGGAGTTGCTGGAAGTTGGCAGCCTGCTCCAACTGACAGAGCACTGGGATAGAGGTGGCAGCTCTGCCAGCAAGCTTCTCTGGGGCTTTGCACGTGTCCCCTGGGTGCCACTATTTCCCTTCCATGCTTTATTGAGGTCTTTAGGCAGCACCATGTTAGTGCCTAGCCCATGGGACCCTGGTCTCTACTGGGGGCCCAACTACACCGTAGTGACTTTACACCATCACTCCTATGGGGTGCTGGAAGATGATTAAAGAAACCACTGTGCAGCATGTTACAGGGCACACGGTCAGTTATGAGGTACAGGGAAGAGCTTTAGCCTTTAGACTGCTCCAAGGAGAAGAAGAGCAACAAGGTCTTGGCTCCTTGGCCTCTCTGGTGTCTGCGTGCCAGCAGCTCCCTGCATGACGTGCTCCCAGCAGCAGCAGGATGAAGCTGATGGGATTCGTGGCAGGTTGGTGTTTCCACAACTCTTTGTCCATGGCTGTAAACCTAACAAGGATCTTACACATATCATGCTGCTGCGGTTTGGAACGGTTTGAGCAGTGAAAGAGGCGGTGGTCTTGACTGCAGAAAAGAAGGAGTTGGTGCCAGCTGAAATTTGGATCACTTCTTAACAGTATTAAGAGATGATTTTTTTTTTTTTTATTTTTTTAGATGAAAGCACAAACTATTTACACCCCGGATTTCCCATGAAAAGCCTCCCATAGCCACTTGAAAGCCAACCTGTGAATTGGTCATACCTTGTCAAGTTCTTCCAAAGTATTTGTAGATGCAGGTAGTAATCCATAACTGTACTGAAGTGCCAACACTAATACCTAACACAAAACACTTGCAAAAGTTCTTAGGTGAGTGCGCTGTAAACTAAAACCCCAGTGTTTCTACTGTGACTCTAGGATCAGTTCAGCAGATTACTCCTGGTATTTCACTTCCATAAACCTCAGTTTCCTCTATGAAAAATACTATTTATCACCTTTGTAAAGCACATTGAGATCTGATGGTGAGTTTTATGGCTTAGAAGCCAAATTCATTATTGATGGAGCCTGAGACAGGATATCTGAATGTTTGCTTTGGCAAAGCTTCAGGCAATGTATATGTGTTGATGGATTCTTCCTATTTGACTTTTGTGTTTTAAGCCTTTGAGGTGCACTCAAATCACCTTTTCAGCCTTTGTCCCACAGGTATGAGGACTGGAAACATAAACTCAAATGAGTCTTTTACATAATGATGTGACTCCCGGCTGGGTTTTTATTTGAGGCAGCGTGTTGCCCAAGACTCACAATGAAAGTGCAAGATGTGGCAGTGCCTCTTATGCTTCATATTTTCTTGCTTCACTTGCTCTTCATTCTGCATCAGTTTGTACTCAAATTAGTCTCCCAATTAAGTTGGCTGCGTCCAAGCGCTGCGTGTATTTGATGCTCGAGCAGACCGGGTGCAGAGTGGGACTGGAACTGAGAGCCTATACCGAAGTCATCTGCTTTCTGGTGAGGCTGCAGCTGCACCCCAGCAGTAAGTAGCAGGTGGGAGCTGCTTTGTCCTGCTTATGCTGCCTCCCATTTGGTAGGAGAATGATCCTGTAGTAATAGGGGGAGGCTCATCTCTGTAACTCAGGGTGGCAGGAAGACTCCGGAGTATTTCTTAGTTGAGTAATGTGAACAAGCACAAAATTCCACCACACTTAGTGAGGAATTATATATAAATTGATTTAATTTGTAAATACATCGTGTCCCTGGCTTCACACACAGGTGTTGCCATTTCCTAGACAAAAGAGGACAAAAGTCCTCTAGTTCAGAAATGGCTCCTGTAGCTATTTTTATCTGTGTCACTCATTTGTTGTGATGTGCTTTTAAGCCCAGCTGAATCAAGGTGCAGAGAAATTAGAATCTATCAGAAATCGGCATGAAGGCACAGCGAGGAAGCAGCTCTTGCAAAGCCATGTACCTGCTGCCTGAGCCTCAAGCAGACTGAAAGAGACAGTAAGATCTTGGACGTGCAGATGAAACCCCAAGAAGTTTCATCTTGGCTACTCTGCTTTGAAACAAAACACGCCGTTGTGCAACAGCCGTCGCTGTGGTACCCTGGCTTTATTACAGAGCTCTTCAGGCACCTCCCCACAGTAGGTGTTACACAAACACCCAGTGAGAACCGTGCCCTTCCCTGCATACCTTAGGGCCTCGGGAGACAAGACAGACAAAGAATGGAAAGAGGAACAGAAGCACAGAAAGGTCAAGTGTCTTGCCCAAGGTCAAACAGCAGGTCAGTGGCAGAGCTGGGAACAGAGCCCAGATTTCCTGACTCCTAGTCCAGCGCTCTATTAATCATCCCCTCGCTTTGTGTTCTGCGGCCTGTTACTGTCCATAGGAAATGTGAGGAAGACTTTCCGACAGCTTCAGAGTAACTTCTCGGTTTTGGAAACTATTGATCATCAACACACTACTGAGATCAAGAGGTCGTGTATGGGACATGGGCACTAGGGGATTCAGAACTGAGTGCTCTAGGTATTGATTTCATTCCAGGACGCTGGAAAGCCATAATTTCATAATCCCAAACATTTATCCTTACTCAGATTTTTAAAGCCTTTTTCTCCTTACATTGTGTACAAAGTGGTTTGTTGTACAGAGTTACTCATCACAGTTAACTCCTACATTGGCGCTTACCCTATAAATTACTTTTTCCTTGAAAACAAGTTACAGCAGTGATTTAGTTAGCAGGACTTTTCTTCTCTGTGGAATTTAGCAACGAACTAATGAAATAGTCATAAAAGCAGAGAGTCAACAGTGCAGTGTCACTTGTAATTCTTACTTGTTTTCATTCCTCACTATACAATGTGTTCAATTTTCAGACTTTTAATGGAGTTATCTTGATTACAAAGTTAATTATACCTGTGAGATTTGTTTTTTCCTCCCCAAATTTTTGACTGGAGGCAAAACTCTGACTAGGGTGGTAATGAGTTATCGAGAGTCTCTTGTAAACAATAGTATAATCACTTTCTTATAGTCATGGCAACAGTGTTTAAGCAATGAGCTTCTCGAGCACAATGTGCACTGTCTCCACTGAATAGCTATTGCAGCACTGAAGTGTATGCTGCTCATTTTCAGAGGTCTCAGGGATATAAATTATTCAGCAAAACAACACTGCTTCAGCAGGCGTCTTTGAATTTGTTGTGTTTTGTACTAGCCAAAGATGGGTGTTTATCTGTGTGGATGGGGCCGTGTTTAATTCTGCTCCCGCTGAATTCAGGGGTGTCTGTCTCAAGCCCTTTCAGCACCGTGCTACGTGTCAGTGGTAATGTTTGCTGTCCTGAGAAATCTCTAACACGGAGGGCAGAAGGGCTCTGGAGGATGCGTGCTGTACGTATGTGTGGTGTGAGAGGGGGTTGCTAGGTGCAGTATGACGAATTTCTTTTAATTAGCCAGGGGTTCGTTACAACAGGGCCAATGCCTTCCTTGACCCAGAGGGTCACCTGCGTTCCTGCTCAGTGGGCTGGGGAGGCTCCTCGGAGAGTGGATGGCTTCGGAGGAAGCTTCAGAGCTGAACCCCAAGACAAGGATTTGCCTCTGACTTTTCTGTTTATTTTGTTCTTTACAGCTCTCTCATTCACATAACTAGACCTGGAGGAAAGACCTTGTTGGCAACAGTTGTTGTTTTGAGATGAGTCATTCCACCAGATTTCAGAAATGCCACCCCAGTGACAGTTGGCGAAAATGCTGCATGGGCTGTTCAGTTTATGTTTTTCACTTTGGAAAATCAGACCATTTATTTAGGGTTCTGTTGCTTTAGAAACCATCTCCAGACACTCCCAATTTCCTTTCCTTCCCTTCCCTTCCCTTCCCTTCCCTTCCCTTCCCTTCCCTTCCCTTCCCTTCCCTTCCCTTCCCTTCCCTTCCCTTTCCTTTCCTTTCCTTTCCTTTCCTTTCCTTTCCTTTCCTTTCCTTTACTTTCCTTTCCTTTCCTTTCCTTTCCTTTCCTTTCCTTTCCTTTCCTTTCCTTTCCTTTCCTTTCCTTTCCTTTCCTTCCCTTCCCTTCCCTTCCCTTCCCTTCCCTTCCCTTCCCTTCCCTTCCCTTCCCTTCCCTTCCCTTCCCCTCTCTCCCCTTTCTTCCTGTTCCCTTTCCCTCGCTGCTATAGTATCTCAACATCTAAGCTTTCTAATGTTAATTCTGATCTGATTGGCCTCTCCTGAACCAGTTTGTGAGAAATACTATGGATGTGGCACTGTGGAACATCAGCCTAATGCAGGATTACACTCTTTATTTCTGTAGATTATGCCAGTTTATAGTCAATTATTCTGTTTTCCAAAGAAGTACATTCACTCTGCTTCTCCAATAGCTTTTTATTCCGTGTCCTTCTAAGCTAGATACTCTTGGTCTTCAGCATTGGGCTGCTTACCTCTATGGCCCGGTTCCCGGAAATAGTTATGCATGTGCCTAATTGTGCACACATGGGTAATCACGCTGAAATCAAGATGTGTAGAATTAAGCAAGTCTAGAAGTATTTCCAGGGTTTGGTCTTTGTTCAAAAAACAGGCCTCAGCCTGACTGAAGTCCACTACGTACTACCAAAATAAAGCTGGATTCAAGACTAATTAGCATATTAATTATCAATTGACTTATTTCCTTAACACAGTTAATTCTATACTTTTTAAAACTACTTTCCAATTTTCCTACAAATCCAGTTGCCCTTCCTTTCACATTCATTTTCCTCGTCACTGCACGGCTCCCAGCAGACCCGAGCTGCTAGCCACACGATCCGCTTTCGTAATGATTTGAGTTCCTATATTTCTTTTTTCCTACCAACTTTGTGCATTGCCATAATGGTTCCTAGGACAGATTTTGGCCAGCTTTTAAGGAGAGAGAGAGTCACAGTGTTTCAGACCTTCACTTCCAAGTGCAGTATTAAATATAATCCTTATAATTACAGCGCTGCCGCTTGGACCACTGTAGTTCAGGCTGTGTCAATATGTCATCAAAAGCTCTCTTTCTTGGGAGCTGGAACTCAGTCTTGTTGATTGAGTTGAAATCTGATGGCCGGCAGCTGCAAACACACACTGTCCCATCCCCCTGCCTCCCTTGTTTTTTTTTCCTTTTACCACAAACTCCTCTTGCTTTCCGTCAAAGCCGTGAGTTTACAGACCAGAGATAATGACTGATTCCAGGCTACCTTATTCTGAGCCACCCCTTTGGAGCCGTCTTGACCATCCTGCGAGTCGTGCCCTGCCTGGGGCAACCTGAAGGCACAGTCTGCTGTCGGTGCCCATGCCGAACCTGAGAGCACAGCACGAGCACCGCCCCCAGCCCACGCACAGCCCTGGCTGTTGGAGCCCTTCGGATGCTGTGTGTGTGTCACGCTTGGCAGCCAAGGAAGCCGGTAGGCACACCTGGGCTGACATCTGTGAGGCTCCTGTGTGAGCAGGGCTGGGAGCGCTGCAGTCTCTCCCCGCTCGTGGCCTTGGCCGCTCGCCACGCAGACCTCGCTGTTCATCTGAGCAAAGGCGTCGGGAGCGGGGCGATTCCCAGCAGCAGTTTGTACCGAAAGTTTAGCACACGCTTATTTAGCCCCAGGGGACCGGGGGGTGGGAAAAAAAAACAGCTTTGGAGAAAATAAAATAAAAATTGGCATCCAGCAGTTGCATAACACGATCCTGTCATTTTGGGTACTTAAAAAACAAAACAAAACCCCAGCATTCATAACCCGAGATATTCAGGTTTTGAAAAGTGCCACTTGCCAATGCACAGAAACTGCTTTTCATAAGGCCTTTCAGTCTGCGTATTTACAGGTGGACCAGAATAGCTCCGCAGAAGTTAATCCAGTCCATTGAGTAAACAGTAGGTACTTCTAAAGGTTTCTATATATACCAACCATGTGTAAGGCCTCTAACATACATCTGTACCGCACACAATACATCTGAGGGGCCCTAGCAGAGTCGGGATGGCTGCTGAGGTCGATAACCCCCTCACTGCTGCTTTGGATGTATGCACGTTCTGCCAGGGCGATTGCATTTGGATGGCCAGTGTGTTACTGAAACGGCCTTTATGTGGTTCCCACAGCGCTCTCTGAGGATGTACTGTCTGTGCTCGAGTCTCCCAGCCTGTCATCTAAGCACAGCCTCTTCAACACAGGTCAGGAGGACTCTTGAGCACGGCCTCACACTGCTTACTTTGGTCACAGGAGTCACACACATCCCCTTTCCCTAGCAAAGTCCTTCCCTGCCGCCCCCTCCTCCACTCCCCAGCCCTATTAGCTGTTCCCCCTCGCTCTCACCTGGGTTATCCCCCTCCCTTCTCTGCTTTCATGCTCCTGACTCTGCTTCATGATGTTGTTTTCCTAGCGTGGAAGGAAGGGCCAGGCTAAGAGAGAGATGCTGAACACATGGCTTCCACATGTGCTCCTCGTCTTCCTTCGCTCTGCCTCTCTAGCTGCCTCTTTGCTTCAGCTGGAATTCTAATGACCACGAGTCTGTTTTCTCCTTAGGTTTCTAAAGGATGAGCTCAGAGCTCCCGCATCATTGTCGCAAGAAACTTAGAGCAGAAACTCCTGTGAGCTGACAGCACGTTAGTGGGCTCTGTGGCCAGTCACTGCGGGCAGTAGTGCTCGTACACTGGGCGTGCAGTTGTGAATGCTCAGGCTCCCGTTCAGGAAAATGCTTGAATATGTTTAAACTCTTCTCAGTTCAAGAGCTCATTGCTGAGCTGGGACCCCATATTGGAGAACGCATCCTTAACAGCCTGCTTCAACGAGTAATTAAGAGTATACCAAACTTTTAAGAATAGCGGCATGTGCACTGCTTTGTGTTCTTAATGCATCATAATGAATAGGACAGGGTGTTGTGGGCAAGGCAGGAAATGTGGAGGCTCTCTGGTCATCTCTTACATTTTGACTCATGCTCTGAGCATTTCTGAGCCCTAAATACATTTTGGTAGTGATGATGCCTACATGCCAATGTAATATTTTGTAACGTACTTGTGTTACATGCTTATGTGAAGATCATTTAAAGAAATCACAGTTAAATGAAGAGCAGCTAAATCTTAGAAAGGAAATGTTCATGCTAAGTTAACAGCATTTCTCTTTGTTGTACCCTTGGATTCCTCTCCTGCATCCAGCATTAGATCAATCTGGGAGCAGCTTGGAGTCCAAATCTTCTTGGCTTATAACATCTAGGTATCTAATCTTTCCTGTATTGAACTGATACCAGTGGGAACTGGGCACCTAATTGGATTTTTGGATCGCAGCCTAAAATCGCTGGAGTGCTTTGGAAAATTTATCCCTGGGAGATTTTGCTTGAGTCAAGAATACAGATGGGAGCCATTTCTCACCAAAAGCAACCATGTGACATCAGCACCTCAGTGAGTGAGTCATCAGTCAGTTCCAGAGGTCAAAGTATTCCTCCTGTTTGCCTAAGAAGTAGTTACCTATTTACTTTCTGAAATGTGGTACTAACATGACATTTTGGCTTGCTGTACAGCAAAGGCATTGCTTTGAAATGCCTTGTATAAAGACAAGCCTTGTCATTTCTTTAAAAGTTAGAAATGCTAGGGAACAAATGTAAAAGGTCTGCTTCCTTCCTTGCTAGCGTGTGTGGTCTAGGAAAAATCCCAAATTGTGCTGGTAAGAGACAGTCCACTCTCTTTTCTTGACGATGATGTAAGTACTGCCCCTTCAGTGGAGGCTGGGTCATTGTTTTATCATTACCTTCTTCTGATCTGTCACTGTTTCTGCTTTTCCTCTATTTTTTTTTTCTTATTTGCTGAACATACATTTTAAAAAAATTAAGGCAATCATGTATTTAAAAAGGATTTACCTGCACAGGACTGTAGGCATACCACACACAGGCAGGTCCCTGCCGGGAAATCCAGTGCTAATGCCCAAATTCGTTCTCTTGTGCTGTTTCTCACCTATGCTTGGTCCTTGCTGGGTCCTGGGACACCTGGGTTTCCTGGCACATGTGGTAGCCATCAGTACCAGCTTCGTGTCAGAGGCCAGCACCACAAGCCAAGGGCAGAAGCAAGGCTGAAGGGCAAAGGAGGAGAGTGAAATTCTGCTGTTGGTGCCTGAATCTTTCTCTGTACAAGAATATGACACATTAGCAAAGGAAGCTTCAAAATTACTCTGGGAATAGGGAAGCAAATCAGTACAGGGCAGAATAATGATCCTTTCAAGGAGGATTTTTTTTTTTTTTAAAAAAAAGACACTGATCCAAATTGACCACGCTCCACAGCGGCAGTGAAACAAGCTCCAAGTGGCCCATGTTTTGTGAGTCCTAGTACAAAACATTCATGTACGTAATACTTGTGGCCTTCCTTCTCCTGCAACGCTTCATCTGCTCAGGTCAGGCTTTTTAATCTCTTTTTCCCCATCTCCTGCCTCCCAACCCTCTCAGTTTGAGCTCCCATTGGCACCAACCAGCCGTGAGTGCTCTGGGGGGAGTCCGGAGCTGGTGCATGGTGTGGAGCCGCCTGCCAGGGCTCCTGAAACGGGCTGTAAGGGTGAGAGACTGCAGGAGCCATGCACCTGAAAGCAAAACAAAGCTGCCTGTAGCGAGTCACAGCTAAGTTCTGTGTGAACAACTGTGCTGATCAGAGTCTCCCATGAGCCTCTCTTATCTAATCTACCATATCAGTATCCTTACCGCATTTATTACCTTGTTATCAAGGAATGACAGGAAGGAGATTGGGGTATTGGTAAAAGCACAAGGCAGAGAGGCAAAGCTGAGAGTTAACGCTGAGCAAAGGTTAAAAGATCTTGACCAGCAGGGCTCTGGGCATTGCAAACAGCAAACCTCGTCTTTCTGTGTCCCAATGGCGTTGTGTGGTCAGGACCTGGTGGCTCAGCCTGTTCAGGGCCGGGGAGTGTGAGACGCCAGAGCCTGGGAATGAGTTGTTGAAAGGTTTCCTGTGTCTTGGAGGGATTCTCAGCAAAATGCAAATGCAAGGCCACAGATGTCAGTAATACCTCTGATAATTCTACTCTGGAACACTATTAATGAGATTATCATTCTGAACACACCCTGTGGTTTCTGCTCCCTTGGATTTCACTCGATTTGCCTGGGGAGAGTGAGACAGAGTTACTGACAGTACTTGTCTCCACTTAGTTTTACTGGTGGCACCCCTCAGTAGATCATAGTTAGGATACCCCAGTTAATCCGATCTCCCTCCCTTTTTTTGTGTGTCTGCTTTTGCACCACAGAAACACTTCCAGCAATTCCTCTTGCTACTGAGGCAAAGGGCTGCCTACTTACACATCAGCAGAAACTCAAGTGAGTAAGTTCTGGGAAAGATGCTTCACACAGCAAGTAATTCCCAAACAGCAAGTCAAAGGGGGGACTGCCCTCCTAGGACATAGTGTCAGAAATGAGCAGTGGACCTACGAGAAGCCACGCAGAAAGCTCTCTGCCCTCACAGGTAGGGGATACTGCGGTGTCAAGTCTTTCTGCAGGAGCCAGCACGAGCCACACAGCAGCAGGCACAGCGCCTTCCCCACTCATGACAGGCAGATGTGCTTATTCATGAGCAAGTGGGACCTGGGGTTGCTGTGTCTAGTGGCGAGGGACACTTCCTGTGCGAAGTGACAGGTCCTGGAGTGGTTGGGTACAAAGCAGAAAGTGAACACGTAAAACTTTGGCTAGGGCAGGACCCTTCGGTTTTGTACGTGAACTCATGATTTCTGGATGAGAGAAAGGAGAGAATCTGTACCAATAGCAACAAGGCTGAAATTTCAGCTGGTTAAAAAGCCATTTGATCTTTGCTCTTGTGGAATCCAGTCTGATCTCCAGCTGAGGCATCCCCTCGGGGCTCACTCACATCCTGGTTCATGTCTGCAGCCACCCCCAGCGGCACATGGAGGAGAGAGGGGGGAATGTCACGGCTCCCCTTAGGTTCCTGAGCCTACTGCCAGGAACTCACCTGCAGCTGAGGCAGATTAATGCAAAGATCCATATTATTCTTCTGGGTCTGTAGCATTTGTAGGTTCTGAGGCTGCTGTGGAAGTGCATCACGCAGTTCCTGGAGTCCCAGGAGGGAGTTCAGTGTTGTGGTGTCTGCAGCAGGCACTGTGGCTGAGCTGATGACAACTGTTCACAGAAGAGAGAGTGGTCGTGTGTCCACTGAAGAAACAAGAACCAAACCTAAAATTAAATTTTATGTTCTTAAGCTAAGGAAAAATAATATTGAAAACGATTTTCTTAGCAGAACTCAGCCTGGGTTGACTGGCTTTGTTCAGGTCATCAGTATGTAAACAGAAGATAACCTCTTTTTTTTGCATCCTTGTTCAAGTTAACACATAGAGACTTGTGTGCTAACTGCTGTTTCCACCACCACCAAACTCTAGAGGTCAGGGACCTCTAGAATTAAATTTATGAGCTATCATAGTGTGGGCTGCAGAACCAGCTTTTTTAGGGTAGCAGCTGAGAGACTCATTTCCTCTGTGGATGAGCCACAGAAACGAATGCATAACACACCCTGGCCATCGGGTTGTATTTTGGCACCTGTGCTGTGCAGATGTCATCCAGCAGCCGGGGTGAAGCAATCTCAAAATGGCATCAGACATATCAGTAGGACCTCATCACACTTCAGGCATCATGTAAAGTAATGCTGATGTCAAGGAGAGTTAAACTCAGCGTTAGTTAAGGGTATCCAGCTTGCGGGAGTAGCTGCAGCTCCAACCTGAGCCGTGTGTTTGTCTACCTGAAAGCTCACCCTCTTAGTTAAAGCACTTGCTGTCTGCATCAGAAAGTCTCTAACCGAGTCTCTTAACCTCCTGAGCAGGTTAAATCTGGCAGAGGGCATGCTTTAGAGCAGTTCTGAACTCACTTGGACCGAAACCCATGTAACTGAGGTACTGCTGGTAATGCACCAAAATCCTTCGCACGATTCCTGCTTGCAGCGTTTGCCCCGAAGGATGGACAAATTCACCCACAGGTCATCCTGGACCAAGGCAGCCTTCAAACCCCCTGTACAACGGACTGTGGCCTGCAGTGCCTCAGTCAAACGCGTGTTAGCAAAGGAGGAACAGTGGTGGGATTTTGCCGTGAAGCCTGCCACCCTCACGTCAGTGGTCCCAGGGAAGGTTTGTACCTTCAGGCAGGCTCATTCTGACACCAGGCGTGCTGGAAGCACGCTGTTACCTAAGCCTCCACTTAAGCCTCAGTACTTGGTGTATTATTTGCATTTTGAACTTTTTCCAGAGAAATCATTTTTTCAAATGTTATAAAAATAGCTAAATAATTTTGTAAAGCCTTAAAGATGATTTTTTTTAAATTATTTTTTTTTTCATCAGGATTTCAATTGGAAATGGCTGATCTGGGGCCAATTTACCTTCAAAATTCTACTTTGTCCACAAGAAGTGAGTCTGCCTGTGGTATTTCCAGCCTACAAAGCCTTTTACTTTAACGAGACCCTCAAAGCTAAACCAGCAAAAGCATATTCCAAACAAATTATAATATTCCTTAAGCCAGGAAAACTATATCCACTCCTGAATTTGTGCTGGTGAGGTTTAATGGCAGCAAACTTCCATGCTCGTGCCGTCGTACATGCTCTCACATTATCCCATAACAGGGTAACTTTCCTTGCATGGAGCAGGTTCTTGACATGTCTACGATGGGCTATAAAAGTGTGCCTGTGAACATGCCTTTCAGTCTTTTACAAATTGTAGAACCTCTAAAAGTTCTCCAGTGCAGATGAAGGTTTGCTTATAACTAGTTTAAGCCTCAAGGCCGTTGACTTCCTTTCCAGACTTTGCTTTCACAGACCCTTCAGAAGTAGTCCTCAAACCCTCAAGGGTCTGCAGACCACAGCTTGAAAACCACGAGCCCTCACTTTAAGTAAGACTTTTGGGGCCTTCTGGGCTTCACTTCCTATTGCCTTGCAGCTTGTGAGGTCTTATATAGCTGTTCAAAGGGAGTAAAACGCTACCAGATGGGGACGGTGGGGTTCAGTCCCGCTCCTGGCCCTTATTTGCACAGGTGTGGAGGATGCCAACGGAAAGCAGCGGCAAGTCAGGCCCCAGCACTGCTACTGCTCCTTCCCCATGGGGATCACGAGCAGTGCTGGGGATGGTCCTGTGCACGGCATCCTCAGGCTGCTGTCATCCCCTGAAAGCCAGGCCTGGCAGTACACGTGGCAAGGATCAGGCCCTCGGACACCGTGGGCCTGATCCTAGCGAGTCTCGGAGCCTCGCTCTGTGATTCTGTTCGCACCCTGGGCAGGCTCAGCGATGCTCACACGTTCTGGTTTTCATGTCTTGTACACGCAGCCACAACCTTTTCATTTAAGCAAAAGTACACTGAGTTGTGCTGAGCATTTTGGTGCTTTTTCCTTCCTTTGATCTCACCTAAAGCTCCGTGCAGAGGGGATCAGGATCTCGACCACCGTCTCCTTTCACGCCCGATCATTCGCCCATGTCCAGGGGCTGGGTGCAACACTCTCCTTCTCCACGCTACGAGGGGAGACGGGCAGGGGCTGCAGCGATTGTTTGCTGTGTTGGTGACTGTGGGGTTGCCATGGAAAAGCTGGAGACTTCAGGGGAGTTTGTGTTGTGGTGGGCAGGGAGCCAGCCTGCTCTGACTTATTACAACCGTGCGAGTGAGTGAGCCGTGCAGAACTTTATCCCTCTGTAGCGATTCCAAGGCAGGAACAACAACAAAAATAAGGATGGGCCCGCTTTAACGAGCAGGAGTGCAGTGCACTTTACTGAAGCTGATTGCATTAAATACAGGAGATGCAAAAAAATCCTTTGCTATTTTCCATATTTTTTTTCCTTTTTTCCTTATTTTTTTTTGGCAGAACACGTCCACTCTCTTCTAAGGACTGAATTCAGAGCAGTGCAAATAATGAGATCTCAAGTAATCCTCCTGGAAGCCAACAGGGCTCTTTAATTGGCTGTATCTGTACAGAAAGGAGCATTTAGAGTTCTGCTGAGCCCGAGTCCATTAAAGCCTTTGATCTGTTCCAGAAACAAAAGTGGAAGCAGACTATACTGTTTTCATTATCTATCCTGAATGAAGTGCAAAAAGTAAATACATAGTGTAAACAGGGAAAAAAATGAATCAAGGCCCAGATCCAGCAAAAAACTATCCTCATACTGAACTTCCCATACTCTGAGTAGTGCCACTATTCCCTGGAGGTGGAATTAATAGCAGTGCGTGCCTTTTACAAAGCACTTGCCACAGGCAGATCTCAAAGCAATTTATTCCCTCTGAGTATACAGCGACTAGGTATAGGTTGTCGGGATTATTCTGAAGTATTACAACACAGCTGCATTGTTTTATTTGTTGGAAGTGTGACTTCTCCCTGCAACCTTGGCTGCCATGCCGTGTTCTCATGTCATATTCAATTGATCCAGAAGCACAAGCCTCTTCCAGGAGTGTGTTTGAGCAGGTGGGAAATGGCAGGGTTGTGCTCTGGAGTCTTCTTGCTGTCAGGGCTTCTTGACATTGATAAAAAAATAATTTTCTATAGCAAACTATTCTTGTGGAAGTAGTTCTCTGATTTTCTCTTTTAAATCAGAATTTCCTACCTAACTGTTCAGTGCTCTAACAAATGCATCTAGGAATGTTATTTTAATGTTGTAAACATTCACCATAAATTACCATCTTGCAAAGCTCCGATTTCTAGAAGAGCAGGGTAAAGCAAATGACTTTCTTTAGGATGTGATCAGAGAACACCCAGGGAAATCTTGGCTCCATGGCAGTCAGTGACAAACGTCTGATGCTTGCAGTCCACCTGTGATCTTACTCGGGAGGTGAATCCTGCAAAACTTCTGGCAGTATGAGACTGCTTCTGAACAGCAGCCAACAACATCACCTGTTTTCTTTCAAAGGTAAAAAACCACCTGTGTGTATCGTCACAGCCACTGATGTTAGCCTGGCTGGCATTATTTGGAGATAGAGCTGGGAGCTCTAACCAGGAAGCTGGGGACAGATATTGCTGACATGGAAAGTGACAGAAACACCTATTGATTTCACTGGGATCTAGATAACAGCTAAAGATCAGATACCACCATGGGATCCGGCCATGGTTTGTCTGTGAAACCCTTGTCACCATGCTGTATCTCATTGTATTTAACAGGACATATCTTGGGAACTGATTTTCCATATACTTTGGGGCTGTGATGTCCCAAGAACTTTACCACTGCTGCAATGAGAAGCTGACTAACCTTCTGTCCCAAATACAGCAGGACAAAGCAATTGCTGTAAATGGTCAGGTCTGATAAAGCCGTGACAGTTTGCACTAGCAGAGGACTTCCCCAGGAGGTTGGACAGTTGTTGCTTTAAAGCTACTGCCCTGTTCAGAAGGGTTGCTTTTATCCTGCCTTTTTCTCCTCTTTTGCTCTTCACTGCTAGTTTTGTGATGTTGCTGGTTCAGTACAGAAATTTGTGTCTTCCACACAGAGGTCTGGTAGCTACCTGTTCAGCGACACTCGGCTTAATGAGCTCTGCAACATCTTTAATGTTTCCTCACAGCCTGCTGTGCTTGGGATGCAGCGTGTGATAAAGACCAAAAGTGAGGGACGCAAGAAGTGCATTCACACAGGAAACTGAAACTGCTCTGTCATTCATTCCTGTAGTGCAAATAACCCTTTCTTTAACCTCAGCTTCCTGATTCTCGTGTGGCTGGGGCCAGATTTGCCACTGGTGCAAACTGGTACAGCACTACTGATATCAGCTGCAATGCACTGGTTTACCCCAGGAGGTAATTTCTTCCAAGTCTTTTCAGTAACAGAAGTAAGAAAACAACAGATGCAGATGGACCTAAAAGCGGTGAGGTCTTATGAAATAAAGGGATTGTTTTTAGCAGTTGGTGAGCATGAAGGCTGAGCTTGTTACTGACACTTGGACCCAGCTGTACCACTGCCTTCCAAAGGAAAAATTCTACTGAGTGCACAGTGAAACTACCCACAAATATGTTTATCCTTAAACTGAACCGCATCTTGAAAATGCATATTCTTTTGTGTGCTGCTCCATCCAAAGGACTACTGATGTTTCTTTCTCTAAGAACTTTAACGTTTCTCAGCTTTTCTCCCACTAGCCAGAGAGGAGCTGGCTGGTATGAGCTGCAGCAGCAATCTTCTGAGGTTATGCATGCTGTGGTGGCAGAGAAATTTGGGAAGTCAGCTTCCGAAGCTCCTGTTTTATTTTCCTTCCCTAAGGGAGACATGGTTTTAGCAGCTATTGAGCCAGGCCCAGCTAAGGAAATGTCCAACAGCAGGGTGAGCTCTGTTAGCTTATACCATTTCCAAGCACCAGATACCAGTATCGATCCTTGTGTTCTTCTGCCGGTATTAGGGAATGAAAGCTGGCAGGACTGGGGTAAGGGGGGCAGAGGAGTGCAGGAGACCTCTGTGTGCACTCCTTCCCCTTGGCGCCAGGTGCTGGCTCTGTTTGCATCAGGCTCCCATGAGCTGCAGGGCAGCAAGAGAGGCTGCTGGGGAGAAGCCATAACCTCGCCTCAAACCTAGCTGCAACCTCCTCCTGATGGCTCTTTTAGTAGGCAGCAGAGTATAATGCTGCTCCTGCACACACTGAAGTCTTCTCAGGTTGTCTTGGTGGCGTCTTCTCACTGATGCCTTACCTTCCGACAGGTAGCAGCACTTCAAGCTAGCCAAGAGAGAAGGAAAGGTCACAATTAGGAGATTAATTACAGCCAAGGGTGGTGGCAGTAGCATGGACAGCTGCGGAGATGAGGAGATACCTATATTGCCAGGCCTCCTCCCCCCAGAGTCCTGCTGCTCCAAATGGCTACTTCAAACTTACCAAGTGCTGTGAGCTCCTGCAGTATTTCTTTATTCCCAGCCGGGCAGAAGGTTTGTGGAGGTACAGGCAAAGTGCCGCGTGTGGCATGTCAGCACAGCTGCAGGAGTGCGCCTTCCTTCTGCTGGAGCTGGGGAAGGCAGGTTTTCCACCTCCTTGGGTTCACCTCTAATGGGGAGGAGACATCAAAGATAAGCTTGTGAAGTGGATATGCTGGAAGCTCCTGGGGGCCTGGGAACTGCTTTCTGCTGTGGTTGGTTGATGAGAAGCTTAACGTGAGCTGGCAATGTGTGCTTGCAGCCCAGACAGCCAACCGTGTCCTGTGCTGCACAAAGAGCAGCATGGCCAGCAGGGCAAGGGAGGGAATTGTCCCTCTCTGCTCTGCTCTTGTGAGACCCCACCTGGAGCCCTGCGTTCAGCTCTGGCGTCCCCAGCACAAAAAGGACGTGGATGTGTTAGCATGAGTCAGGAGGAGGACCATGAGGATGATCAAGGGGCTGGAGCACCTCTCCTGTGAAGACAGGCTGAGGAAGCTGGGGTTGTTCAGCTTGGAGAAGGCTCCAGGGAGACCTTACAGCGGCCTGCCAGAGCCTGAAAGGGGCTGCAGGAAAGCTGGGGAGGGACTCTTTGTCAGGGGTGTGGTGATAGGACAAGGGGAATGTTTTAAAACTAAAAGAGGGGAGGTTCAGATTAGATACTAGGAAGAAAGTCTTTACTGTGAGGCTGGTGAGGCCCTGGCACAGGCTGCCAAGAGAAGCTGTGGATGCCCCATCCCTGGAGGTGTTCAAGGCCAGGCTGGATGGGGCTTTGGGTGATGTGGTCTGGTGGGAGGTGTCCCACATCCCCCCATGGCAGGGGGTGGAACTGGGTGGGCTTTAAGGTCCTTCCAACCCAAACCATTCTGTGGTTCTATGATTATTTGGTAGTACAGCTGCTTAGAAGTTGGCCCACATGTGTGTGACCGAAGGGGTCCCCGTCCTGCCACGTTCTTTCTTCCTGCTGTTGCAGAGACTGCCAAAGTCCGTGAGGGCAGCACCAGGCCTGCACTTCTTTATGCTGTATTAAAACAGGCCACTGGTCCAAAACAGCACGTAAGTGCAATCCTAAGCTTCATTGATCCAAACAGGATTTTGAGCTGTGCTGAAAGTTGCGCACAGTTTGGATGAACACGACCACGCTCCTTTACCTCGAATGAGTGACTTTTTGTTAAGAGCTGGGTGGGAGGGAGCAAGGGATGCTGCCTGGGGTGCCGCAGCACACGTGCCTGGGAACATAGGTTGTGGGTGGACATGGAGCGTGTAGGGAGCGGGAGGCGAGAGGGGAAGGAGAAGAGATCTCACTGTTACAATGCCCTGAGCTTCCCTGGCAAAATTACAGAGGCCTTAAAAGGAGCCGTAGACTAGGTGGAAGCAGCATTAAAAATAATTGCATTATGCTGCTTTGGTAATAACCCTCCCCTTGTTCATAACTCCATCCGCGCCTGAAGTGCCCTGCAGTAGTTGGGACATGTGACAGCTAATAAATTCATTTACCGCGAGGGCTGTTTGTTTCAGCCTCAGAACTGAAAGTTCACCTGCAGGTGCAGCGGAGGAGCAGAATGCAGATTTACAGCTGTTGTGGCTTACTCCACTCTCTGCTACAACAAATCATTTTGTTAGGGAAAGAGGCTCTGCTGTTGGCCAACCAAGACGTGGTCAGGAATTTGAAACGCTGCTTTGTTAGCTTAAAAGAAAGCATCGACGGAGATGTCAGGGTGGGTGTTTTTTTTAAAGATTTAGTGAAATCTGTCATAAATCAGACACCGATTAGAACCGAACAGAATGTGCCGTGTTTTCCGCCGTCATGTGCTATCTTCTTCCTTCACCATCGCGAGGGTGAATCAAGAGCAGGGTTTTAAAGTGTTCAGCTTCGAAGGCCAGTTATTACTTCCGCCTGTGATCCTGCCTGATTTTCTGAAAATGAGTCAGTCCTTTTCTGCAAGAGTTTGGTGCAGGCTGAGCCTTTTCTCCACGCTTCGCTCTGCAAGACAAAAAAACATATTGCTTCACAGGCAAAGCAAGTCTGCACAATAGAAGACTTCCTTACAACGAGGCTCTGCCAAGTCTGCTCTCAGCCCTGCTCGGAGTCATGTTACTCCTCAGCAAGGTCATACAGGCCTAAAATAATCACTGATGTTTATCTTTCCCAGAGGATATTAAGCACCCCCAAACACCAAGGCAAGAAAATCTATGAATCGAAAATAATAATTAAAAGCAGGGTTTGTACCTCGGCTATCGGTAGGAGAAGAACACTGTGGCTTTGCTTTTTCCCATGAATATTTGGTGATCTCACGTGTGTGGGGCTGAGCCACGCCGGCAGTGGGGGAGGAAGCGCGTTGCAATGTTTCATTGATGTTACATCTCTCTGTTTACTTAGAAGCAGTTTGTGTGCATTTCTCATCATTACTGCCGCACCTTGGTGTGTGATTTTCTTACGCTGCTTTTGTCGTAGGCAGAACCAGAGGGCAGCTTGGGGCTGTGATATAGCCTGGACACTTGCCTAAAGGTGCATACCTGGCCACTAGCTGCACACCTTGTAGATCTACGGCTCTGCAAGCACCCTGGAGAAGGAGCAAAGCGCTGTCAGCCTGCTTCCGCAGACGGAGGAGGAGGAGGAGGCTTGGGAGGAGCAGGGGCTGGCAGAGCCGTCTCCGCTCCCTGCCCGGCGCCGGTGGCTGTCACACCGCAGCTCCATCACCTCGCCGCTGCCTCGCCGGCTCCCGAGCGGGCTGGAGCAGCTCCAGCCGAGCAGAGAGGCTGCAGGAGGAGCTGGGAGCCAGGAAGAGTAAGCAGGTCTCACTCTGAGTCAGACTTGCAGGGGAAAAGCAGGAACCCACAACCCTGAGGCCCCAAATCACTGGGATTTTAGCCCATTCAAGGGTGCCTTGTTAACTACTTGCAGTGCAGGAAAGCAAATGTCCAGTCTGCAGCCCATCGTCCCCCGCTTTTCACACTGCACATTTGAACACCCATTTATTCCAGCCTTCTCTCCAACGCTGTGTTGTTGAAGCACTCCTCCCGTGCCCACATCCCCAAAATTCAGATCCCTCCCTCCCATCCAGCCGGCGAGCGAGAGACATCTCCCTGCCGCCGCTGGTGAGACGATGCACGTGCAGGGGGATGAAGCGCGCTCCACGCGGGCTCCTCGTATTTTGACAGACCTTGCTGGAGGATCTTGCTCCGACCGGCGGCAGCAGCGGTGCTGGCAGATGCTGTTCGAGCTTCCCACGCAACGCTGGCAGCGCCTGTGACCCGCCACCACCGCCCCTCCCCGGCCCCCCCTCCCTCTCCCCTCCGAGCCCAGGCCGGAGTCTATCTTGGGCGGCGAGCGCTCCCCGTGCCAGATTGCGTGGTGGTTTTCTGATGTGAACAGATGGGACTAGGGGGGCAGGCTACATCTGCTCGCTGAATTCTTCCACCTTCGCAATTGTTTGCAAATGGGGGAGAGCTCGGGGAGGCAGGGAAGCTACGGGTTCGGGCTGAAAATGCTCTTTTTCCTCTAACGTGCCCAAGAGTGAGCCTGTGCTGCGTAACTAAAAGTTTCAGGCTGACGAGGAAAACACCTACTGGTGCAAAGAGCTTCCTTTTCTCCCTGCAGAAGCAAAGATTCCCTGCTAATACTTTCTTCGGTCCAACTTTCAAAGGCCCAAGCTATGAAACCTCCTCGGGATGCCATCCCACAGCCTCGTGCATCAGGGTGTCTTTTCCCAGATTCACATTCCTGTTTCGATCTCTCATTGCTTTTACGTAACTGATCTTCAGGAGGGCTCAGCTCTCCTTTCTCTGTGTGTACCAGACAAAGGCAGATGTAAATAGCTAACGGAGGCTGAGTGCTCTGTGGAAGATGGGCCCTAAATTCTTTGCCTCCCAGTTTGTTTTTTGTGCCTTTTAAACATTTGCAGGTTATCTCTGTTCTCTTATCCCACTTATTTCTTGTCAGACTGTCCATGCCGCTCCTCAGTTTCCCTCATAAATCACGGTTTTCTTCCCTCCTGGCCCCAGTCCTACCTCATGCCGAGAGGAAGTTGGGAGGAGGTGGAAAAAAGTTGGGTTTTGGCCACTTTTCCCCCTTCTTCTTCCCAGGCTTGCCAGGGGATGATCAGTCCCCCTCCCTCTCACCCTCTCCAGCACAGCATCACCGTAAGGGCTGCCCAAAGCCCATAGTGCTGGAGTTGCACCCCAGCAAACCCACCACCTGCCAGCACAGCGAAGGGCAGCCCCGTTGCCTCAGCCTTGCTCACGGATTCCCTCCTGGGATCCCAGCACCGGTGAGATCCAAGCGCTTCAGCTCATTCCTTGTGTCCATGCTCACTCCTCTTCTGCTTGTCTGGGTATGTTGAAGACTGATGCCCTCTGCTTGGTGATGCTGTGCCATGAGTCTAAGTTCTTGGAAAGACAGAGGGAGCTACCTCCTGTAGAAATGAGTGCCAGCTGGCACCCTAAATACCTCTAAGGCTTTGGGTCTCGTAGTGTGCCTGTTTCGGGCGCTCATTTGCCATCCTTCATTATTTTCAGCCTCTTTTCAGAATCTGCACTTTCACCCCACCTTGCTGGGTGCGCATAATCCGAGTAACTATCTTCCACAGGAACAAGGTGCCAGTTTTGTGCCTGAATTAAATTTCAGCTTCCTGCATTTTCTAACTGTGAGTTTATTTATATTTGCAATATTTCTCTGTTTTCATTGTTCCTTGCGGTTTCTCCCATTCTGTTCACAGTTGGCAATTTCATTCCAGAACTGTTTATTTCTTCTTTCAGGTTATTAATAAGTACTAAATAAAATTTACCTTAATAAACTGATTCATGCATTGCCTCGCAGGGCAAAACTCATTACATTTACATGAGCATCAGCATTTGGTTATGAACCTTCAGCCAGTTTTCAAACCACATCACAGTGGCCCTATTCTGACATGCTGAATTATTTCTCCTTTTAGATGTTATCCATTGGCAACTGCGTGTTTTTAACAAAAAAGGAAAGACTCATTTTAAATGTACGCTGCCTATTATTTGGGTTTCCTTTTCCCTCTAGATGTTTAGCAAATTATTATGTCTTGACATCGTTTTCATTACTTTACTGTGAAGAGCAGCCAGATAGAAAAGATTACGGTTAATACAATCACTCCAGAATCAAAAAGTAGTACTATGCCTCCTTTCCTTATTTTTTTTTCTTCCTTCCCATTTTAAACTGCCTTTTAGAATATTTTTGAGCAGGTTAGTAAGTCTGTGACCAAAGGAACCCATGCTTTGTGATTCAGCCAAGCAAGGCAGTCAGTGCTGTGGTTGAGCCCAGCAATAGAGGATTCAGAACAACAACTGCTTTTCAGTCAAAGCCTGGCTTGGCATTCTCCTGGAGTATTGTGTAAATTCTCTCTCTCTGGAAAGCAGGACTATCAATATTTTGATCCTCCTGGTGACATGGATTCCAGCTTTAGCCTTATCCGAATCAGTCCTTACGCTTCCCACCTGAGTTGACCATTATGTTTGTTCCTAGGCCTGAAGCAGACTGACGTGCTGAGGCAGCCAGGGTGATATTCCCATGTGAAATGTGTCCCCTAAATTCAAAGGGCTCCTTTAAAAACTTCCTCGGTAGTGCATATGGACGGCCTTTCGGCTGAGCTCAGTGCTGTTACATGTGGTCAGTCAGCACCCACAGGAAATGTTCTCCTGTGGCTATTCGGGCTTCCCAGATGGGACACAGGCTACTTATTTCTGTAGAAAACTCCTACAAACATGAGAAAAATACCAAGGACAGCAAAGAGCAGAGGTTATAATAAAAATATCTATGTCTTTTCACGAGGAAAAAAATACGGGCCCATAATTCATACAGCTATGGCCAATTTCTCATTGGCTTTAGTCAACTCGTGTTAAAAACTGGCTGGGGACAGCGGTTTTGATGTGGTTTGAGGAGTCCAAGAGGAGACACATGACGCTATAAATGACATTTTAGGCATAGTGCTGTTTTCTTGAGCACAGAAACAGTTTGTATCTGAGCTGGATGCAAACCTTACTTTGTTGGTGGTTGCAGGCTTGGTTTTCCCCGTGGTTAGGGAGTGACTGGGGGCTTTGAATGGTGATGCAGGAAACGGTCATCTCTCCTTGTTCCTTAAGGAGGCAGGTGCCAATCCTATCATATAACTGTGTAGGAGGTTTGGCTTAAATAAGATCTTAGTCTGCATGCAGCTATTGAGTCCTCCGGCGCCCTCCTCCAACAGGCGTCTCAGGCATCTCCAGCAGAGCTGATCTCCCTGGGTTCCTTTAGGGTCTGCAGAGAGGAAAGATTTGGTCTGTGAACATCCAAAATAGGTCAGAGAAATTGCACCTTAGAAATGCTCTCTCTCTTCCACTATGCCATTTATTTATTTATTTATTTTTAAAAGGGAGTTGAGTGAATAGCTCCCGCCTAGAGCTCTATAAACAGGTGAAATATGCCCTGCCCCTCAATGTTTGCTAGAGGAGGAGAAAGGCAAACAAGACCATTTTAGATAGAGGCAAAAGCTTTTGGGATACTTCCATGATACAGGTCCAACAGGCCCAAAGGCATCCCTTGAGGTTTACTCTCCGTACTGACAGCAAGCTCACATATAGGCTTTGGATCCAACCAGAATACATCCTCTGAAGCCTCAGAGATATCACCCGCCTGGGCTTGTCCCATGGCTCAGCATGCCAGCAGGCACATAGACAAGCTCTGTGCCAGGAGAAGGGACAGGAGGTGGCCATGGGCCATGGCACAGAGCACTTGGCATTGGAGACCACATGGAGACATGGCATAGAGCTCTGTCTGCATGGCTGCTGGCCACAAGGAGAGGAGACCACCATGTCTTGGACTCGGGATTTATCCCACTGTCTTGGAATTGGGACGTGAATGTCCTCACATCCCAGTGGCACCTCCAGAAAGGTAGTGAAAGCTTCACAAAAAGAGGTCTCCAGTGCAGTCTTGCTGTAGACAGCTGTGCTGGTCAGCAGTGATGGTTTAATGAAATGAGTTTGATCCATATCAATTTTAATGCACAGGGCAGAGGTTGAAGAATAGGTGCTCTTTATGCACATGGAGAGTTTGTTTAGAGCCTTTTAACATCTCAGTGTTTTTCCCTTCCTTGCCAGGTTTTTAATGGTAGGAGAAAAGTATCATCCTTGCAGCTCTGCCAGCTCTGTGATTTTATCATGAGCCAGTGTTTGCTATTTTGCTTAAAACCCCAGCTTCTAGAAACAATGGATTATATGAGAATCTCTCAGCTCTGATTTGAAAAACAAAGACAATTTCTAGTTCTTTTGGTGTCAGAAAACTGGTTGAAACATGACCCCAGTTATATCCTAAGAAATCCAAAACCATATTTGGAATTGATTACGTTTTTATGTGCGGGTTTTGAAGCCAACAGTATGATTTTTCTTTTGGAGGGGGGGCATCTGACTCACGATTTTTGAATGCTTGGGGAGTGGTGCTATTACATTGGGGATACCACTGGTGTTTGGTCCAACTCTGTTGAATGATTTCTGACATAAAGAACTTCAGAGGATTAAAGTAAATAAATGTTTTAAATTTGTAAAAAAGTGCAGGCCAGATCCTTCTCTTAAAATACACAGATCATGCTTTTATTTTGTTCCTACTGAATAGCAAAGGCATTGAGCAGATCCCATTCAATCCCTAAAGCCCAACTGTAATCCTCTTTAGTGTGCACAGAGTACCTGAGTTGACTGCAACATAGGCTTGACCAAAAGGTCCCATCCGATGAACGTTCAGCCACTTTAGGGATGGTGCTGAGTTTCTGGGGCTTTTGTATTTCCCCAAAAGCCCCCTCTGTGCCTGTCAGAATTAGGCCATTTCATGACAACTGTGTAAATGCTACTCTCAGGCAGCACAATTCATGGTCACAGTTGGGCAGCACTGCCGGCTGGGGAAAGAGGCATAGCATGAATTGCTGCCACACAATGCAGTGATTCACATTTACGTGGCTTAGCTCTACCTGAGGCTGTGAGCCAAATGCTGGACACCTGCCTCTGAAAGTCTCCGGCCAGCCCAAACGAGACTCTGTGAGTGCAGTGTTTGAGTGGGATGAAGATGGGGCTGAGCCTGTCGTGGTGCGTCAGGTGGCAGAAAGCAATACCAGCCTTGAGGGCAGCAAGAACAATTCTTTTTTTAGGGCTGCATTTCTCAGTTTCTGGGTTTAAACAAAGGCAGATGAGAACACCAGAGGACATGGATAATGAACCTGCTCCCTCTGGGAGCCCTGTAACACACACAGTGCCAGCACCTGGTAGCTGATGCCATTCACCGTGATGCCAGTGTTTGTCCAGAACACATGGTAGGTTTGGCATTGCTGCCATGCGTGCAAGCACCACAAAAAAGAGTCTTTAATTTATTGGGAACATACCCTCACTTGAGCAAAACCTCTTCCAAATTACCCATAAAACAGGGCTAAGGAGCATTTCTTTGCTGAAAGCTCCATGGGCCTTTCAGATTTATTTGGTGAGCCACGCATTTGTAAAAACACTTCTTGGGTGTTTGCCAGTAATAATGTGAAAAATCACACGTGGGATGTAATGGTTCCAAAGGCCCAATATTCTTTCTCCCAATGTAATCAAGACACTGACTGAGCCCAGGAGCCAAACTGTGTCCCTGATTACTTAATTTGATGGGGTTATGTATATGGCCCTGTAATTAAATGAGGCTGGCAAGTCCTGTGCTTGGTATAAAATTCATTACACTCTCGGAATGATTACACCTAGGGGGAGTTTGAACTATGTACTCTCCACTCCTGTCCCCATCTTCATGTATTTCTTTCATTATTTTTTACCTTTGTTGCTTTGAATAATAATTACCAGATGTTAATAACCAAGAGGCACAAATTAGGAGCATGACTGCATGATCCATAATGGCGAGATTTGGGACGTTTAAATTTTGCAGTGCTGCCAGTGGTTGATGTTCTGGTTGCTTAGCCCAGGGCAGAAGCAGATCTGCTGGAAAATAATTCCTGAAGACCTTGTGCAACAGATGAGGGTCATGGCATGGTGTGAGGCACCCCTTCCTTCTCTGCACGGGGGTGAGAAGCGAGGTGAGAGTTGGGCAGCAGCAGAAGGGCACCCACTGCCCTTGATCGGTGCGGGAGGCTCATGGGTCTAGAGGCCAGTTTCCCATTTAGGCACCTGGCTCTGGGGTGGACTTGAGTCCTGATGGCGCTTTGCAGTGCCGGATTTACACAGACACAGATGGTGTTGGGGAAACATCCCCTTGAAACACATGCCATTATTATGTGGACAAGTTGAGCCTGGCTGCCTCGAGTGGATTCACCAATGTTTGTTAAGGAATTGGTCATCTTGCACCTTTGGTTTGGTGGGATCATGAATAGGCTTCTGCTTTCTCTTATCTATCTGCCTGTTGCATATAGTTACCTAAAATGGTCTCAGATTCATTGATATCTGAATGTTTGGGTTCAAATTGGCCAGCAAATATAAGAATTGCAGGCTAATGCTAGGCAGATGCACGTACACATGGGACAGGATCCCATGCACTTCTTTTCTTTAGAAAACCAAGAAAAAAAAATCCCTCCCTAGTAAAAGAGGAGTCTGGGGAACACCACGATGCATTGCTTAAGGAGAGCTTTGTGGTGAGACCTTCAGGTTCCAGCATGCGTGAAGGCCTCGTCCTGACTTCCTCCACATGCCGTGATCAGAGTGAGCACCAGCGGTGACTCAGCTCCCGCACTGCTCGCTGCGGGTACTATCTGTGGTGAGACTTCCCCACCCCCGGGTTTTTCTTTTTCAATTGCATTTTTTCTCCCTTAGCATTTGGTGTAGTGGGCTACAGCAGACACTTGGATGTCGTGTCCTTTTTGGAGCGTACCCAAGAATGCTTAAGCACCACATTTTTACCTGATGTGTCTTGAGTAGTCAGCTAGCAAGCACAGTTTCCGCATTTGTAGCTGATGGTTGTACTATATTGCCTGAGCACCCTTTCATTTCAGTACCCAAGAAGAAAATTGTACTCATGCCTAGGATTGCAGTTAGCCATTTTGGAGAACTGAATGCAATCAACAATCCCTGCCACAATTGCTGATTCTGGGCCAATATTTAAGAAGACAAGCCATCAATAAGGACTTGGTGCAGCAAAAGGTATGGTCTTCAGCCCACATTGGGTGCCAGCAGGGAGGAACAGCCCATATTGTTTGTTTTCATTGATTTCTGTCATGAGAGGGACACAAAACAGGTGATAGGGATCCTGCAACAACCAGGTAGGCAGGGTAGATAGGCATCACTTCTAAAGCAACACAGCCCTTTCCAATTCCCACCTCCAAATTCTGTTCTAGTTAGCAGAGTTTTTAAGGATATATTTAAGGAAGTTTTTAAGACTGCTGCTTCAAAATGTGTTGTTGTTTTTGGGCTGAATCGGACGCCAGGTCCTTTAAGAGTGCTGTCTTTCTGTGTGAGAGGCATATTCAAAGCTGCAAGTGAGAAATATCTTTCTATCGCTATTGTTTTCAGAGAGATTCTGTTCCTACTCTGACATTTTTGGTAACTAACTGACAATTAGCAGCTGAGGTGTTTACTGTTTATTATGGTGCCTGCTTTTCCTCTCTGTTAAATAAATGATCCAAAGCTACCTTACAGATCACACCTCTTTGTCTGCCGTTGTTGATGGATCGTTTTCTACTCAGAATGGAAATGATTAAATCATATAAGAAAGGATCATGCTTGCTGCTTATTCTCTGGCATCATATATGGAAAAATATTGCAGTTGGTTGAATTGTCTAGTTGAAATTAGCCTTTAAAGGAAAACAAAACAGAAGGGAATTGTGCAAGTGGGTTCATTAGGGCTTTATCAGAACAAGGAGTGAGTGGTGAAGAGGGAGAAAAGATGACGGAGTTCATGTTCCTGCAGATTAATTTATCAGTCTTTATGGGTACATGAAAAGAAAATTATGGCTACCTATAAAGGTCTAATTAGGGCATCTAGTGTAAATTCTCTGCAGCTAATCTGGTACAGTTCATAAAAAGCTAACAATAAAAACATAATGATGTGTTGCATTAAATGGGCAATCTTCAGCAAATGGGGCTAAATTAAAAAAAGGTCTATTGGAAAAGTAGACTCTTTACAGGCCTTAAACTGAGGATAACTCATTAAATGCACAGCATGTTTTGCTGTTTAGCCCAACAGTGACTAATGTACACTAGATGTGCATTCCTGGGAATGTTTCTGGCCTTGGGAGCAAGTCAGAACTTCTGGTAAAACCAGTGCAAGTCACACCATGAGCACTTGGGCAATAGTTTCTTTTTTTAATGTTTCTTCACAGTTCTGAACTTCATTACACAGCCCAAGTCCTGCTGGTGAGCATTGCTTGGTGTGAGGAACCCAAACTGGAACAATTCCTGAGACCAGGCCTTCGTATTTGGGCCTGGAGAGTAGGCATTTGAGAACTAGGCAGAGGTATGAGTTAAAAATCTTGCATAAAACTTCAACTCTATCTGAAAGGAGCAATTCATCACTGTAATTTGAGAGTGCAGAAAGTGCACTCTGAAAAGCCATCTCTAGAAAGCCTCCAAATGTAAAAGCAGTGTGAACAGAAAGGAAAGGGAGTTTATTCCAAATGCTGTCAGAAAGATGTTTTTCCTCACTCATTGCTTTGACCAGAGCACTGTTGTCTGGTCTCATGATTGGCTTCCCCTTCTCCCTGCCACTGGTCGTGAGCCACTAGTCTCTGCTTCAGGGGCTCCCTGCTTCAGGGGCTCCCTGCTCTGTCCTCACCTGCGCTGATTCTGCTGCCCTGACTTGGCCCCCTTGGCCACTTCTTGAATTTTCAAGGAAGCCTCTTTGAAGTTTGGGGAGGAATTTTTCAAATGCACCTAACATTGAGTACATTTTTTGCCTCTACCTTCAAACCTTCTGGAAAAATGTTACGGGCAGATGCTCAGACACAGCTGAACAACCATGAGGGTGGGGAAGCTTTTGGGACTTAAGAACCACGAGTGCTGGGGCTCTCTGAAGTGCTCTGTGGAACAAGGGGCTCCAGTGCACATTTCCTCCTAGAAAAGCAGTTCAGATACCTTTGAGAGAAGGCAGCTCCATTCCCATGTCCCCGAGCTGGACAGGAAGAGCATGGAAAACTGCAGAGGCCTGTCATACCTTTCATACCTTTTCCTCTCCATACCTTTCACTGCATGCACAAATAGTGATCAGCTTGCTGCATAGCATACAATTAGAGGTGAGTAGATTCTTTTAAAGTAGTAGAGTTTTGTGCATAAATTAACCAGATGTTATCCTTCTCACCGTAAAAGAAACAGATTTAGCAATTACATTTACATCCACACGCTAGTAGGCCGTTTCAGCAGAGGTTCCTGCTTCCCTGGTGTGACTGCCAACAAAGAGAATTTTTAGGTTGCGGACAATTGGTCTAATTGGTTGTAAAATAAACAATTTCAAAGACCTGGCACTCTTCACATGCGCCGCTCTTGCTCTAAATGTGTTTGCGATGCATCTGCTGGTAGAGAAAAATGTTGCTGTACGTGTGTGAGCTGGAAAGCTGTAAATTGTTTTTCCTTTCTTTTGTTTCTGTTTATCTGGGCTTGCAAATATTAAGCAGACGTAGTTCTCAATATGGACAAATGCACTGCAAAATGCCACTCAGCTGAGGAGATCATAGCTGCTTTTCAATTATTAAAAGCATATGCAGAGGAATAAACGGCACAGCTAATTTCAGAATGAAAGCTTGCAGCAGATGCATAAGCCCTTGTGAGCAGAGGTTTAGGTAACAGAAATGCTGATGCCTTCAAATACGTATAGTGAAATCCCCAGAGACAAGGAGGGCTGAAGGTTGGCACAATCATCAAAATAATAGCTTGTGTTTTCGGAGAGAATGCCTGTTAAATGCCACATAGCCCAGCTCTTCCAGTTACACTGCTGACAAGCGTGGAGTTTCTTGTGTGTCTGGACTGGCCTGAAGAGAGAATATGTCCGAACAGGTCGTGACTGAGATGAACTCTGGGTAGTTTGATGAAAAGCGTTTTTTCTCTTCCTCTGTACATACTCCTGTACAGGCTGGGCCTCTCTCTCTCTCTCTCTCTCTCTCTCTCTCTCTCTCTCTCTCTCTCTTTTCTTTTTTCTTTTTTTTTCCATTTCTTTCTTTCTTTTCTTTTTTAAGCCCAGAGGAAATGCAAATGATTCTGTGAATCTGGCACTTCTGCCAAAATTAAGCTCTGGAAGTAGGGCTGAGATAAGGGAAACGAGAAAAGACACGGCTTTGTTACCACTCTCCACCCCTGCAATTTCTTTTTAACAGCCTTCCTGGGAGAAGGGAGAGGGATGAACCTTGGTAATCAACGTCTGCCTCAAAGCCAGCACTTCCAGGAACCCTCACCGGTGTCTGAGAGACTATAACTGTGGAATTTCAGCCATCAGTTGGGGTGTTCAGAGCAGCTTCAGGGAGTACTGTCATGCATCCAGTTCCCTCTGCTCCTTGTGAAAATCTTGGCCTCTAACCCAGGAGAGCTTCACAGCTTCCAGCAAGCAATGAGAGCCCATGGGATGCTTACCCTTCCCAGCAGGAGAGGATGCCCAGGCTGCTCCTCTCACGGCAAGGCAGGGTGTGGTGGTTTTACCCAGTACATCGGGCTGGACCATACATTTGCGTGGGGAACCTGCACCATCGCTGTACCCAGGAACACGCCATAGCTTGCTCATCGGTAGCAGTGGGGGCCTCTGAGCAGGGACATTGGGTTATTTTGTTGGTTTAGGAATCAAAATACACAAGTGACCTCCTTCAGCTGTGTGTGAGAAAGGACATGTTTGGGTTGGCAGAAAGGTGCAGCAATATCTACAAATTTCCTTTCTTTTGTCAGTTTGTGTCGCAATTTTCATGTTGTTTAAGTGTGCAGGAGAGTCCTTTTGTGTCTACCAGAGTCATTTGTAAGCACTTTTCTCCTCTTGTCCTATCAATTATTTACAAAAGTAAAGCAGTTTAAGGACAGCCAGACTTCCAGGATATTCAAATCCTCTGGCACCATGCAGTAGATAAGGTAAATATTTTTATACCTTATGAAATCAAGGGGCTCCCGGATCCTTTGTAGTTGACAAGGTAGTGATATTCCCCTTACACCCTTCTTGAAGTGTGTTTGTTCCCAAACACGTCATCTTCAGGAAGAATTTCCAATATAGGTTTTAGGGCTTCCTGTAGGGGCAAAGCCCTCCCTTTTGCTTGTATGGCTTCATGTGCTGGTGATACACGGTGGAGCAGGAAGATGCATAGGCCTCTAGAGAGCTGCCTGTGCAGGATGATGCTCCTTTCTTCAAGACAGGGCCTCCTGCTTGCTTGGGAATGAGCACACCTACTCCAGGTAGACCTGGGCCAGAGTCACCTCCTGCTTGGGCTTCAGCCCTTCCAGAGGGCCTTACAAAGCCTTCACCTGGCACTGGGCTTCAGCAGCCTCAGGGAAGCTACGCAACCACCAACCCAAGGCCTAGAGAAAAGATTACTTGGATACATTTTTTCTACAAACTTTTCCAGCTCCAGACAAACACTTAAGCCCAAACGCTGCCCTAAAGGTAATATAGACAGAATTTCAAGTATGTGAGACAATATTTTTCTCAAGCAAGTACAATCTTTTCACCTCTCTATCCATCTTTGGATGCCACTTGTACCAGAGATCTGTGGGGGCTTGGAAATCAATATTGACATGAAAAAAAATAAAAATCAATAACAAGAAGGTACTAAAATGGACATGTCTAGGCTGTCTGCAACAGGTGCTTACCTTGGTTGTGATTCAAGCCACCTGCTACCCGTGGTTGGCTTACTCCAGCTCCCTGTACGGGCCATGGAGGGAAAGAGGAGAGTCCCTACAACAAGTAGGTTTCTTAGTTTAGACATGATGCCAGGTGAGCAGGTTATGTATTGATTGTGCCCAGAGCCAGGCAATTTCAATGTACATAAGCCCTTCTTTTGACCTTAGGTACCAAAGCAACAGGGTGCTACGTTAGATACCTAGAGGAGATGGTCTGAGGAGAGCCCAAAATATTTACAAAAAAAGGAGTACCTTTGTGATGGGAACGTCATGTACAAATACCAGAAGCTGCATTCCTTTCCCAGAGGATCCGCTGGAAGCTGTTGGCTGTGCTGTCCTACTTCCAGGACTGAGCAGCATTTGGGCTGCACAATTCACACCAGACACTGCTGTTCCCAAAGCCAGCCTCCCTTCACACAGTGCTGCGTTTATACAGGATGCTCCTGTGCTCTCACTTACGCTTCCACATCATCTTCACCTAAGACCATTCCTTCACAGACCAGAATTATTCCAGCAAGCTGGGTTTTATTCTCTCACACACAGATCTTGTGGACAATTATTCACAGGGAAAATATTTATCTTGTTTTTCCCAATCTCATTTCCACACCTGCCAAATCGCCTCACCCTTTCCAGCTCCTTCTAATGCCCATGAAGATCCCATTGTATCATTCTGGTCCGTTTTGTCAGCTGAAGAATGTGTTGGATTGGGCAGGTCTGGCTTTTTTTGCCAGCTATGACAACTTGTTTGAATGGCTGCTAGTATCCGTGGGACAATATGATGTTCTGATCTTAACCAGAATGGAATCGGACTTCTGGCACAACTCCATCACAGTCAATGTCATTATTAGCAAAAAGATTTACCCCATAATGGCCAACTTCATTTGGTATGTGCAGTGAATTCATCCATTTGTGATAGCCAGTTCTAATCCTACTAATTTATTTATTTATTTATTTATTTCAGCCCCGGATAGAAAGTGATAAAGTAAAAATTTTAAGCTTGTTCAAAAGTATTTGACCCCATCATGGTTGTACAGAAAAACATGTGAGCATTTGAGCAATATGTTAACATTAACAATATAGCTTCAGAAAGCTGGTAGTGAGTAAATGTTGTATTCTTTTCATTATTTGCTTTTTTAAATCTCCTGGATTGCTTTTTTAAGTCGGTCTCATGATTTTGTGGTCCAACTCTTGCGTTTTAAACCCTGGGGGTTTACAGTAATATATGTAACAAATTTTACGGCTTATTTTAAAACAAGTTTTATAAACTATGGATCTTAGGCCAGCTGCCAGATATTAGGAATATATGGTTACTTCTCGATAAAAACTTGCTGTCACTGAAGAAGATTTATGATTGCAACAAGATATGAACTGATAGCTGGGGTTTGAGTCCAGCCCATGCAATAGCAGAATTTATGTGCAGTTTCCTCATCTTTAATGAGTAGGAATGTGATGTATTTGAACCAGTTGGTGCAAACTGTGCTTGTGGGAGTTACTGTTCGACATGACTGCGACTGGTTACGACCTTCACCTAAAGATTTCAGCTGGATGAGGCTCCACGGGGGATGAGGCTCCACAGACTAATCTTTTGAGTGTTCACCCAGTTGCGGTGCTACTGTTTCCCACATACCTTGGCCGTGATGCCTCGGGATGCTGAGCCTCCTCAGTACCCACTGACCTGGTACATGAAAGCACCCCAAACAGGGCACACGTTGGCTGGCCTCCAGGCACAAAGCAATTTGGGTCCCTGCCTGCAGTGCTCTGGGTGTAGCTGGGATGTGCTGGGAGGGAAAGGAGCCGAGCCAACGAGAGCAGGAATGCCAAAAAGATCCAGAGGGTAGGGTCCAGTGTCCAAGCCCTTGCCCTGGGACAGTGGCACAAAATGATGAGGCTGCTGCCCAGGGAGGCCAGCCTGAAGGAGAGACTGAATGGGATAAATAAAAACCTGATGCAGCGTTATGATGTATGGAGTAAAGTCACAGGAGGAGCTCATGAAGCAAACCCTGTGAATGAATGTAAGTGAAGCCCTTGACTTCTTTACAGAAAAGATAATTGATGAGTGTGTTGAAAACACAAGGTGAGATAACAACCAACCAGAAAAAGGGGAGGTGAGCTGGCCCAGGAGCCTGTCCATGACTCCGGCTGTGCCTTGCCGTTTGCTCAGAGCAAGACAGCCAAGGAAAGAGGACAAAGAAGCTGAAAAACTAACATCTCTGGATGGACATGCCAGAGGGAAAGGAGGCAGTGACCCTGCCTAGGTGACCCACACGGCTTTGGAGGGAAGGCAGGGAGAGCCACCTTTCCTCCATATTCTTGGTTACAGTTTGGTGTGCACCTGGTACACAGGTGATGGCAGGGAGAAGAGCAAGTGGCAGGGAGGGAAAGAACAAAAAGCAGCACCAGGAAGAGAAGGGAGGATGGAGAAAGCACAGCCACACAAATAGAATATTTTGTCTTCGGCAGTGTTTGCTGCAGCACTCATTTGCTTGAAGTACAATAGAGAGGAAATCTCTGAGCTGTGTTATAAACACATCTCCCAGTGCTGGTTACACACACACACACGCAGAAAGAGCTCGGGTTTCACTCCTGTGAGTTATTATTGTAGCTCCGCAACCTTGAACTATATTTATAGTCCTGTAAGCTGCCGAATTGCAGACCTGCTCCTTGTTTTTTCCTGGTTGTAGACAGCGTGGCCTAGAGGGGTGAGCACAGCTGAGACAGGCGGTGGCAGGGCTTGGAGCCTGGCCGCTCAGCCTCTGTGTGGCCATGAGCAAATCCGTGCCTGTCCATGCCTCAGTTTCCCCACTGCTAACAACAGCACGGGCTGTTACCCCGAGGCAATTGTGAGCGCTTTATTAGAGCTTCTTGGATTTTGGCATAGATGTGTCTCCGTGGAGCTCGGCACACCAGAGCCCTGTGTCCACTGCGATTTCTGGAGGGAATATGTGAAGGCTTGAGAGCTCCGCTGGCTTCACAGTGATGGCTAAGACAGTGTATCTGCCTGCTACAGAAAACCTCATTTTCTTGCAGAGACAGGCACTAGAGAAGATTAATTATGTTAACCTTTTCTTTCCCAGCCATCGATTATAGGTAGAACAAGGCAAGAAGGCGTCCAAGAGGGAAGTGAAAGTCCCCAGGTCCCTGCTGGAGCTGCGGGTGCCTGAGGAGGTGGTGGCTAGCCCTGGGGTGGGGAGCTGTGCTGGTGAGGCCACCTGCAGCATTCACCACTTCTCATTGGTCATTTGAAGCCTAAAGTCTTAAAGACCACAACACGGCATGGCTTAACTCCCAGCTCCCAGGCTGTCCCTTCTATCACCAGCTCCTTTATCTCTTCTAGATCTCCTCTCTCTAAATAAGAAGCCCATGGAAACTGTTCTCCCTATGATCCTTCTTAGCAGGCCTGTGATGTGAGGAAAGTGTTCACACAATTAGATTATTATTATATATTCTGTTGATTTTTTTTCTTTTAACTTTTTATTTAAACAAATAGCTAATTCTCTTTTTTAATTTTCATTCCCCTCAAAGCCTCTGTCACATCTCCAACCTTAGGGGCTGCTCAGAAGCAGAGAGCGCTTTCCTTTTTCAGCACATTCCTGTCCTCCGCTGTGTTAAGTCCACGGGCCAAAAGATGATGTGATTCTGGCAGCCCCGTTTTCATGTTGAAAGTGTGCATTGTGCTAAGACTCCTTCCCCCTGGAGTCCTCTTATGTGCTCCATGAAATGATGAAATCCGGGACTCTAACTCAGCAGCTAATTAGAAGGATGATAACACCTTACCCCTGGGGGCTTGCCAGCTCGCCCGGCAGTGGCAGCAGTCTCGCCTTGGAGGACGGTCTCACTTCAGTCTCCAGACCCTCCTGTGCCATGATTCCTCCAAGGGTGTAGGTTTCTCCCCACGGCCCGTTCTGCCCCATGGCTGAGCCCCACAGCCTCCCTCTTGCTCTGAGATCCCTGCAGCAGGCACAGCACATTGCTGACACAAGCTGTGACGTTACATTGCTACAAGAGGGAGGATTTTAGGAGACACAGCTCTCACAGTGTTTCACTCAAGTCCCCTGAGCTACTGTGGTTCCTCCTAGGTCATGTCGTATGTTTGAAATCTAGACTTTCACCATTACTTAGTGAAAACTTCAGAGTTGTCCCTTACAGGAGCTGAAAAAAGCTTGGAGAGATGAACATAGTGATTTCAAAGCTAGGAGTTTGATAAAACACTTCCCTCCTTTACTATTGCTTGTTTTTTAGGGGAAAAAATGAAAGGAAAGAAAAAAAGAAGAAGAAAAAAACACTTTTTTGAGTCAATTCCTGACTGTAATTTCTGGGGATGGGACAGGAGAGGCTGAGTCAGAATTCCCGAGCACTCGGCACTTCCATCCTGCTTCATCATCAAGGATCTTACAGTGCTTTTGCTCTTTGAATGAGTTAAATTTCATCACTTCCCCAGGTCAGGAAAGCCTCTGCTGGGTTCATTTGCAGATGTGATGGGCAAAACCTTTAGGTCTGAGCTTTCCAATCTGTATACCACATTAGATACCAAAGTTAGAAAAAAGCATCAAAATATAGTGGGATTAGAGTGTGTTCATCCAGCCTTCTGCTGTCAGAGGAACTAAGTATTACCTGGATTAATTTGGGGTTTAACCAGCACTGTAGCCTGCTAACACCAGCCACCTCCTCTGCCCCCATGGCAATGTCGATGACAGGCTGAAGGGAGGGATTCTCACAGTACTACGTAGTAGCGCCCTCCCTTCTTCCCTTTTTCCTTCCCTCCCCGTTGTCCTCTGTGTCCAGGACCATGGCAGAAGCATTTGAGATGCTGGAGCCTGCCCAGCACCTCCAGCTCCAGAAGCATCTTCCTGCAGACTTTTGTTCCCTGTACTTCTTGGAGGTCTTGCGCTGAAGAAGCTGACTGTCCATGGACATCACCTGCACACCGAGGACATGAGAGCTGCTGTGGTAACAATGGCTTGGACACAGCTGGGTCAATAGGGAGCCATATGAAACCAGCAGAGGTGACGTGGATTACCCCGGGACCATGGTGGGGACATGTGAGTGGGTGCTGGTGCATGTGGATGGGACATGCTGGGAGCTGTGGAGGGTGCTCCAAGAGGCCGGGAGGGCTCCTTGAGCTACCTGTGTGGTGAGCCTGAGGTGTGCTGACCTGCTGATTTTCACAGAGGTGTCAGGACTGCTCGCCTTGGCCGGAGCTCTCCAAAGAGCTGGCTCCAGTTGTGCACCTCTAGCTTCCCTGCTTGGACCTGCCCTGGCTCAGCTGGGGAGAAGCTAAGGCACCACCTCAAGGACCAACAATATCTGCTCTCAGAAACTGCAGAGGATCGCTCTGGGCACACAGGACCAGACACAAACCTTTGGCTGGGGTACCAGACCTCCTGAAAGGGCTGTGTTCTCTTCTCTCAGTGCATGTCTTGCAGGCAGTGCTGCACAAACAGGATTTTTGTGAGAGTGGCATAGTACAACACAGTATCCTCAACCGCAAGGCTCTGGGTTAAAATCTGTTTTGCCTCTGTATCCTGACTATCTGAGCAGAAAGACTGGCTTAGCTCGTAAATGTGACTTCATAGAAACATGGCAAAAGACAGAGATACCTTAAGGCAGTAAATGCTTCCAGATGGGGGCATTTCTGGTGAACTTTTTACTTCTGCCTCTAAATGAGGCGCTGTAAGCATTTTACAAAGATTGGAAAGATTTGAGCTTTAGGGTTAAGTGTGGATGAGTTCTTCCCTTCCCTTCCCTTCCCTTCCCTTCCCTTCCCTTCCCTTCCCTTCCCTTCCCTTCCCTTCCCTTCCCTTCCCTTCCCTTCCCTT
>CM021731.1:195312070-195403168 GCA_011075105.1 Heteronetta atricapilla
CCTTCCTTCCTTCCTTCCTTCCTTCCTTCCTTTCTTCCTTCCCCTCTCTCCTTTTTTGTAAACCAAGACAGCTAAGAAGACAACAGGAAGGCCAGAACAGTGCCTTTTTAAAAAATGTAGCTTAATATATTCCTAGAAGCCTGAAACTGAAGAGAGAACAGGCGAAAGAGGAGAGCAAGCAAGTTTTGACAGTAAGAGCGGAGAGCCATTGGAACATCTTGAAAGGAACTCCTCTTGTCTTAGGAAATTAAAAAGACGTGTGTGTAGCTGCTAAAAAGCCTGAGAAAAGTGTCCGTGGCTCTCAAGTAAGGCAGCTCTGCTGAAGGAAGTTTGCAAGAGCTAGGAGTAGCAGTATCCGTGCCTTTAATCTGGTCTTGGAAATTATTAGTTCTAAGTATGCTGGAAGGAATTAAGACCAAACAAGGGTTTTCGGTTTAGAATCTGAGTCTTTGATGCTTTACGAAAGTAATTTGATTGCATCAAATGGGTCCCAGGGATAGGAACCTTAGTCCATAAATATCACCGATCCACATCATTAAAAAAAACTCAATCTGCACTTTTTTTCCCCCTTCTTTTTGCAGTGCTAATATTCTTTGGACGTAAGAGGCCCACAGCTGAATCAGCAGGGAGATTGATTTCTCTCTCCCTTTAAAAGAGAGAAAGAAGGTCCCTTTGGGTCAGGGTTAAGGGCTTGGAAGGGGCCTAATGGGAAAGTTCATCTCACAGCTGCCAGCGGTATATAGTACCAGGCCCATGGATAACAACAGGATGTGGGTTTTGAGCACTGTCAGCTCCTTCATGATATATTTCTTTTTAATTTTCTCCTTTTAAAATAATACACCAGCAAAGAACATTCTTTATTATCATAACAAAATCTCTGCTCCAGTGACTCTGAGACGTTCCTAATTGTTTTCAATCTGTCAGGAGCACTTGCTGTTTGCATTTCTGCAACCACTCAAGAGATTGCTGTAAAGAAAACAAACAAAAAAAAATGGCCCGGGCTGACTCAGGGGCTGGGTAATGGGTTGCAGCACTTTCACCTCTCACTCACCGCCTGCACCGGGAGCTCAGTGCCGAGCCGCTCGGTACCGACTGCTCCGCACCACTCGAGCTTTGCGACAGCCAATTTGGAGCTGCTGTTGGTGCCTGAAGTCACCAAACAGACACAGTGACAGCCAGCGAGTAGAAAATAAATTCTGGTGGTGGTGGAAGGAGAACACCGCAGTCAGCCAAGGGAGGAGATGGAAAGTGGAGGGGAAGAGTGCCTGCAGCGTGTACCAGCATCATACTGCCAGTGCCATGAACAACAAGCAGCAATGCGCTTCCCTCCGAGAAAAACCCCTCTGATCTAACCTTTCACGCTGCTTCATGTGAGAGCAGAACAGTTTCTGGGAATGGCTTTGTCCTGGCTGGTTGCTATAGAGCCCACAAGAGCAGGCACCACCAAGTAAACGTCTTCCTGCCTGCATGCCCATCAGGGCTCGCTGTGCCATGGAGGGCAGCGCCCAAGGGGCCCAGGGCCTCCTGCAGATCTCTTCTGGCAGGGCTGGGGCACGCAGGGCATGGGAGGAGCGCCCAGGAATGTTCCCAGCATCATTCCCCATGCATGTGGGTGTTGCTTCCCACCGTGGAGCTGGTGTCCTGTTACGGTTTGGTATCACAGCATGAGCTGCGGGTTCCCCTCGGGCTGTACGGGATGGGTCCTACCCATGCTGAGGAGCTGCACAATGAAGGCCGAGAAGGAGCTGCCCCATACAGCTAGCAGGCTGGGCACTGTGGCAGCGTTCACGTTGCCCACTAGAAGTGCTCAATGTGTGTGTCACGTCTGTCCCGCTCTGCTGGTGGTGTAGTGGTAGATATGATGGGCTATCTGCAGGCAGGCTGGATCTCTTCATGAGCTTGGTGATAAGACACGGTGGTCATGATAGCGTTATGATGTACCCCATAGCCTGAATCCCGGCCTGGTGGACATGGAAGCATGGAAGGCAACTAGAAACAAACAAACAAACACACAGGTGCTGTAGATCAGTTCCATTGAGGTTTATTCAGGATGGCCCAGGAAGATGCAGACAGGACCGAGCGCTGAGCTCCTAACCATGCGTTGCACCGAGGCCGTCCTCCTGTGGCTCGCTTGGACATCCGGGCTCCAGATGTCTTTCAGAGGAGAAGGAGCTGAAGAAGACTCAGGTCTGGTTTTGTGTGCATAAACAAAAAGCAGAACCACGGGAACTGCCTATCGGTATGTTTGGAGGTCGCTCATCACCCTGGCATTTCGCATGCCCTGAGCTGCTGGTGGCTACCAGTACCAAGAAGTCCACACAGAGCTTGGGGCCCCGACCACCCTTGAAAAAGGTCTGGGTGAAGATAGGGTCGGAGCAGAGCACTCGGAGAACAGGGTGAAGGACAGGAAGGAGGGCCTGTGTCAGAAAGGACTTATCCTGCCAGTTTGGAAGTCATGGCTCCATTTCTTGCCCTGCCACAGACTCCCCACAGGTTCCTTAGGCACATCCTTCAGCTCTCGTTGGCTCCCTCCCTGCCACGTAAAATGGAGGTGTCTTACCCTGCCTCACCAGGCAGTGGTAAAAGATGCTGCACTTCCCATTTACAGGGCTCTTCGTGGTTGCACCAGTATCTTAAAAACTTGGAACCACCTCTGGGAATCCCGCTCTGTGTAAGCACTCAAGAGTGGAGAGAAAACATGAGATTCCAGCTCACCACTGCTGTACAGAGGGGGCAGTGGGGTCTTTTAGGTGGTTTCCCACCTGTTTTGCACCAGCACAAGGAGCTCTGCTAAATGCAAAGCAGCAGTTAGGCCCCTGCCTTCCCACAGGAAGCGCTGGACACAGAGATAAGCTCCTCCACGTTAACACGCAGATAACAGCAAATCTCTAGTAACCAGGAACGTGGAACGTGGCAGCCCCAGTAGCTGCCGGCTGCGTGGGGGCTCTGTCCCGTGTTTTATGAAGAAGCAGAATTGCCTTCCCCTCTCACCACCTTGGGAAGGGGGAGACAGATCCTTGGCTCGCTTTGCTTGCCAGGAGGGCTTCTGCTGCTGCTCCCTGTCCTCCCAGCACTTCCCGACCGCCTTCGCTCCCTGCAGCAGCTTGCGGAAACAAGCGGACAGGAGGGGAGCAAACGAGATCTAGAACAAAACAGAAAGTATGCTCTCATGCAGGCCTCGTTAATAATGGAGATTGAGGGAAAGAAATGCTGAATATAAGTGATATTGCTGGTTGGGAAGGGAGGGAATACGCTGCACTGCTGTAAAGAGGCAACAGGAAAGGTGAAGCCTTTCAGGGTTCAGATCACTCCCCTGTAAAACAAAATGTAGGTAATTTCTCAGTTGCCGCAAGGTGTAGCCAGGCAGTGGGATGATAAATATCACTAATAAATAAACAAAGAAATCCCTCCTATATTGAAATTTTTATTCTTTCCATCACTTTTCTTCCCTTTCAGCTCAAAATCTCCAATTTTGCCTCTTGCTGCTGCCTCTCCAGAGAATTCAGGTTCCTGCTGCCATGATAACACATTCCCTCGGGTTAGGTGACCACGGGCCATGGAGCGCGGCGTGGCGAGTGCCTGCCTCGTGGAGGCATGCTGCCAGCAGTGGCTGGGGCTTAGCAAGTAGTTCCTTATTCTGGGCCACTGGGCTACTGGCTGGCCCACGGGCACAGTGAGGTGCAGGGCAGCAGGTAACTGTGTAGAGAGCACACATTGCTCTGCCCATCGGTGTCTGCCATAGCGTGACATAAAGACCCCTTCAGTTTGCCGTCCGGGCGTTCTTTCTCTTTTATGCTGGCCGTTAATCTCAGAAATGCATACAAAATTGATTTCCTTTTTACGACATTGTTTTCAAATGACTCTTCTGTTTTCTGCTTGGATTTTGGCAAGCCGAGTGGCTTGGGAGCTACAAGGAATACAGTTCAGAGCTTCTCCGAGTGTTTCAGTGCCTGTTGCTTTCCGTGTTTCATTGCTCGTGGGTGTACCAAGGAGTCCTCAAAGAACAGGCGCATCAGGCTGGTAAAACATTGCAAGAATTAAAGTATTACTTCCAAATCAGAAATGAGATCCTCCTGAGATCCTCCTGAGCTTACAGAAGTAGATCCAGGAGTATGGATCCTAAATCATCTAGCCCTTTGAGTGTTTGTTTTTTTTTTCTTTTTTAACTACAAAATCCAGAAGGAGAACCCAGGAGAGTCAATTAGTTTAATATGCACGGCGCTTCTGCAGAACAAAGTTCCCAAATAGTGAAACTTCCCCCAACAGCTCTCCCTTCGGCTGCGAACAGCGAGCTTACATGCAGGGAGGGGGAAAAATGCAGCCACATTCCTTTCGCACTCCCACTCGCCTCTGAGGTTCTTCCACTTCCTTCCTATGGCTTTTTTTAGAACTGTAGTGTTTTTCTCACGTCCGGCAACAAAGGATGTTTTGTGCTGCTGCCGAGGTTGTTGGTTTCTTTTTCTTCTCTTTTTTTTTTTTTTTTTTTTTGTTAACTTCAGATGCCGCTATCATGTTCGAAAATATCACTCTCGTTTTGTGTGGGAGCCCAACTTTTTTCTTGGTCTCTGGTACCTTACAAGCATGATCAAATGCTGGGAATTTGTTTAGTTGGTTGAATTCTCCCACCAGAGTTGACATTTGTATTTTCCTGGAACGTTCTTGTTTACTTAGAAAAACCGCTGTGTTGCAGCTCCGAAGGTAGAAGCTTGCAGGGATTTCTCTGCCCTGTTACTGAATGAGCAATGGCACGCCTCCCGAATTAATGTGGTGCAGCTGTGAGCAGAGCATGGTGCATAAAATGTATAGCTCGTAAACACCCCTCCCTCCCCAAAAAAACTCCCGTGGTGTTTTCAGTAAAAAAAAAAAAATAATAATAATAAATGAGGGAACAAGGAGGTGCTGATCAATAACAGGATGCCAGTCTCCAGCCTCTAGGGGCTAGATCCAACTCTCCCGTTTCTGGTAGTGGAGAAATGCATCCCGGTTTAAACCTCTGGGGTCTGAGATATCCTTGTCCCCAGTCACTATAGCTGGGTCTTTGTCACGGTGATAAATGGACCATGGTCACACACACTGACATTACTCACCCTGAGAAGGGAAACTCCAACCATTAACCATCACTGTGTCAGGGATCCTGCATATTGGATATTCCAGCGTTCAATGTTTCCAATTTATTATAACTTGTAGGCAGCTAGACAAAGTAGGGGGAAAGCCCAAAGACAGCCTGGAATTGTACCGTAACTCTCCAAAAGCTTGAACATAACCTTTAAGCCTACCTTCAGATCCTCAGACACGGAGCATGAGTTGCAGAGTGGGCTTGATTTTGACCTTTTGCTCAGCAGTGCTGCACAGGATTGTTACACCGTTGGCTTTGGCTTCTGCAGGAGGTGGTGCACGAGCATCTCGGAGACAGCATTCAGCTCAGGGGAAAATATAAGGACTGCTATCTCAAGTGCCTGCTTCATCTCAATAGTCAGGGCCAAGTGAAAACGAGAGGCTGTGATTCTCCGCTGTGTGATGTGGGAACTCCTGGGTTGTGCAGGTGAGGGTAGAGTGGGGTACCACGCTGGAGGCACCCTTTATGTGGCATGTAACATAAGAAATATGCATACACTTTTCACGTGCGGGGAGTTTTCCTATATTTCACAGCAAACTAGCCTTCTGAAACATTGTCGGCAAAATTCAGGATCCAGAGAGATCTGATTAAGAAAACTATTTACTTGCTGCTTTCATTGTGTGTCTGGCTTCCTAGGAAGGAGGACTTCTCCCCCACTAGATTGCAGAAGCCTTGCAAGAGCCCTGGAGCCCACTCTGGCTGATGTGAGCCCTTGGGTATGCTCCTGGGCACCACAACACCATGCAGAAAAATGGGGGTACCTGTGCAGAGCCTGGATGTCCCTGCGACCTCCCCACCACTCAACTGTTATCCTACTGCTCATCTGCCACATAATACCAGGCTGAGCAGAGAGAGAAAGGTTGCTTGAGTCACCTTATGAAAACCACCCTCACTCTCGAAGCCTGGCTCCAGGAACTTGCACTGCAGTGCTTTTAAGATGTTGCTCCTTTTTCCCTGCAGCTGCGCATCCTCCCTTTTCTCCCAGATTATCTCTTCCCAGCTCCCCGGACAGCAATACAACACAGGCCGCAAGCATCCTAGCCCAGGACTGAGACTAACACGTGGAGGTTGTTTCATGCTAAGATGCCAGGCAGTGAACTGGGAAGCCCAGGGCACGTTTGCCTGTTTTCTCCTACCAGTTCTGCTACAAGGGCTGTGACTCCAACAGAGGCGAACGCCTGGGGTGGTAATATCTTAAACAACCACAGCTGTTTACCAAAAGTGAGTCAGTCTGCCATCGGGATTGGCTAACATGAGCTAGCAAACCTGATTTAACCTCAGCCTTTTCCTTGGTGTGGAGACAGCCATTTGAAGCTGCTTTTAGAGAGGCCTTTGCGCTCGTGAGAGGCTGGGTGAGGATACCACCCACAGACAGGGGATGACAGATGTCCCCAGCAAGTCCTGGCTGCACCACAAAACCTCATCACCAGAAGCTGCGTGTGTCACTGCAGTGGGGCACGTCATAGCAGTCTGATGGAAAGTCCTGGCCAGCTTTGCTGCGACCCAAACAGGCTCTCCCATCCCTGAGCCATCAGAGGTGGTTTCCAGCCCAGCCAGCACCATTTTTTATGCCAAGCTCACCCTGCAGAGGGAGGAGGTGGCATCCAGTGACAGCAGCCAACATGCTGTGGGGTGACAGCACAGCAAGATTGGCCGTGGGGATCCCAAAGCACTCACAGAAAAACTCAGAGCTGTCAGCACAGCCTGGGAAAACAGCCGGCCAGCCTGTGGTCTACTCGCTCCACAGGTCACAAGAAATCAAAAAGCAGGGAAAGCTCGCTACTGTTTTAACTTGCAGGACAGAAATACCCATAACAACTTGCCCTTGTAGCATTTTGAGCAAACAGCACCAGGGAGGGAGATGCTGGGTTTGCTGTGGATGGCTTTACCCTGCTGTGCTGCCCTCAGCCAGGCATTGCACCAGCCCTGCTGCTACTTTTACTTCAATGTTGCTGGCTTGCATTTATTTCCATCCCATTAGAAAAAATACAGCTTAAATCTCCATCCCTAGAGGCGGCTGAGATCCTGTTTCAGTAAAGAGAAGCAGGTGCTGTTGCCCCTAAATCCGGCTGGGACCTGCACTGCTTCCCCGCTGCTGGAACACGTCCCAGTGCTCAGAAGGGTGATGCCTTTATGGCCATGAAAGTCTGGCAGAAAGAAAGGAAACACACCTTCTTTGCCCCTTCCAGTAAAGGACTTTATAGCAGGAAGGATCCACCTTCCAATGCAGGCAATTGCAGGAGGCAGAGCTGCGTCAAGCACAGCTGAGGTAGCAATGAGGCTGCGGTGCTCAGTCCTGGACTCAGTGGAGCTGCAGTGAAAGGGAGGTCGGAGGTGTGTGAGCTGTGGCCAACCTGCCCAGAGGCCCCCAGGCTCTCTGAGAGGTTGTTAGTGGCGATGCAAAGGGTCATGCCCCCAGGGAACTACGCTCGGCAGGATCTACCCTGCAAATTCCCGAGCAACCTCTGGATAAATTTCAGCTGAAAACTGGCTCTTTCATGCCCGTGATAACTGCACTTGACAGCCAAACAGAGACCCTTTCATATTTAAAAATAGAAAAAGCAATTAATTATTGGAGTCAATATAAGCCCGGAGCTGGCACAGGAGCAGAGCCGTGTCTGTAGTGATCAGACTGTAGGAGAGGCCACGGTGGCTTTGGAGCATACTCACCCATCAGCCAGGGGTGGATCCCCCAGGCATTTGGGCATAAAACAGATCCAAGCCACATGGCGGCAGGGTCAACAAGCAGCAAAAAAAGGAAGGCAGCCTCCTAACACCCCCCAAAGCTCAATAGAGTCAGGGTTACTTTGTCAAAGCCAGCCTGGCTCCACATTCGGGCGCGCTCGGGCCGAGCGGCTCTCGTGTCTCTGATTTCCTCTGCTCCAGTGGCTGCGTGCGGCAGTGCCGGTGAGTCAGAGGCAAGCCTTGGTTTCCTGTCTGGTGGTGCAAACGCCAGCCATGAGGATACCGAGCAAGCCCTGAGAATCAGAGCCACGGACTTCTTCTTTCCCACAGCTGGATAACATGGCTCGGTGGGGGAGAAGCATCGCACAACAAAGCCAGGCTCATCTTTTTCTGTCCTGGGACAGACCGTGGGGTGAGATGGTGGTGGGGGCTCCGGGCAAGGTGGCACGAAGGATCTTGGTAGCGTTTGGCCCTTGCTGGGCTCTGAGTCCTTTGTACAGCAGTAAATACCCCACAAGATAGCTTTCCTGGGCTTTTTTTCTTTTCTTTTTCTTTTCTTTTTTTTTTTTTTTTTTCTAGAAAGCCCAGTTCTTCCCATTCGCTTTCGACAAACTGTCTCTTCAGATTAGCCACTCAGAGAAGTAATGAAATTCAGCTGCCTTAGACACTCCATTGTCTGCTGTGAGACACTTGCACACGTCCGCTGATGTTCAATGAGCCTAAACCGAGTGGAGAAATGAAAGGAGAAGCAGGTCCCGAGCTGGAGGAGACTGAGGTTAGGGAGCTGGGGCGGTGCTGTGACGGGAGCCGAGCAGAGACCTTTGAAGCGCAGTCTCTGGGCAGCTGCCGGGGCCTAAAGCAAACACCGTGCAGGACTTCCACTTTGCTAACGATAATGAAAGCAGTTCCTGGAATGATTCGTCTGTCCTGACAGCAGCCCAGTTTGGTTGAAATATGTACAGATTAAAAACAATGAATGAAAGAGGAACTTGTCGGAGAGGCCTGTTCCTCAGACCGGCTCTTCTCACAGCCTCCTTTCCCTGTCCGAACTGGCTTGTGGCTGCGCTTTTAGCATCATCAAAAGAATAATTACACGGAGTAGAATCCTCCAAACACAAAGATCGTGTCTGATCCATGAAGGCTGTGCCGTGTGCCTGCAGAGAGCCCCCATTTGCTCTGCAGACAACAGCCCCAGCCTGCAGCCAGGGACGGATCTTGCTGAACCCCACCAGCTCCCCCTTGGCTGCTCTCCACCATACAAACCCGCTCACTTTTGTAGGGCCCGGCTGAGCTGCTGGCAGATGGGAGATCCTTTACTTCTCTGTGTGCTCAGGGGAGAAGGGGGGATTTTACTAAAAAGCCACCACTGCTCACTTGGTTCATCCTGGAGTGGAAATGTTATTTATGTAAGCCACAGCAGCAACAGGCACCCTGGGCCCTAGCAACAGCAAAGGGAGCTCCAAGGTTTCTTATGGGAAATACTGAAAGGTGCTGCAGGTTTTGTTCTTAGCTGCCCTCTCTATACCTGTCCCATCTCCTCCTGGAGCTGTGGGCTGAAATCCAGACTTTTCTTCTTCTACTGCGGAGGTTTCCCTTCCTTCCCCACAGCTTCAGCATGGTGTGGTGCCGCACATTGAGCTCAGCAGGACCCTTTGCTGGAGCCCTCCGGCCTACCTGCATCTGTCTTCCCCACACCACACAAAGCTCAGGGCCATAGGCAATCCTGGAGCTGCTCCCATTTCCCTTCTCCTGCAGGCCATGCCAGAGCACACACTTGGAAGGCAGCAGGGCCAGTCTGCCCTTTATCGCTTATATATGCCCTGCCTCATCCAAACTCTTCCTGGCATACCTCCTCACTTTTCCTTCAGGCACTTAGGATGCCCATGTAGCTGATGCCTTACATAGTGATTCAGAGTTTTGGAGTAGCCCTGAGCTCAAGTAGGTCACCCTCTATGCCTTTCTAAATGGAGTGTGGCAATGTACACAGTTGGCCCTAGCCTTTCATTTTACCTCCTCTGCTCCATTTGGCCATTCCTTAAGTTAGCCACAGCTCAGACGAGTACTGCAAAGATGTTGTTGGCTGCGTGGTGGCCCTCACCGGATCGTCTTTGTCTGTTATTCATACCTCCTTCTACATGTGGCTGTAGATTATCTGGGTTGTTTTTGTTAATAGGAGACAGATGGGAATTGGGTGTCAAGTTGCAATTCTGAAGCGTAGGAGCTTCATAGCCTTTTTTAAAATGCATGATATTAAAGATCATTTAGAATGAAATTAGTTTCTGGCATTTAACAATTGGTGAGACAAAATAGATAAGAGTGCACAAAAAAGAGGGCAGAAGGGGGGAATTCTGTGGTCTGAACCCAGGTCGACATAATCACATCTGGCACAAAAGGCCGGATTCTTGCATGCCCTGCGTCTCCCATGTTTGCTCTGGCACCGTGCAGCACCCAGTGGATTGCTTTGCCTCATTCAGTCAGGTGATACACGCTGCAGGATCAGTGGGGAAAGAGATACGCTGGCAGAAATATACCTAGCACCTTGGACATTCGACAAATCAGGTTTTGTGGAGCTTGCTTTGCTTGGGTCTTTGGCTGGGAGTTCCTGAACTAGGGACTATCCTTGTATGTAGTCATTCTAACAAAGTTTCCCTCCACAAGCTTGTTTAATTACTTTTCTAACTTTTGGCCTCTGCAACAGCGGATGGCAATGAGTTCCACTGTTTAATTTGCACTGGATGGAAAAGTGCTTACTTTGGTTTGCTTGAAACCTGCTGCCTGCTAATTGCATTTAATGTCTTTTTTTTTGAACAAAAAAGGCGGGGTTGGAGATTCCAAACTTGCTGGGTCACAAGACCCAGACACATCTGCATCTGTGTCACCTGCAGTATCATTTTATTTGTCTCTTATTGTTGGTTCTAGCTTAAAGTCAAGTCGGTATGGGCTGTATCATTTTATTTGTCTCTTATTGTTGGTTCTAGCTTAAAGTCAAGTCGGTATGGGCTGAGATTTTTTCTTATATATGCACCTGCACTTGGGCACCCGCCCCATGCCCTTAGGAAGCCAAATAATGCAGAGGGCATGAAAATGGGGTGCTTGAGAAGGGCCCCAGCTTGGGTCAGCTGGAACAGAAGGATATTGCAGATCTTCAGTACCTGGTTTTCAGATGCCCTCCAAGCACCCATTAAAATTCACTACCACAGTTGCATGGGCCACCACAGAAATCTTAATGTGACCATGTGGGGATGCGCAGCAAAAGCTCTGACTGAACTGACAGCAGCTGTCTGCTTATTTACTTACAGAAAATAATTTATGCTCCTACGTTCTCTGTCAGCTCTATTTTTTCTTTCTTAATTTATATCCTTGGAGGCATTCTTTTCTCGTGGATGAGGAGGAGAAACTACCCTCCCGATTCAGACCCCGAGGTTGAGCATCCAAAGTTGGCATCTCCCTGCTTGCCCTGTTCCTGTCTGTAAGGATGCACTCCCCCGCAGGTTTCTTGCTGCATCCAAGAGATGCTTGTAAACCCCGGGAGGTTTTTTTATTGGGACAATAATACCATCAAATTACAGTAGCAAAGCAATCCTCATGTGGAGACATCCAGCGAAGCTGGACGGGTATTGTAAAACCATTTTCCACATGCAAAACAAGTTGTACCAGTAGAAGCACAGTTTTGTCACTGTAGCTCTACCTACCCTAAAACCTGCTAGCTCAGGGCACAGTGGAAGCAGGCTCCTATGTCCTGTGATCTGGAGGAGAGGGTGGGTAGTGAGGTGGCAAAGTTTGCTCTTGATGATAAGCTATCAAGGGTAATAAAATGCAAGTTGGCTGAGAGGACTTCCAGAAGGAACTCGCTATAGTTAGGAGGGATGCAATAAAAGAGCAGATGAGATTAATTTAGGAAAATGTGAAGTGTTGCACATGGGGAGAACTCTTAACTGTGGATGCCAAGTGGTGGACTGCAAGTTAGCTGTTCCTCTTCAGCAAGGAGGTCCTGGAGATGTCATGGTTATGTGAAAACCGCAGCTTCTTCCATGACAGCAGCACAAAGCATCTTATGAAGTTATTAGGAAAAAGAGAGCAAAACAGAGTCAGCCATGTGGATTCCCTAGTTTTGCCTTTGCTTTTCAGAAAAAAAAATATGCTAGAAATAAACAGGTATGGAAGTTACAAGGCTAACCCCAAGAATAAGACCATTTCTAGATGACTGGGGCTCTCCTGTCCAGATGACTGGAGAGACTGAGAGGGGTGCTGAAACTCTTGAATGCCTGACAGTGAGTGCACGGGAAGCAATTTGGGCTGTTTCTTTCAGTACAAAAATTTGCAAGGTAAAAAGCAATTAACCATATTTCAGGGAGAAAAATCCATTGACAGCTACAAAATGCAAACAGTCCAGCTCCGTCTGAGGAGATTCCTAAGCTACAAACTGCTGCCAACTGGTGGGAAATACAAAGGATTTATTCCTATGTGTTTGTCTGACTCCCATCCTCTTCCCTGTGTAACTGCTGGCAGCCCAAGCTGGAGACGGGATGCCGTGGCAGACCAGCTTTGACTGACCCATTGCAGGAATTAAGTTTAAGACATCCCTAATTTACATCACTTTTATTCAGATATAATGGTGGGATCATGAGGTGGAACTACGATAGCAAGGAATCAAAGTAAGACAGGTTCTCCTGCAGGAAAAGTGATCTGCACTTCAAAAGCAATTACATTAAAATCAAAATAAGAAAGCGTACAGTGGAAAATTGAAAATTAAAAAAGCCATTTGAGCATTGGAAAAGCATCATGCAGGCATCCCTCACCAGCTTCTGCTCTCTTCTGTCCGCAGCCAATTTCACATGTTGTCTTAGCTTTCAGTCCCTTGCAAAAATGCCTCACATTTTGAAACTTTGCAAGATGCAAAAGATGTGAAAATTTGAAAACTGGACTGGCTCCTCTTTTTACAGCTCCTCCGAATGAGGGAGCATAATTTGACTCCCATTTTTGCAAGACAGTCATCTGCCCCTAGCACGATCGTTCAGTCCCACAGCATCACCCTCCCTGGGATGGCTGCAAGAAGAGGTGAAGGTTTGGCACACAGTGGGAGAGCTATTGCAGCCAGACCTGTGGGGATGCTAATAGTTCTCTCTAACACAGCTGCGTCTTCTCTGACCCTAAACCTTCCAACCTAGCCCCTGCACTGGGGTTTTCTGGACACTACAATTTTGGGGGGCAATTCTTTAGCTTCCCCCCAGTGTGAGTTGCACTGAGATGCCAGGCAGTGGGTTGGTACGGTTAGAAGCAAACATCCGGAGTTCTTTCAGAACTACAGAAAGTAGGTAATTAATTATTAAGAAGTAATTAGCAAAGAAAGAGGTTTACTTCAAAGTAGGGATTTAAAATTTCGCCAGAAGACTGGTAGAGTTTTTTTTTCTTACTTTAGAAACTTGAAGTGTTGATGGAGCCAACTGTGCATACAAACACCTGGGTGCTGACAGGGGATCTGGGAGAGCGCTCCGCACGTAAGGATGGCAGGAGGGGGTTGCACAGCTGATCCCCGTCATTTGTACAACCAGACAAATAAAAAGCCTGGATCCGAGACACTGAGCAGCCACAACTGTGAGTGCTGGCTCTGGAAAGGGCAAGTTGGGCTGCCATGCTCTCAGCTTCTCTCCTCATCCTCACCACCTGGGCCAGGCGGAGCGGCAATGCTTCCCGCAGCCCATCGCGGAGAGCGAGGAGCTTTGAGGGACCCCTCCTGCTTCCCCCTGCCCCGGGATGCGGGCTGCCTGGCTGCTCGGCCTCCTCACAGAGGAAGCAGCTGCCATGTAGGGAGACGGAGTGATTCTTGGCAGGGCCTGCAGCAAAACATCCCGAGCCATCCGGGTCCTGTGGGCAGAGAGGCCGGGGGCAGCGCGAGCGCGTTCACGGGCTGGCGCTTCAGAAATGCCTCCTTTTGTCAGCTCAAGGTTTTCCAGAGTTTCAAAGCGGAAAGAAAGAGAGGGGTACGAGGAAGCTATTAGAGATATATAAAATAAACTTGGAGGGTGGGGGCAGTGTGTTTCGTTGAGGAACTGTGCACTTGGTTTGAGGGAAGGATCGGTGAATGCTTATTATTTTAACAAAGACTTTTTCTGTCGTGAACAAGAGAAGCAGATGTTTAAAAGACGGACAGGAAGCGGCTGTGACAAATGAAAGGATTTTTGATTGAATTCATGAGCTGTGTTTCCTGCCAGTAATTCATTCAACTCTGGGCTAGATCAAAACATAATATTATGGTTTAATCACCATGCTTTTTAACACAGAGCCAGAATATACAAGCTCTTGGTGCTACAGGTAAAAAGCCATTAGTACACTTGGCTCGGAGGCTTCTTTTTAATTCATTATTCATCCTTTTCCCTTAAAGCAAATACGTTGTCTATCAGCAAACACCTGAGAGCCTCCTAGAGAGCAGTGTTTGGGAATTTGCACAAGCAGGTGTAGAAAGGGTAAAGCACTTTTGGGGCACGGCGGCTGAAGCACGCTGCATAGAAGTACAATCCAACCTCTGTTGGAGTCTGAGAAAGCTCGGCTTCCTACTGACTGCAGGGAGTATTGGATCAAGCTGCTTTTCCTTGGGGGAAAAAAAAAAAAAAAAAAAAAAAAGAAAAAGAAAAAAAAGAAGCCTGGCATGAGGATTTCTCTTTCTCAGCACCGTTGTGAAGAGCAGTGTGTGCGCGCTGGGCACGCATGCGCGTGCGCGCATGTGTTAATTCTGCTGTTTTCTGCTTCTCTTCCTTCCTCCTAATGAATTCTATTTGTTTACAGCCTCAAGGAAAGCTTGTCACTAGAAATTTCCTTTTGAGTTTTCAGCTCCGGGATTTCACAACCACAGAGCCATTGCAACACAGTGATAAACAAGCTGAGGGAGGCAACTCTGGAGAATTGAGGCTTCTCTTTTTCATTATTTAGTTAAGTAAATAGCTACCAAATGTGCCGAGAGGTAGAGAACTTTATCCCTATCTGTAACAAGTATTAACAAAAGTGTTTTGTTTTGTTTTCATTTGATTTGTTTTGTTTTGTTTCTCCCAGTCAAACACTTAAGAGTAGGCACAGGAACTGTCGGGAGCAGCTTCTCCTTACACCACTGCTCGTCAGAAAGGGTCGGATCCTGGCGTGGTACTCCTGGCACACAGCACCCGGTTGCAGGCTGTGTGGCAACAGGAAAAACTGGAAAGAGAGGTGGCAAAATCTGCCTAAAGCTCAGTGTTACAGCCCTGGATTTGCACTTCGCAGGGCAAACACAGGACCTGACTGAAGCCTAGGAGCAAGAACCAGGACAGGGAATGGCCTCAAGTTGTGCCAGGGGAGGTTCAGGTTGGAAATGAGGAGACATTTCTTCTCAGAAAGAGCGGTCAGGCACTGGGACGGGTTGCCCAGGGAGGTGGTGGAGTCACCGTCCCTGGGGGTGTTCCAGGAAAGGTTGGACATGGTGCTTGGGGACATGGTTTAGTGGGTGACACTGGTGGTAGGGGGATGGTTGGACCAGATGATCTTGGAGGTCTTTTCCAACCTTAATGATTCTGTGATTCTATGTCCCACACACAGTCACCAGGTGCCCTGCACCCATCCCCTGGGAGGAGGACACCAAAGCAGCCCCTGCCAGGAGTCCTCCTCTGCAGGGTGGCTGCAGGGGGACAATCCTTGGCTGCTGGGTCCTGTCCCACATCGAGCATCTCCTTTGCAGGTCTTGGTCCTCACATTAAGCACAGAGATCCACTGGAATAACCAGGTGGACTTACTCTGCTGCATTTAATCCATTGTAAAGTTCCTGCAAGTTACACTCTCACGATATAAACGTGTTGAGGGAAGCCTTACAGTCATGATTTCCAGGGTGCTCTGGGATAACACAGATAAAGGCAGCTATCTGGAGGGTGTGATGAAATTCTAGGACAAGGAATTTCTCTGGTGAAGGAAAATAACAGCTTTGGATCAAACAATATTTTTTACCAATAGTTGTGAAATTTAGCAGGTAGCTTTGGCCATGCAGAGGCAGAAGAGAAATATCCTGACATACTCCAAATATCTAAAAGTTTGTTTTTTCCAATGGGACTGTAGGTTTGTTTTGCATTTTGTCTCAGCTTTGTAATAATAAAGAACAGGATGAAAGAAAAATCCTTCCGAGGAAACTAAAATGTTTCTTTTTGAGTTAAGGTTTCTTCTGCTTGACCCAAACTGAATAAAATTTTTGCTTTTTTGAAGAAGAAGAAAAGGAAGGGCTTTGGACCACCAAAACCAAAAAGAGATGGATAAGAAATAGTTAAAGAAATTAAAGAAATATGTATATTTGCTGATTTCTATTTATTTGGCTGTGCAGTATAATTGCTGATGCCAGGAAACATCTGATGCTGAGGACTCGATCCCTTACCTATGCACAGAAGACACAGCACACATTTAAGGACCTAGACCACAGACCAGCGGAGCCAAGGGATACAGACAAGGGAACAAAACACATCTTCCCCCTGTTTAGTAGTAGAAAACAGAGGAGCCCCTCATCTGCCTAACTCACAACCTGATCCCACATCAGAGCAGCTACAGAAGGCAAGGCAAGGCAAGGCAAGGCAAGGCAAGGCAAGGCGTGCGTTAATCCTGGCCGTGGTGTGTCTGGGCAGGAGGCTTCCCGCTACTTTTGTCCTGTGCCACATCTTCACCGCCAGCCTTGCACCCAGTAAGTGGCTGCGCCTTGGTAAACAGAGTAATCGTTAAATGTCAGCTACTGCTTAGGGTTTAATTGCTTTTGAATTTTAGCGAGCAGCTCTTCATTCATAGCAAATTGGCATCTTGTACATTCAAGGCTGTGCTATTAGCTGCACAATAGAGAGGCTGGTTTTCTGTAAATATTGAGATTTGGTAATTATAACCCAGCAGTTATTAACATAGCACGGCAGATAAATGCTTCGGCTGCTGAATCTGCTGTGGGCAAACCTCCTTCCGGTAAGGAGCGTCTTATCAGCGCGTGGAGGAAGGCTCGAGCTGCCATGTTCCATTAACACCACGTTAATGAGCCAAGTGCCCACGCACCACGAGGAAAACATACCCTGAAGTGTAGCAGATGGGCTCAGAAGCCAAAGCCACACAATGGGGAAAACCTAGGAAATCATAGCTGAATTCAATAGAAAACAAAAGCTGGGCAGCTTGGCCCTCCTCATAGTAAATATCCTGGAGCAGCAGGCATCCTTGGATCTCGCTGGGTGCAGTCGTGGGCTTTCCATTGACTTCAGGAGGACCCGGGTCTCATCTGGTTGCAGTCAGCATGTCAAAACCGATCCAGCAACCGCTGCTGATTGACCGAGCTCTGCGCCGGCATCTCCAGCGAAATCCTTCAGTGGTGCTCACGGAGGGTTTGTGAGTCAGTCCTTCGGGTAACTGCGCTGCTAGCCCACAGCAGGCCTGCGCGCATCGAGCAGCTTAAAATAAAATAAACAAAAGCAAGCTGACAAATGTGACTGAATCAGCTGGGGGGGGAGCACCGGCGAGTTAATCGCGTAAATGCTCAGCAACTGTCTTGCAGCCAGACGTGAATGACACGTCCCCACCCGCTGGTGGACATGCTGTGGTGGCCTTCCCGATAGTGATGGTGTCAGAGCAGAAAGAGCACTCGGATTTATTTGTTTGCTGGGAGGCAATTGCACATGGTTTTAGGAACATCTCTTCTGTAGGGCAGCGTATGTCTGTTAACCCTCCCACGGTGCTACATCACCGCACCTCACTGCTAGCGAGGATGCTATGTACACGAAACACAACTGAAATTAAGCTAGCTTTTAGTTCTATACGTCAGGCAGAGCAAGTGCATCCGTGAAGTCCTCTGGTAAAGCTGTGTGTGACTCCTGGTTTTGGGGTGCTGTGGTTTATAGGCAGCAGTACGAATATCACGGTGCGCATTCGTTACGTTAGCCTGGCAAAACTTCCCCTCTTTCTGCTGGGGAATGCAAAACGATTTCCATATGGGGGAAGATGCTACTCATTTTCCAGAGTCTTTGATACAGTCTGGAATTTTTGGACAAAATTGCTTGCCTGCAGTTTGTACAGGTTTTGGTACAGCCATCATTGGGAAAAGGGTTTTAGCCAAAAATGCGATTTCCAGTCATACGGAGGGATGCATCAGCCCCAGATGCAGGAGATCCAAGGTGCTGGTGTGACTTAATAAGGGGTTGGATATGCCTTTCTTGCCTCTTCTGATGATGGCTGGTTGTGTTTTATGTCCCTGCCCTGGTCGCTGTGTCAGCGTGCCTGGGGAAAAGGCAATGAAACCTCTGCACCATGGAGATCCTCAGGCTGTGGCTGCTCAGAAGAGGGAGCAGGCACGTAAAAAGGATTATCAGAAATGGAGTAGGGAAGGGGTGAGGGCTCCAGCACACATCTGGCCCCACAACAAAGCTCAGCATGGGGCTGGGGTGGGCCAGGAAAGTAAGGCACTTGGCTGGAGTTCATGGTGTGGGGGTTGGCGAGGTGGGAAGGCACCCTCAGACACATGCTTGCAGTTTCCAGTGGCCAAGAGGAGATTTTGGTTCATAACACACACAGAGGCCTGTATTAAATATATTACAGTGATAGTTGGCTCGGTGACCTGCATCAGACCTGCCCCACTGTAAGGCTCATTCCCTGTGCTGTTCTGATCCAGGACTTGGGCCGGGGCTGTTTAGGGGCCGCTGATTAGACAAATTTTTGTTTCCCTCCCTCTGCTACAAAAACAGCTTGGCACCTTTTTCTCATCTGTTTTCATTACAGAGGAAAAGTAATTGGTACATCTGGGCATTATTGGAGAAATGGCTTGGCTGAAGCCATAATGTGGTAATTAGAGACTAAGCTGAGCCATGCTGGTACATTGCAGATACATTTGCCTCTCAGTACGGCCTAACATCGTGTGTCCAGTCAGATGTCTTTTGGGAGAGGGAGGAGAGAGAGGGGCGGCGTGAAAAGCCGACCATGTCTTGCCTATCCTGGGCATGTGTGGTAAACCTCTAAGCTACAAAAACCCTACCATCACAGCAGGAACACTAAGGGTGCCCCACTGTAGGACGGACCAACGGCTCATTTTCTAAAGGGCTCGTTTTCCCGGGGATTCAATTATCCTGTGTATGACAACTGCTTCTGGTCTTCTGTAGCTGCAAGAAGACACCAAACCAAAATAGCTCCTTTTCACTGGTTTGGTGGTGCTGCCTGCTAAATAGCAGCACATGGCCGCTGGTACACCACAGAAGCCAGAGACCTAATGCAAAGCCTGACAGCTGCCTCTGGCAGCACCCTGTGCTGTCTGAAGGAGCAGGGAGGAGAGCACAGGGAACCAGAAACCCCAAATGGCCACGCGGGTGTCTGCGTGGGATTTATTTTTATTTTTATTTATTTATTTATTTTTATTTTTTTGATGCACAGGGCTCCTAGGCACATCTTCACCAAGACTCATCCCTCCCTCCTGGAGGTGACACTTGAGCCTGCCCCGTACCAAACTGTGCCGTGGGTGGTAGAGGGACCTGGATCTTTGGTTGTCTCTCTATATGTCACCGCTGTGCTGTAGGGTTTGAGAGCCATAGAATTTCAGAATAAAGGGGAAGGATAAGCCTTCTGGAGCTGGGCATGTTTCTGGGGTCACTGTGACCTCCAAAACAAATGGCTCAGTCTGAAAGTTCCCGTACGTCCAGCCCCCGCGGCGGTGGCACAGTGCTCCACTGCCAGCAACCCGCGTCCTTTCTCTAGCTTTGTGTTCTGCCTTCCCGGTGGCACACCACAGTCAGGAAGGGTTTTTCCCCAGGGTGAGGCTCATCCTCCACAGCCCATGGTGTGCCAAACCCTGCACTTCCTTCAAAAGCCAAAATCTTACCTGTGTATTTTGGGGCAGTGGCAGTTTGTGTTCATACAAAACTCCCTGGCTACATGAAACTGGCATACCTCTGGTCTGTAGGAAGCAACACATGACCAAAATATTAAGGTAAATTGATATAATCGTCTTATTCTGTACATACAGAAAAATCTGGAATGGGAATGGGGAAATTTAGTCACAACACAAGAAGACGGAGTCATAGCCAGAGCAGAGCAGGGCAGCGCTGGGGCTGGACCTCTGCAAACTCCACACCAGTTGAATATCCAGCTTTATTTCCATAGCTACAGACTACCATTTCTATTTCTTTCTTTCTTTCATTTTCTGATCAGGGGAAAAAAATAATATGTCCTTTTGGGCTTGACTAAAATGGAGCGATCTGTTCATTTAGCTGCTGAGAAGGGAAATTAACTTCATTCTTATCCGTCCACCTTATTAGCACAAATATTGCTTCTGCATTATCCTACCCCACATAAAGCCCTGTACAGTAGAGCCTTTTAATTGTCTGGCTAATTGTTTGGCCTCGGAGCTGTCTATTTCCGATTGTCTAATTCTCATTAGAATGCCAGCTGACACCGAGTCCTCCAAAGCTCCTTTTAGCTGCTTTTAACCACTTCTGGACTAATTTGGTGGTGTTGAAAGCACTTACAGAAAGGCAACCAACAATAAGAAACACAGTGCAAATGTTTCTCTTTTCTAATGCATTCAACATTTTAAATCTTGGCCATAAAAGAGTTTTGATGCTGGTTTAAATGCATGTATCCCTACAGAGTCACAGCATTGTTGTTGGTGTTCAGAAGCGTGTAAAATACATGGACTGAAAATCTAGGCACAAATGCTTCAGTCCTTGATCTGAAATATCTCCTCCTGAAACCAGTGTTGTATTTTTTTTTTTTCGCCCTATGAATAAGGAATGAATCATGATGGCAGGATGCAGGCCCTCAGCTAGAGAAAGGATCGGTCTGTGTTACAGTGCTCTTTGTTAACCCTGCATTAAGCATTTTTGAGGACAGCCTACAAAACCTGAATGAGACAAAATCTTTGGTTCACACTCTAAATTCAGCACCTTTTATTATTGCCATGCAGCCCTTTTATCACTTCATGAGACTTCAGTACCCAGAATTTAGCTTAGTCCATAGCCATAGTTGGAGTTTTTTTCTGGTGTCTGTTCCTTCGGTTATCTTCTTTGAACAGATCTCAGTAATCCAGTGGATCACATGAGATTGGAGCCACAGCCACAGCACGGCCCATGCTGACATCAAACTGAACAAACACAGGCAGGTACAAAAACTCAGTGGGGTAGGACTCCCAGCTGAATCGTGTTCCCCACCACCACATCCTGGAGAGCAGGGAAAAAAATGTGTTCTTGCCAGGTTTCGAGTGACATTTGTTAACCTAAAGAGGGGTTAACATGTGGCCAGCTACTGAAACTGAGGATATAGATCTGCTGCGGTTTCCTTATCAGTTTTAGCACTGGATTCCTTCACTGATATCTCTTTTAGCACTGGATTCCTTGATTACAAATACAAAGAAGAAAAGGAAAGGCTTCTGTGCTGCATGGAGGGTTTGCTGGCTTCCTGCAGATGGGGAAGATGGGTCCCTTTTGGATGACAAGGAACCCTTGGGTATTGGGAGCCAGCAGAGCCAAGCTCCCCTCGCTGCATCCTACCAACTCATTAGGTGGAATGAAAGGTTTGGGCAAGCCTTGACGCCTGGGAGGCTGTCCAGCCCGGTGAGCAGATGCAGGAGGTGAAGGAACACCGCAGCAGCAGGCACCATCCAGGGCACAGGGACAGCCAGCACCAGGTCAGCCACCCCCTGGCAGCCACAGCAGCACGTTTTGGAAGCATCACATGAAAGACAGTGAGACTGCTGCTTTGCAAAACTGGCATTTGGGGATTTTCCTCTCAATTCTTGTAGGAAAAAAATAAATAAATTGAGGAGCCAGGTATGGAGTTGATGAAACTCCTGCATGTTCTCTCAGCCCGTCCTAGGACTCGTGTTGTGTTCCCCCTCTGAATATCTTGGCACCGCTGTCCCCTGAGATATACTAGCTGCGTATCGCAATGCTATCTACAGCCAAAGCTGTTAATGCTATTTCCTGCCAGCGAGGGCAGCTGAGCCGCTATGTCTGGCGTATACAACTTCTGTTTATATCTTGCTCGGAAGATGTAGTGGCAAAATTTTATAGCAACAGTTTATTCTTATGTGGAAGATAAAAGAGGGAGGAGAATAAATCTCCCTTCTTGCAAGTTGGGGTTTCTGTTCCAAAAACTGGTCCTGGAGACCACAACCAGAGTGATCACGATTCGAAGAGCAGTACAAGGCCACTGATTCAGCCTGGCAGCTCTTCTTCCCATCCTGAGGTGGGATATTTCCTACATTTTTCCATACTAGTTCCACTGCTCTGGCAGGCTTCATTTTCAAAACCTCCCTTTAAAGAAATACTTGAGCTGCTTTTGCCATGGATTTCTCTTCCTCACTTTCTTACTTTCTAGAAAATGCTCATGTTCTCCCTTGACATTTTTGCCTATCTGAAGGGAGAGGATACTGGCTTACTGGTGTTGCCTTCAGCTGTGAACACAGACGGAATGTATGGCTTTTGGGGTTGTATTTATAACTGTTTTAAAAGCATGGCAAATGTCATCTGCTAAAACTCCTGCTATGCCGTTTCTTCCCCCGGCACTGAACGCTTTGCAGCTTCTGCGGCACACGAGGCAGGGATCCTAGGCTTGGCATGAATTATTGATTTTCTAGCTACAGACACTTCTTCGTGTTGTTCGGGGATTTACCTGAACGTAACACTGACTTGAGTCGTACGCTTCATGTGAGCTGTGTGCTTCCCAGCTAGAGGAGCTACCCACCCTGCTGCTCTCCTGCTTCACACGGGAATAGGTTAAAATGGAAGAAAATGCCACATATTGTCTATTGTGTTCTTTTTTTTCAGGTCTGTGCATGAATTTAAACTCCTAATTGCCTTTAGGTCTCATGGCCTTTGAAGTTTTTTTGGCTTCATCTTGTGGATTTGGGGGTGGGGGGTAAAGGATGAGAGGGTTATAACTCAATTCTCTAGCCTGATTTTTTCAGATATCCACAAGTATCTGATTTGTTTTCCCCAATAACTTGGGTTCCTGAGGAAACAAATCTTACCTAGTCATGTTTCTTGTCTGTTATAACTTATGTGCAAATCGTCAATCAGTTTTGATGGAGGTGTTAAGGTCTGCAGCACGTAAGATCCCACATTTTCCATGAAAATCAGCCTGGTTAGAGGAAGGAGGAGGAAATCAGACTGGCAGTGGAGGAAAGGCAGCTGTCACATAGTTTTCAACAGCAGCAGACAACTGCCCAGCCAGCATGCCAGCTCTGGCCACTGCAATTTGTCCCAGCAAACAGGCTGGGAGCATGGGAGGGAGCTGAGCGGGCTGCTGGTAGGCGGTGGGGTTTTGAGGACACTGCACAACCAGCCCTCAGACACCAGAGTTTACCAGCTCCATTGCTCACGGGATGATGTTGTTAAATAGGAAGGCTAAACAAACATTTTCCTTCCTCCTGATTTTTCAGTTGTTTCTTTTCAAGACAAGGCTGCTGAAAACAGGAGCCTAATGTTAGTACAGCTTCCCCAGAAGAGGTTTCCAAGACTTGGAGCTCCCAGCAGCTCGCACTGAAATTAATGGGAACTGCCGGGGCTCAGTGCTTCCAAAAATAAAAGCACTTTGCCAGTGGTACAGATGCAGATGTCTAAATTTAAGTTGTAGCTTTCGAGCATCTAAGGCCTAAATCCACATCTGAGCACTTCAAAACAAGTGGCCTGACTTTTGTAGGTAATGAGCAGCCACGCTGAAGTCCACGTAAGTCAAGGGGTAGCTGAAATTTAGGCACAGGAGTTGGAGCTCGTGGGTCACACACCTGAGAGCAGGGGCTTTCAAAGCATTCAGCCCTGGTGTAAGTGATCTCATTGAAATCACTGGGGTCCAGAGGGAAAGAGTTAAGTCAACACAGAGCACTTCAGAAGGCTCCCGGCGCAGCATGTACATCTGTGTTTAAGAAGGATGCCGGAATAAAAAATACTTTGCAGGTGCAACATGGCCAAATCAGCGCGGTGGAAGAAAACGTAGATTTTAAAACCCTTGGACTGAAGCAGTGGCTCTTGCAGCTTAATGCTACACGCATACCAGGGGCTTTTGGTATTTATTTTCCCTGTGTGCGTTGTTGTTTTAAGAAAAAGGAACAAATAGAGAGCAGTTGGCTCGCGGAGCCTGCGAACTCGCCGGGAGCTGCCAGTGGCCTTGCTAGCTCGTTGCACTGAAAGGAGCGGGCTTGTGGAGTTACAGCCGCCCTGTGCACCGCTCTGCCCTGCTCCTGCCCCGCTTCAATGGGGCTTTGTGTGCAGGCAGGGGCTGCCCGGCCAGCCCTACTGATTCACTGCCTCGCCGTGCAGACGGGCTGCCTGTAACTCTTTCCTAGCTCCGCAGCAGGATTTTGATCAAAGCTCGCTTTTTTTTTTTTTTTTTCTTTTTTTCTTGTTGTTGCTTTTGTTTTCCTTCTTCCAGCCCCAGGAAGCAAAAAATTTTAAAAATCGCATTCTTTAGGCCCTGATTGCGCACAAAGTAAACAAGCGGGAGTTTGGATGTTGCTGAAGAGGGAGCTGCTCCGGGAGCCCTCAGAAGGTCCCGCGGCCGCCGCAGCACCGCTGGGTAACGCGGGAGGAGCACCTCCGCTGAACCGAGGGAGGCAGCATTTATTTGATCAGAGGTGGATGATTGATCACCTTCCGCTTGACAGCTGCAGGATTAAATGTACTATTGAGTTGGAGGTGGCTGCCTATACGGAGATTTACCTGTAAATGTGCCCCCAGAGTGGAGCAGTCTGGATTTAATAAAGATGCCAGATTTACCACAAGCAAATGAGAGGCTACGCAGGCCCGCGTGATTAAGTGACAAAATGGAGGTGGAAACTGGGAGGAAATGAGGTGAAACGCAAGGGAACGACAGCTCGAAAATACGGACTGAAAAGCAGAGGAGGACAAAACACCTGGGTAGGAGACTTGAGAGGCTCTTAGGTGTAAAAAGGCAGCAGAAACTCCGTTCAGATACCCTTATATAGCCTTGGCCTTGAGTCTTTGCTTGTCCTGCACTGGAAAATGTGGCAAAACATTGCCAAAGGTTCCTAGTGCTATTTATGGAAATGAGATAAAATTGAAGCCAGGTTTGGGGGTAAGCAAAACCTCCTTGTTCCAGAGCTGTAAAACCAAAACCCTGGTTTGGATTAAGGGCCCGCAGGATCTGCATTTTCTGAGCTTGGGAGAGGGGAGCTCACAGGCAAGAAATCCCACCGGTGCGCCTTGGTAGCTGCTGGGAGCCGGCTGTCATGGCCATGCGATACTGCAGAGCTCTGGCGCTCTGTGTATTTGTTTAAACTTGACAAAAACTCAGGCCTTTAATCTGCTGCAGTTTATTTGAACAGGCCTGTAAGACAAGGTTATTGTTGTTGTTGTTTGAAAACCCTGTAATTGAGAAGCTTATCCTGGAGATTTGTGGATGTGCGTCCACCTAAATATTTGAGGCTCTGCGTGTGCTCCAACGTTCAGAAGCAAAAAACGCTTCCACATGGGGAAGAGCTGATGTCCAGGTCAGAGTCCCAAAAAGAGGCACTGAGCAGTTCCCTGTTCACAGATGTGCCCGTCCCCATGTCCTGTATATGTGCATCCATTTCCCCTTTGCAGATGCAGCTTGGGAGTGACCCGTCCCTTCAGGAGTTCACATGCATGCACACTCAGAGGACACATCTTTGGTGCTGCCTTCAAAAATCTGGCCCTAATTTCAGGCTAATTTACTATTCTGCTGAAACAAACCTGCAGAACATGTGGCGCAAATAGTGTTCGCCTAAGTGGACTGCACGGTTCAGGTTTGATTTGTGACTTTTCTTTGCATTCCCATTCATGTGGAAGCCCACGATAGGTCTCTAAACAGAACAAACCGGAGTCATCCGCAGCTGCCTTTCATCACGGACACGGCTGCAGACAGGCTGCGGAGCAGAGAGCCTCTGTCTGGGGCAAGTGCTGGGACTACTGTGGAGGACGGCGTGCGCCACAGGCAGCGGGAGCACCCGGGAGGCACGCTGCAGGGTCATCCTCGAGGCAGGAATTGCAGCCTCTTGGAAATTCAGGTAGAAATTCAGTCTGTACAGAGAGGGGGAGAACAGGAGAGAAAGAGGAGGGAGGAAGAAATCATAATAAATAAATAAATTTAAAAAAACCATACACGCGCCACAACGCTATGATGGAGATTTGGTAGTGGATTTTAAATCACATTTAGACATAAATCCTTTGAGTTCACAATTTCCATAGATTACTGGCATCTGTGAACCCCAGATAGAGTGTAATCACTGAGATTGTTCTAATCTTCCTATGGGAGGTTTTCAAAGGAAGTATTGAATTACACCAATTCTTAGCAGGGCCAGGTTTTGACTTGCAAGAAAGTGCTTTAAACCCAAATGCATACATTAGTGCCAGGACTATAAAGTGAGGGTATAATGCTTGTAGCTTTCATACATCCTGATGTGTAATTCGTGATCTGGACAATAAAACTTCACAAGAGAGACGTGGGCTCAGCTGTGCCCAGTGGTAAGCATATTACAAACCGCCAGGGCAGTGATGCCATCTCTGGACCTTCTGTGTCTCTCGCAGCAAGCAAGTCTCTGCTCTTTGCAGAGCAGGGCTCGACTCCTGTGCCAAGGCTGACACGTGTTGCTCCTTCGCCGAGCCTAATGGGATCCTGCTGCAGCATGGCATTTCATGCTGTTGTCCTTTTTGCCTGCCCCTAAACCCAGCCCTCATCACAGTCTGACTGTAAGATCTATTTGCTCTGGAAAATATCTCACAGAGGGAGGTGAGCTGTGGTGTTCTTGCTCATGACTGGTACATGCATAGGAAGACATCAGCAGAATAAACCTAATTCTGCCCACACCTGTATAAATGTATGCTGAGTTTGTTTCTACTGAATATGCTAGGTGGATGTGGGAAGCTGGTATGAGATGGAAATCTCGATTGCCGTGTCAGATTCATCACTGGGATGCTAAAATGAATGGGATTACACCAGGGATTATACTGTCCCCATATGGGTTTTTATGCCTGGTAACTCCTCGACTTTAATGGGTATCAAATTTGCGCCTGCTATACTGGGTTCCACGGCTGAATGCTTTTGCTCCAGTGCTCAGGGATTAAACAGACAATTGAGGTTTCTCAGAAAGGATGTAGGAAACGTAAATCAAAACGAGAGGCCCTGGCACCGGCTGCAGCGCTGACAGCCCTCACAATGCCAGCTGCCTCCGGCCACTCGCAGTGACCAGCAGCGGCAGCGCCGGGCCGTGGGAGCCCGCGTGTCCCCGCGGCCTGCTCCGAGGGATGTCACCTCTGCAGCTGGGCACGGGCTTCCCGTGTGGCCAGGATTGCTGGCCTGTGACCAGAGCTGGTGGCGTGGCCGTGCTGTGACCAGCAGTGTCACCGTTGCAGCGTCACAGCTCACTGGCTCTGCCCTATTCAGCACAGTGCTTGCAAGCCAGATGCCGGTGTGGGGAAGTGTTGCCTTCGCTTTGCATTTCAGATTGCTCTGAAATTTTAGGGGCCTGTCAGGAGAGTTTGAAGGACTGTAAGGCTGTATCTGCCCCGAGCAGGAAAGAGCTGAAGGGAAGGAGCTGACCTTGAGAATGGATTCATGCTGGGCTGTGGTACTTTGCAATCAGGATGATTTTAATGAGAATACAAGTTTTTTTTTTTACTTAGGTAAAAAAAGTAAAAAACTTTTGGTTTCATTTGGTTTGGGGTTTTTGTTTGTTTTGGAATAGCACTGCTTCCCTGCAAGGGACCACAGAATTTCATTCGCCACAGCCGTGTGAAAGCCACACTGTGCAGCGAAAACCTGCTCCGAGCACTTGTTGATGTCCACATGGACTCCATGTTGCGCGATAGGACAAGTGGTGGCCATGACAGAAGACTTTAAGGATAACTCGATACCTGACATGAGTGTAATGTTGTGACTGTGGGGCTGAGCTGGCTGCCTTGACAAGCAGAAGTAAAGAAGATACAGATATTGGGGAAGGCGGTGCCAAACACCACCACAGCATGCTCTGTGTTAGCAGCTCTTTGTTGTCTTCCATGGCACAGTGATGTGAAATGCGTCCCTGGAATGACTGCAGGGTGCAGAGGATGGGTTTGGGCACCATGGTCTGCAGTGCTATCAAGGGTGCCAAGAAGAAGATGGTCACACTGCAGTGTGGTCTCATGAGCTCTGTGTAGCTTTGGCAGCCACGCTTACTGAGCTGCCTTTCCTGTGTGAGGTTAACAAGGTGACCACCTCACCAGGTCCCCATGCTGAGCTTGGCGTGGGCCTCCTCTCCATCACCTGCCTCAAGGATCTGGCTGTCAGTGTGTGCACAAATGTGGGAAGACGGCTGTAGCTTGAGTTGGGAGTGGGGTAGGCTTTGTGATTTTCAGGGTCCTGGGAATTTTTTCCCCTTTGTCTCCCCCCCAAAAAAACCACCTGGGTTGATTTTGTGTGTGGAGTTTAGCCTAGTTTAATTCATGGTGAGCCATTTCCCAGGGCCCATTAAACTACTTTAGCTCTGAGTGAGTGGGCTTCCCCATGCTAAACATTCCCCAACCTTCAGCCATTTCTCATGTGAGCAGGTTATGAAGTGATACAGACTGTCTGCTGGCATGTACGCCCTTGCTTAACAAACTTGCCATGGTACGACCCCTCCTGTAGTGTGTGGGTTGATTATCTGTGTTACCTCCTTAGCTGAAGCAGGGCAACTTCTGTCTGTAGGTCAGCCCTCTTGGCTGGAAGCTACAGAATTGACCTTCTGGGAGTGATGATAGGGCTTTGGGCTTCTTAAAAACCAGTCAAACAGTTGAGGAGACACTGTATATCCCAGCTGGCTTAAGGTGGGATTAGAATAAAGGGCTGGTGGTGAGCTCAGTCCCTAGCTGGGTCTCCCCAGCTGTGCTATGGCAAAGTAGCATGCTGCTTTTCCTGCACATATTCTTGTATTCTGCATATCCATATTCTGCATGTCCTGCAGCATTCCCATATTGGTATCAGCCTCTCCAAGAGCACTACACAAACACAGGTCTGCAGGACCTGATGTGCTCTGTCCAGGTGGTTTGTGTGGGTGGAGGATGGAGTAGGGGCTCATTGCAAGCACAAGCACAGTCTCAGAGGTTGGATTCCTTCTCTGACACCTCCTTGCTCTGTGGGTCTTCTCCTTGTCACCTCCTGTTTATTTCCTCCGTGCTGTCAGCAGATCAGCAGGACGTGTTAGCTGAAGCATAATTCTGTGCTAGAGCTGGCTGCCATCCACTCCATTTGGAGTCGCCTCGCTTCGCACAGCCATATATGCATGTCCAAAAACATTCTTTAACTTTACCAAAGACGTATGGAAGAACAGCATATATACATGCAACAAGAGCAGTGCTAAGACTGATTGAGCTGCCTGAGTTGTCACAGGTTCTGTACAGACCTCTGTCTCTCAGAAGGGACTGCATTCATGATGTAAATGGGTGCTTTAAGTTGATTTACTGAAGGTTCACTTACAAATACAATAGGATTATGAAATATGGGTATCCTCAAGAAGATTATTTTTCACAGAGAGGTTATTTTCTCTGCCTCTTACCTTTCTGAGTTTAAAACCCAATGATTTAGTAGCTGAGAACTATCAGGGGAAGACAGCAGTCCTGATTTTTCTCTGACATATGCTATGGTGAATTAATAATTCTGTGGAAGGCAGTGAAATGGTAATAACCAGGATAAATCTTGGTGAATAAAAAATGTACAAATGTGAGTCCCATTTATTTTCCATAACACTCAGGCAAAAACTTTACCCATTATGCATGGCAGGTTCCACTTGTATCCAGATGGAAAGATGTTTCTTCTGTGATCAGATTTAGGCCCAAACTACCATGACCAAAGCCACTACACCTTAGCTGAGGTGCCGAGTCCTCCATGTGCATGCACACTCTTAGCCCGGGGCCAACATAAAGTACTTAAACTTATTTCAACCCCACTTAATTACAGGCTGAAGTAGGACAAATTACCTTGCTGCAAGCTTCCAGTATGTGCAAAGTGAGTTACCATGGCTCAGCTGACACATGTGGTAGGAATCTAGATTGTAGACACATCAGTGTAGTGTCTGAGCTGCTTCTTTACTCAATGGAGATGTAGGCAATTCATTCACTGGAGTCCTGGGAGCAATCAGTCTGACCAAACATTGTCTTTTCCTATCTGCAAGTAGAGTTGTATTCGCCCACCTCAGTGTGCTGTGTGCGTGTTAGATCATACCCAAAACTCTGAGTTACCCGTTCATGGTGTGCAGCATGTTACTTGACTTGCCCGGGGGCGATTTATGAAACAAGGCTCTATACATCCTGGATAAGGGTATCAAATACTTTGAGATACTCAGATATAAAGCACCATATCAGGGCACGTCCCTACTTTTGTTTAAGCTGTTTCCGAAGGCCTGCATGCTGTCAGTGCTTTGCGGCTCTGTGGCCAAGACTGTAGGATGTGTAGCAGCCTGTGTTGACTTATTGGATAGAATAAATCAGAGGTGTGTTGGAAGAATGCAGCATTTAGTAAGATAATACCTGTATTGATCTTTCTTACTGTCATTATTTCCATCACAAAGGTATCATCCTAACTCCATGCCATAGGGGTAGAATGGCTGTGATCCTTCATTTTCAAATGGGATGCAGAGAGCCAGAGACACAGCACCATAAAAATAGAGACACAATCTTGTCCCAGAGAAGTAGGACATGATTGTCCATACAGTTGTGATCACCTGTTTGAATGTCCCAAGACTGGTTTCTGTCTTGACAACTCAAGCTCTCCCAAACTTTTAACTGGCACATCTCACCATTCCCAGTAAGCAATGTGAATGTGTATTCAGATCCTGCTTGAGAAGCTAGAAGAGTATAATAGTTTGGGCGTGGTGTGTGCTGTGTTGGTGGTGAACACTAGAGAACAAACAGCAGGTTAGCATACATGACAACCAAATGAAGAGAGAGGAGAGCATGGCTTATATGGAGGTGGAAAAAGTCACAGCACGTCCTCTCTTTTGTGAGGAGTACAGGGCAATGGTGTTCAGCGTAGTGAAAATCCACATTAGTGAGTCTTCATGGTGCAGCACGGAGCAGTGCTGGGAGCCATGAGAAAGCTATGAGAAGCTAGTATGGAAAATGTGGTGTTTGACCTTTTCCATGTATTATTTTTCTAATAGAACATTGTCATTTTGTTTGGTGGAGTAGAACCATGATAGTCACAGACTTTCCATAGGCTTTGGTGATGCAAGATGATTCTGTGAGCTTTTCATTTGTTTTCCACACAGACAAATCATAACATTTCCCTATTTAATGTGGAGAAACCCAGATAAAAACTACATGAGGAGAAAAACACAGTCCATCACCAAAGAGCTGTGCCACTTCTCTCCATTTGATGACTAATGGTGGAGTGCCTTAAACCTCATCCCTTCGTATCATTTGGATTCCTGACAACTCTACTCTCTCATGGGATGAGTAAATATCAGTCTGTTCCCAGGAAGATTAGCTAGTAAAATGATGGAGGGAAAAACAAAACAAAACAAAACTTTTCACCATGTTGCACTTAGTCTGCCCTCCAGACTTCAGGCTTTATTTTTAAGATACTTTTACTTGCCTACATTCATAAAATCCTGGAGTGTGTTTTTTTTTTTTTTTAAAGGCATATTTTTTCTTGCCAAAACAGCAAAGTTGAGGAGGGATTCAGCACTTTGAATAAAAACCTTTGGTCTGCTAGGGAAAAAAGTTGGTAAAACTGCAGTCGGTTATAAGGCCTGCTCATCACAGCACAGAATGCATTTTTCTCAACTTGAGTCAGAGCCCTGCGTACTTGAGGAGTTACTTCTGTATCGATGTGAGGAGCACCAGATGGGAATGAAAGCAACCCTGGCCCATTGCAACTCACTGAACTTCAGTAAAGATGTATTTCCCCTCAGCATCCCTGGGAAGAAAGATTCCCTATATTTTAGCAATTAGAAACTTAACTTGGGCCTTTAGTCTCAGCTGATTATCTAGACTATCTCTACGGTCACCAGAAAGAGACGGATGCCTTCAGAAAGCATCTGTCCTGGCCACTCACCCTTGGGCAGGTTGAATTGCCCTCGGTAGATGCTTGTCTCCCTGCTGACCAAGGGACTGTACTTCTGGGGCATGGAGGTTGAATCACATGCTAGATGTCAACATAGCCTGAAGGGCTGTTCAGCTATGGGAAAAGGAACAGCAAAGATTAACACAAACTTCGTCATTGCCACCTTTTCTGTAGACCTCTCAAGGGTTCTTTGGAGCACAAGGCCTCAAAGCTGACTCCAGCCTTTCCCAGTGTCACAGGGAGGCCCGTATCATCCACCTCCACTGAGGAGACACTGGCCTTTCTCCACCTCCAAGATCTGTTTTGTAGAAAGAATGGGTGTGTGTATGTCCTGAGGCAGGGAGAGGCTGTGGCAGGTCATGGATAGCTGTCATGGACCTCTTCTGTTCAGTTACTAAGAGGCTTGTACTACATTTTGGTTACATGGTCAACTTGATGTCTCGCTGGCTGGGCTTTTGCTCATGTGGTCCTTCCAAACTCTCCCAGACATTCAGAAACCAGGACCTTGGGCAGACATTTCTCTTGGTTTTAAGACCTGGTTCCCTGTTGCTGGTGCTATGAGACATGAAGCACTAGTGAAGGGAAAGGCTTCATTTCTCAGGCACTTGGCTTTCCCTTTGCGTTTGCAGAAAAGAATCAGGATCCAGCATTCTAAACTGAGTTTCTTAACTGCATTTCACCAAAGACAGATTAAAATAGACATCTCAAATACAGTCAAGTGATTTATAGCATCTGACTCTACAGGCTTCTGAGATCCAGTTTATATAACAGATGCTCTACATACACAAGCATACCCTGCCATTGACACCGGCTGAGGACTGTTGACTTCATTACTCAGACATGATAAATGTGTGCTGCCACTTCCCCATGTCATTTTATCCAAGAAATACAAAGCTCTCTACTACTGTTAATGAGTTAATCAGTGTGACACCCCTTTGTAAGAGCAAGTTTGCCCAAGTGCAAAATGAGGCACTGAGAAACCAGAAGACCTGTGCACAGACACCCTGTGCAAACTGGGACAGAACTGGAAATGCCACCGACCTCGTCCCTTGTTATTAGGACATGCCTCACCTAAAGTGAGATACCACACACAAAAAGGTAGCTATCCCTTTGTTGTTCTGTTGTGTTGTTTTTGTTTGTTTTTAATTACAATGCTTTTAATCTTTAGGAGGACCACTTTTCATCTGCTAGGTTAGGTCTTTTACAGTTGCAGCTAGCAATGACTTGGCTCACTGAGCACCAAACTGAGTCATTTCTTCTTAGGTTTCTGCTTGGGGATGACATGTAGTTTTGCTTCTGAGATGCATAAACCACTCTGGGACTCAAGGCAGTGCTGGGCTTTGAAGACAAAGGAGAGGAAAAAGAGTACTTGGGTTTTTTCTTGGGATCTAAGCTTCATGTCAGGTGCGAAACAAATTCTGTGATTTCAGGAAATTCACAGGTTTGAGAAGGGGAGATTCAGGAGTTAAATTTGTACTTGTTAACTAAATGGAGCGCGCACATCTGCCTTTGAGTGTGGGTCAGGAACATGGGTGCTAATATCTTGCTTCCGTTCTTGCTTTTGTCCTCTCCAGTGCAGCTGATGGTTTAGAATCATATGGTCAAAACTGAAACACACATCAACCTGGGTGATTCCTATATGATCACAGGGAAGGTTTCTAACTCTGCAAGAAAGCTTTATGCCCTGTGCAACAGATGGAAATCTCTCTCTACCTGTTGTCTCTTCAGCAAGGGACAGCAGGCACAAGGAAGCCACTCTCCCAGCGGCAGCTACTGTGCTTGATTTATCTTGTGCCTTCTTCCTGCTGTGTAAGAGTTTGTATGTTAGAAAAACAAAGTGCATATACGAAAGCCGTGAGCAATACTGCATCTGCTTTGCATTTCTGCACTAAGCTAGCAAAACACTTAAGCATATGCTTAACTTGAGCTGTGGCATGTGGGTTTTATCAGCCTAAATAGAGCTACTCACCTACAATCAGAGAAGATTGGGATTGGAAGGGACCTCAAGAGGCCCAACTCCAACTTGTCCTGTCTTACCTCAAAGCAGGATCATCAATTTCTGAATCAGCTACCTGTATAGCCTGTTCCTGCAAACTTCCAATTATGAGATTCCTCTTCCTCTGGAGACAGCCTGTCCTATGCACATTTCTGTCCTTTGGTGGCATGGGACCACATTCAAACAAATTATAGGATATTATATTTCAGAGAGTAACTTTATGCGTGGCTTTACTCATTTGCTTATTTCACATAAAAACATAGCTTTAAGCGTTGGTGATTCAGTTTTAGAGAGGTGTTTTTTTCATGGTATCCTGCGTTAACCTTTATCAGAGGGTAGGGTGCACGTTTGACAAAGTAGCATTGATATCTAAAGTGCTTGTGACAAATATAAGTGTAAACTTTGTAATGACGTCTCTCTGTGTCTGGTTATTTTCCACCAGCAGCTTCCTGGAATGTACTTGGAAATTAAGTAAATTTGAGGTAGTTTTAAAAATGGGTGTATTTAGTAAGAGGGTGCCTGATGGTTTTTAGTAAGTCTTTCATGAAGCATGCACATTCATTTTGCAAGAAAGCTAGTTGTGTGCAGGAGGTAGGAAATGCCGTTTTAAGTAGAAAGAGGTGTTATTTACTTCGAGTGAATTACATTTCGCATTATCCTGCTGCATAACACAGGCATTATTAGACACACACACAAATGAAAAAAGAGTATTCATAAGCAAACTTCTTTACGTTAAGGTAGGCTGTGAGTTCATTGATGCTCAGGAACACGAGGGAGATCGTGACCCCTCCAGGCAGGACTCTGTCCTGTATTTGTCATCAGGGATCCTTCTGAGCGAGTGACAGAGAAGGAGCAAAGCCAAATCTTTACCCTGCCCCTTCTGTTCAGTAGGGCAGTGAGAGCAGGCAGGCCTGCTCTCCTGTAACTTGTGGCCGTGCTGCCACCAGGTCCTAAAAATGCACCAACTTCCTTGTGAAGTGGGGGCAGGCCTCATGTCGGCCGTGGTGACAGAAGGGGTCCCACCCGGCCCTTCCTCAGCTGGCCGAGGGTTACAGCTACTCCTCTCTCAGGTTAAGCAACAGCAGACAGCGGTTGATTTCACTTTGGCTTCCAGTCAGCCTCTAGTCTATATGGCCTAGATTTGGCTTTGACCCACAAGATGCAAATTTGGCCCTTGCAGGTTCAAGGATGCAACCTTCATTTCAGTAGGGAGCTGTGTTCTCTATCCTCAACGCGTTGCAGCCAGCTCTCTGCTAGAGGGTGGTGGATGCCAGTGTGGATGGACCTGGACAGGACATTGACATGGTGATACCAGGACCATGGTGGCTCCATCTGTTCCATCCAGGTGTTATCCTGCTGGTGAGGGACACCCCAGCCCCGCTCCTCCTGACCGCAGGAGCTGGTCGGGCATGGCCAGGACAGCCATTTGGTTAACTATCCTGAGGTAGGCTGTGGTGATCAGGTGCTGGGCTCCATGCAAGATCCTCCAAACATCACTGCTCACACACTTTGCATGCCTTAGGAGGCCTTTTCACATTTCTTGACCCTCCTTTCCCTCACCATTTTAATACCCTTTCTCCACCCAACCCTAACAACTTTGTCCATAGTTGGTCTTGGTGCTGGAGTGCACCAAGCTCTTGCACTCTCAAGTTCTTGCATGAAAGAACATGCAGGAGCTCCCAGCTACCCCAGCCACTCTTCAAGAACAACATCAGGCAGAAAAAAAAAAAAAATCTTAATTTGCAAAAAAAAAAAAAAAAATTCTCCTAGCAAAGGCTGAGGTTCCTTTCTACAACCAGGGGGCTTCGTGGGCAGCCAAGGTCTGGAAATGGCATCAGTGCCAGGCTGCAGGCAGCACCATCTTTTGGATGCACCAAGGTTCAGGATTTGTCAAAGCATCTAGAAAATGACTCATTTATTTTTTTCCACTCCTCTTGAGAACCCACTGTTGGAATACATCCCTGTAGCTGGTCTTGGCCAGGTCTTTCACAATGTTGTTTATAGTTCATTTTTAGGCTTGTTGCATGCAGTAAACTCTTGTGTCATTTCAGGCAGCAGCAGGTGAAATAGTGGGGAAGGAAAAAGATGAAAACTTCTGGAAGAGCACCCTGCCACACTGTTGTTTAGCCATGCATGCGGTACATCTAAAAATAACAGCTAATGGAATGGGAAGCCAACAAGATCTGTTGATTTATAATGGCTTTTTTCCTGTTTTATTGCTTGAGTGCCCTGCCCACTGAAATTTGACATTGCAGCCAGACTGCCATTAGATAATAAACAAATGCTCTTCTCTTTGTTACTGTATAGCCCTCCGAATTTCTTGGCATGAGCCATTCCTTTCTAATATCATCCAGGCAAATTAGAAAGATGACTTCTAAACTAATTAAAGGATTTTGTTCCCTTGCAGTGATAGTTATTAGGAGATACGTGTAGGCTAAGAACCAGTACAGGAGATACAAGTTTGTATCTGACCTGGATCTAAGAAATGCACTTTGGCTGGATATATATTTAATTTTAGATATGTGTTTGTATCGTTGGTTTGCATCGAGAAACATGGAGATAATGAAGTGTAGGTGTCCAGACTTTCTTCCTTTCTACTTTCAGAATTAATCCCCAAGTTGTCTTTAGAATTTTGTCACTAGTAAAACAAAAACATGTGAGACTATTGATCTCTTTGTATATTTTTACTTTTAAAGGCACAGTAGATCATGCACTGAGAAAGTAATATTTTATATGGTTTGTAGAAAATAAATCTGTTTTATCACTGCAATAAAAAAGGAGCCAGATGTTCAGAGGAACATGTTCCATATGGAAGAGGCTTAAAGTTGTGGAACTTGCTAAAACCATGCAAAGCTGCAATTATGGAGAAAACAGGAAGACAGCTTCCTCCCTGAATGTGCACCATTTCCCAAGGAGGAAACAGGCTTTTTTTCTGCACTCTTTGTTGATTTTGAAGCTGAGAGACAACTATTAGGTCAGGACCATAAAAGGCTTATGTTGCCAATGACATCAGTGGTAAAACTGCCCCCTCCCCACCCCACAGCAACTCTAACTACACTTTTAAGAGACTTCTGCTTCCCCTATAAAAAGGTGGAAGATGCATTGATTTCTCTGTTTTACAGCCAATGTGCTGTTTAATATGAGGGTACCAGCACCGTCCATTTTATGAACACACTTAGAGCTTCGCAGAAAGCTAAGGTGCTTCCTAAATTTCCATGAAAGACAAAAAAGTGCCTCATTAATTAGCTGATTTGATTTCACTTTATGACCCAAAGCCCCACTGTGCTGTGGTGCGGCCTGCCACATCTCTAAGTGTCCCCAGCTCCCTTCTGATCTCAGTGAAGTCTGTGACAAATGTCTACTGCTTAAAGTGTAGGCATGAATAAACATTCAAGTGGGGCAAAGCAGCAAGGTACTACACAAACCTCACAGAGATCGTGTCATTGCATCTGTTTTTTAATGGGGGCTGAGGGAAGGTCTATGTGCTACTTGAGGAGACGCGTGGTGATTCCACCGTGGCTTTCCAAGGACTTCTGCTCTCCTCTGACACTAATGATGAGTGAGGTTGGGTGGTAATGTCAATATTTGTGACTTAATCTTAAAGCCAAAACCCTAAATCCTGAAAACTGGAGCATTTTGTTCCAGTCCCTTAAGGCCATGGGAAACTGAGGCTTTGAATTCTCAAATGTCCTGGTCACATCGCAGTGGTGAGCTCTGTATTATACACACAGGGAGTGCTGCGTCTTCATCTTACCTTTCAGTCAGCCTCTTGTTAATGTAATATATTGTCATCTAATTTGGACGTGCCATGGGGAGGTGTGAGGAGCAAAGGAAGCCTTTTTTTTTTTTTTTTATTTGCATTTACAAAGTATGCAGTGAAGCATCTGATTTTCGCCTGTCGTTGCAGTTTTAAGTTTTGAGCAGAGAAAGGAAGCAAAACATGAACTAAACTTGATCTTTGTATAAATATATCCGAGAAGGCCTGCAATAAATAAATAAATAAATAAAATCCAAAGTCAGTTGTGCTGCAGGTACCTCTGGCTTGCTATGATATTTGGGGGGATTTTGGGGGCTTCACCCTTTGCCTTGTAAATGCTTGCAGTTGGCCGTGCACTTCTGCTCCTGCATTCCAGCTGGGCAATTTTGAGTATGTGTTAGCGAGAGGAAATACTTTACCTTTTTAACCTATGCACTGCGTGTCTTTTCCCCTGTGATGGATTTTCCCATCTTGCTGCTAGATGCTGCTTGTTCTTGTTGCTGTATTTTATTTCTAACCCGGAGTCATTATGTGTCTGCTACATGTGCTTCTCTGCATTTCTTGAGTGCTGTAGGGACCACCTAGCACACTGGTGACCACAATGTGCATGTGATGCTAGCAGAGACGAGGAGATTGATGAAAACGATACCATGATATCCAGACGATGTTCAAGCCTGAGAAGCTACAAGTGGTCTTTTGAATCATGCAGTCATGAGGGAAGGCGTCATTTCAGGAGTCCCCACCAGCAGCATGTGACTTTCCTCTGTCTTCCACCTGAGGCACGGGCTGCAGCCTCTCCCAAGGAGGACAATGCAGCTTTGGTCCTGCTGAAATTTTGGGCTCACTGTAGGAGGATCTGGGCATTGATAAACCAGAAGATCAGACTAGGTAATTCAAGAGGCCTCTGTATAATCAACAGCACTTGCAGGAAAGGGCGGTATGTTTGTGGCCTGGAAAGGGGCCAACACGAAGCGTCACCGACCTCAGCTCAATTTAACTAAGAGCATTTTTGTTTCTAGCTCGTTTTATCACACCAGACCAGTTACTTTCATGGGATTTGGAGTAAGTGCTGCCGCACTGTATTGGAAGTTTTGACAGCTCTTTTAGTACCCTCTAACAGGCTTAAGAGATAGGCCGGCGAGCAACCAGAATGACATACTCTGGAGCACGGGGCTTCAAAGCAAAAAGCTTCCCCCTACCCTCCTCCCCCTCGAAGTGCAGTGTCTCAATGACTTTAGAGCTATACATTTTGCAGCTGCAGTGAAAAAAAAAAATGCTGCAAGTTGTAGGGAAGCAAGAAGTATTTTTGAGATCAGAGCCAAGAGATTTATGAAACAGTAGAAGGAAAAGATGCAGCATCTTTAAATTCTCATGCATGAATTTCTAGATTATAAAGCTTTTTGGTGGGGGAATCGTGTTTAAAATCCCCATCTTTTCTTCTTCCTGTGTAAGTTTCAATACTGTGCAACTGAAGTAAATTCTGTGCTATTTTTTTTTCTTACCCCAGTGTCTCTGCCTTCCCCAGATACATTTGAAAACTTTGTTTTTCCCTTCTTCAGCATTTTCATTTTTAAAACTTTAATATAGACTTAACTGTGTAATTTTTATTCTTCATATATTTTCCAGTATTAGCATAAATTAATTTCTGAGAGAGATTTCTTTCATAGCCAGCGATAGAAAGGAAGACACAACAATATTGAGCTCATTTTGATTTTTTTAAATAAATTTCATTTATTTATTGATTCCTCTGGAAACTGGGCCTCGTTTATGAGCTAAAAGGATGTCATTATTAATGTTTGCATGTAAGACAGAATGAGCTAAAATGCCGGTCACAATCGTGATTTAAACCAGCAAGTAAATAACTTTAATTTAAATAATCCCTTTAAGTCTTGATTTGCTCTGTATAATTTAGATATTTTCCAAAGGAAAAGTTGAAGTTACTGTTTCATAGTGACTAAAATATATTGATTTGCTACTAAAATGGACTTTACACTAAATTTGGGGTGGTTTTAGTAATTATGAGGATATATAATATACACTCATTGAAGCCATAGCATAGTTAACCATATATATATTCAAATTATAATGTTATCAATTATGGTGTGAAACAAAGTCATTTTTATTAATGAGATTTTGCTAGTAATTTGTATCAAATTGCATGAACATGGACTCAGAATACAATAAATTTAGAAGACCACGATATTACGTTGCCTGCTGTTAACCAAATATGCTAGATATTTCAAGAGGAAGTACGTCAAAACTAATATATATTTTAAAACTATTTGACATATTAAACAATAGGAGAAACATCTTTAGAAATGGGGCTGGACAGATTATTTCAGGCCATCTTGTTCTTCAGCTTCGAACTAGTGGGTGAAATCGTTGTGTGCATAGTTTTTGTTCCTGATCTAGAGAGGGAAACTTGGTCTGCTTTTGTTGTTGTTTTTTTCTAACTCTCAAGTGGTGTCTTAGCACTGAGTGAACCAAACTGATGGAACCAAGAGGAAGAAGAAGTGCTTTCTGCACCTGCAGAACAAGTTGCAGCTGTCAAGAGCTGGTTTATCACTTCAGCGAATTCTTGGTCCAGGTGCTCAGACAGTGAGTGACTTCCCCGAAGTCTGTTCTTTTACTTTCTTAAGACTTCAGACGCAGCATGTGCTGCCTGATTATTATTTGCCTTTTAAGTTATAGGAATCGATTGCTTAAGCATCACATAAAAAAGTCAAGATTTTAAATATAATATAAATAGGTTTATTTTTAAAGAAGAACAAATTGTATTTAAGTAACGCTGATAGCTAAATGAACTGAATGATAAAGGCAAGAAAATCCTAAATAACCCACATATTCCCACAATTCTCCTTAGAAAAAAAAAAAAAAAAAAAGAATGCAATAACATTTTTCTGTAAACTAACTTTAGAATGTAGTCCTTTTTTTGTTAATTCAGTTGAAGAAATGTGCAAGTGACTGAAGATTTTTGTCTCTCCTGTGTTCAGATTATTAATAAATTATTGAAATTCTAATTCATTTTTTGACATACCCAGAGGCATCTTGCCTATGACATGTAGGTAAAATACAAAAACAAACTCGGAAAATATTGTTTTCACTGGATAGAGTTCAGATGACAGTTTGCAGACCATTCCTCTCACTACCTATGCTAAAAGTGAACCTTAAATTCAGATTTTTCTTTGATTTATTTATTTACTTATGTATTTTTGGTAAGAAGCCATGATCTCATCAGAACAACACAACATCCATTGGGGCTCACTTCAGTGCACGTAAGGATATCCCTAGAGACAGAGCACAAAAAAGTCCGTCTGCCTGTGCCTGGTAATGACCAGGAGTGGCTCTTTAGACCAGGGAGTAGGAAACAAGATGCTCCTTCACCGAGTACATGCTCCCGGTTTGCAGTAGTCACCAGCTTAGCAAGACCAGATGCAGACACCGCTGAAGCAGTCCTCTATGAACTCATCTGTTTGCGTTTTGAACCCACTTCTCCTTTTGGCAGTCAGTTCCCACCACGTTACATACACAATTTAATTAGCTGGTGAGCAAGATGATTAAACGGTGTAAAATAAACGTGATATATTTCTGCTTTTCACAGTGTCATTGAAAGGTTTGGGGATGTCTCTGCATTCCTATTGATGGCGATCATAGCATGCAACCTGAGAATGGCATTTGGCTGCCTGTGAGGACAGGTTCTTGTCCACTCCAGTAAGCCATGGTCACCTTGAAATTGTTCAGTTGGTGATGCCCTTCTCAAAGTGTGACTGGCAATTTTCCAGTGTTATTGCTGCCTTTGGAGGTGCTAAGTGGCGTGTTGAGCACAGAGTGGGCTTTCAAAAGGACTTAGGAATGAATTTCCCACTTCTTCATGTATGAAAGGATTATGGCAAAAGAAGTCTTATTCCCCTGTGCTGTGAAATGTATAGACTACAGAGCGGCTCAAAGACCAAGATTTTGGACCACAATCTGAAATTTCCTCAAATCTGAACTTAAACCAGAACTTTTGGTTTAGATTTACACTCTGTGTGTAGGTCTCTTGCTCCAAGAACTGTCAACACCCTACCCAGTAAGCAAAAGGCAGCAAAGAATAAGGGATCACCCGGCTCTCGCAGTGTAGTTAATTACTTGTATAATGTATAACGACTTCCTGAGAAAAGCAAGAAGGCCAAAAGTAGCAACTACAGCTCAGTTCCCTGTAACTCCAGCTAAGGGACAAATGCATCCGTCTCCAGCAGCTTTCTGGAGCAAACAGAATTTTGTCCATGCCGTCTGAGGTGCTGGTCAGGATAAAACCAGATCAAATGTAGACTCAAAGTTATCTGTGCTCAGATTCTCCAAAGGACCTAAGGTGCCAGCATGTGGTCCTGGCTCTCTCAGGGGACAGCCTATTGTTCTGTCAGCAAGGTGGGGCGTGATGCATACCTTGGTTTTATCTCATTGTGATGTCAGGAGAGTCCACGATGGTCATTCAGTGCTTGGAGGCACTCCTGGAGCTTCAGCTCTCTTCTCTTTGAGACTCCCACTCCTCAGTCATCTGAAATTATTCAACTGCTCTGAAACTCCTGGAAGGGATGGTAAGGCAATTGGACAGGCAGGCGGGCAGCACAGACATGAAAGCATCATTCCAGCAGGAGACGAGGCTGAAGAAGTGATTTTGTGGTGTCTTTGACTTAGATGAACAAACTGGTCGTGCAAGAGTACTGGCATGAATAGATTTAAGTGAACGGGAAAAAATTACCAGCTAATATAAGGGTGAAAGGTGAGACTAATTATCCTTGAACGATAAGTGCCTAGTACTTATGGGCAGACTCGCAGCTTTGTACAAAGGAGAACATATTTTTCCAAAGGGTCAAATAATTTGCCTTTGCAGTCATGTACCAATTAACGCTGGGGGTAGATGTGGGGAATGGGGATTGCTGTCGGCCAGCCCACATGTGAAGGCTTTTTTTTTTTTTTTTTTTTTTTTTAGCAGCTAAGGAAAATAAGTTTTACAGCCCAGGAACAACTCAACACTTCCTCCCCTGAAGCATTAAAACTTCACAGAAACCAGCGGGGCTTCTGGCTGGGAGGGGAGCAGGCTTCCTGGTGCAGCTCCTAGTGCAGCGTGCTGGCATGTGATGTGCTGCAGGCCCCTGCTTGGGCAGGCGAGGACGTGGAAAGGACTCTGTGGTGCACACAAAGACGCTGAACCTCAGCGGGTGGCATGTGGTGGTCCATACGGATTGAGGGTATTTCCATCGGTCTGGACCTGTGTTCCCACACTGGTGTCCCTCAGGCTGAGGGGTCTGAGGGGAGCAGAGAGCTCCCCTTTCTGAGCCGAAACACCCATATTTCTCTCTGGCTTCTGAGCCCATAGACTCAGAAACCACGCACCGATTTACCAACCACTCCTGCCCGTGGAAGCACACCCAGATTTCAGGTGCTGCCTCAGGAGCTCACTCGCTGGCCATGCGAGGCCCATGGAGCAGCTCGGCCCATGGCCTGCACGCAGCCCTCAGCACCCTGCCATCTCGCATCAGGCGGCACTGCGAGGCGGGCAATGTTGGTTCAGGAAGGAGAAAGGCAGCCAGAGGAAAGGCGAACTGACTGAAAGCCCTGAGGAAGCTTCTTGGGGCTTACGGTGAGGAATTGCCCCAGCTTTCAGCCAGGTGGAGGGAGCTTCATGGCAGTAAAAGGCGCCATGCGAACGTCTGCATGGCGCACGCTGTGGGATGCAAGGATGTGGCTGGATTCCAAAAAGGAGTTTGCTTTGTGGCTGTCGATACAGTCCCTTGATTCATGGCTGGGTTTTGTTTCTTTCTCGGCTTGTTGTTTGAAACACATGTGCAAACTGGCCAGAGTTTTGCTTTTCGTACTGTTCAAGGATGATCAGAACACAAAGTGCTGTCTCATGAGTTTAGACCCGATTCCCTTCCAGAGAGTTGCTCACATCTGATTTTGTTTCCTCTGCCCACTCTCTGTAGACAACCAAGTTTCCAGTGTTGTTTGCCTCCCACGCACACTCATTAACCCATTTCCCTCCACCTCCGATCCTACAATGCCCATTTTATCCAATTAATGGTAGGAAATAAGAGGGGGTTTTATGACAAGAGTGTGAAGTTCCGTCTGACACTTTGCATCTTCCCAAAGAACAATGCTTTCTTAATAATTATGTTCAGATGACCATTAAGTTGGTGCTGCCACAATTCTCCCTTCAGATTTAATGAATATAATAAACAGGAATGAACCTCTGCTATCTGCAGCTGCTGCCATTGTCTGTGAACCACGCGGTGCTTCAGAGAAGTTTATTTTAGCTTTAAACCTTTTTCAAACAATGTTCACGAGAGTGAAAAAGAAAAAAAAAAAAGTTGGTGCTTCTTTGTCAGCTCTCTGCTTTCCCAGCTGTTTTTGGCATGACAAATGCTAGAGTGCAATTAAAAAGAAGCCTCATTTTCAGAACTATTTGGGAAGCAGGACCCAATTAAAGTCCCAGGGGTCTGATAGTGCTCAGAAAATCATCTGCTGGGGTCTGAAGTCTCTCCTTGGTTATATGACTGTGCAAATCCCAGCTTTATCAGTGGTAGCATATCAGTGTAACGCAATGCAGGTTTTTCAGTCTTAGTCAGACAAGGGAGAAAATCCTGGCCTGACAATCTCCTTGTTTTGGGGAAATCTCTTAAGCTTTTTAAAAATGTCTCTCTATCCCCGTAATGTGTTGCATCTAGGACCTTTCCTGTGGGGGTTTCAGAGCATGTCATAATCATTTCCAGCACAGGGAACAGACCTGCATGAAACAGACGAAGACCCCAAGAGTTGTGGTACCTGGCCATTGCTCTAAGCACTAACACTTAACCGGCAGCACCTTGCAGATGGACAAATATTTGTTCCCAAATTGAGTTCTCACCCTATGTATTTTGACCTTTTTAAAAATTATTATTCTGTATTCAGAAGGAATCGGTGCGGTATATGCTACCTTTAGTCACTATATCCAAGTTAAGCTGCTGTTAAGAAATGTGTGTCAGCTGTGGTATCTGTAGCAGTCCTGAAAAGTTCTGAATGCTGGAAACATTTGCTTTAACATTATTATTATGCGCATACAGCTTTTGCAGCATTGTGATTAAAGTTGTGTCAGCAAGTAACATTTAAAAGCAAAGTTTAGGGACTTATAACTTGCTGAAGAAATTCACTTGGGGCTAAAAGTTGGCTTTTTGAGCAGTTCTGGGGGAGTTAGCCAGTATCTTTGAATTTCTTGGCGTCTTTTGGCTTTGAGTCACAATGTTACTGAAACATGAGTTTCTTATTTTCTGTTTTAAAACTGATCTGTTGTCTTCCCACCCATAATATAAGGTAGCCCCAATTGTTAATGTTTGACCTAAAAATAGTTTTGTGTTTTTTATTCAGGGGCAGAAAATTGGTCCACTGCAGATGGATTAACTAAATAACGAAACCCACATTGTGCACTGTTATTGGGTTTATTTCCCATGAAAATGCCTAATACATCTCTTTGCTGTGACAATTTGTAATGCAGTTTCCACACGGCTGATCACGAACATTGTCAGGTATTTTGAGGATGCATTAACTCCCTGAAAGGGAAGTATATGTGTGTAGTGTTGTTATTTGTCTTCCACGTGTGTGACAGAGAAAAATCCAAAGTTTCACCTCCAAATGAAGGTACTGGGTGATGACTTTAGCTCCTATTTGGTTTGATGTTTTTTTCTGCTTTTATGCCTAAAGGGCTTAAAACACTATGAAGCCGCTTTCCTTCAAAGGTTAAATTAAGGCTTGCAACAGCCCTGGGAGGCAGATTTTCAAATCACCAAGTTTAATGAAACATATGTTGATATTATCCCAAGAGTAGGTAGCTGTGTTTGCTATAGCGACACTTGCATTATTGTAGGGCTGTGCATAAAGTTATTTGTTTGTCCTCTCCCTGCCCCTTCATGTGGGGAAAGGGGGTGACTTAAGTGAGATGTTACCTTTCCAAAATAATCCATGACTGTCCTGGTTGCACCATGTCCTGCAGTTGAAGGAGGGGACCGACTTAAAATGCCTAACTTGTTAACATGGTTAGCATAACTGTTCTGCAAAGGTCACCATAAGCATCGCTGACATTCCACAAGCCCCAGCAGGACTCACAGCCTGACCCCGACATAGTCCCAGGGGATGCTGGAGATCTTTAGGGACTGCAAGTCAGCGAGTGGTGTTTGTGGAGAGAGGGGAAAATCCCATGGATGGTGGTTACCTCCGCAGGTTCCTCCTTCCCGGACACCACAGGCAAGGAAGAGCTGCCCTTCAAAGAGCTAGGACGAGGCAAAATTGCTGAGTGACCCGGCTGATGTGCCCACTGCATCCAGCCAGGCCACCACGGACCACCGGGAAGGACCACAGCTGGCCCAGCGCTGGCACAGGGCGCTGACAGGGGCTGTCCGGGGTAGCTGACGAAAACTCGGCTTTGTAGTGCTCTGCTTGGGTGAAACGCTTACCCGTGGCTATTTCCTGGGATTTTGAAAGAAGGCGGCCAGCAGTATTTGGTACCCTCTAATTAGATGCAGTTTGAACTGTGTTGTGGTAATGTAGTGAAAATCTGGCCCCTGCTGTGACATCTGCAGCCAGACAAATGACACCACCCAGCCTCTGGTCAAAGCCTATGTTTTCAATTCAGCAAGAAAAAACAGCAAAAACCCTGTAGGAGCTCTTCAGAAAGACAGACGTGTATAAAAGACCAGTTCCTGTTTCTTCCACAAGGTGCTAAACAGAGCAGGAAAAATGCATGCAATTTTTTTTTTTTTTTAAGAAAAGTTCTTTCCAGATAGTAAATATTTTTAGTGATTTATTTATATTATCTTTCAAGGGGAAAAAAATAAAGTACTACTAATTCTGTTGAGGAGTTCCGTGGTTTAAAAAGAAACTTCCTTGTAGAAATTAGAATTGAGTACGTGGGAGTCATTTGCTTTAGGGCATGTGAGCTCTTCTTCCTAATGTACGCGTTATTTAATTAAAAGAGCCAACATAAACCTTGCACATTATTCACTGAAACATTACAAAAAAAGTAATCAAGGTTCACAAGTTGATTTATTTTTTTTTAAAGAAGCAGCAGTGCCATCTCCCTCCAGCACAGCTTAGGGGATTTCACGTTCCTCAAGTCCCAAGGAGGACAAATGCCAGAAAGAGGAAGGATGTCATGAAAACTGCAGCAATATCAAAGGGAGTGAAATGACCTTCCTGCTGCCCAAGCTGAGATGAAACCCTCTGTGAGGGTGCAGGGCTGAAAACCAGCCGTAGATGTCACAAGGACTGGCCTGAGAATGGCAATGCAACGAAATGGATGCCATTCTCTATAGCAATATTTTAAGGCCCAAAGAGTTCTTGAAGGAGAGTTAAGTGCCTGGTTGCATGATCCTTCAAGAACTCCCCGCTGCCAACTAGCTCGTTTTGGACCACAGTGCAGAACCAGAGGCAAGCCGAAGAGCAGAGAGGATCAAGAGGTCTTCAGCAAAGCGCTGTGGGCACCAAGGGATCTGGGTGCCAGCTGGCCTGGAGCTTGTGTAGAGCTTTTGTAAAGGCCGAGTGTGTAGACACAGGGAAGGGAGCTGCTGGGCAGCCCAACACACCGCTTACCATTGATTACCACCACACAAACCATCAGCATTTATGAGTCAAAGCTGGACGGCCCTTTTGCAAAGGGGACCTCAGCGTCTGCCTCACTCAGCAGCTTTTATCACATTAAACTCCAGCACTCACCAAAGGGGTCCTGCTCCCCTTAGTAGCAGCTTTTGACCACCGTGGTCCTGACCTAGAAGGGTCCTGCCATGGGAGCACAAAGCACTGCTCGCCCCCGTGGCTTGCCGACCCCTTCTGCGAGCACGGCGCTGCGTCGGTGCACGGAGGCGTTTCGCAGAGCAGCACGCAGGCAGGGCTCTGCGTCCATCGCTGCCTTACGAAGCTGGAAAGCACATGAAACCAAATTACTCAGAGTTTCCCATCTGTGCACATGTGCTTAGCTGGTGTTAAATTATCAGTGTAAAGGCCTAGTAGCTTCGTAATGTACACACACAGAAAGATTCCCACAGATTTTTCCTTCTTTTTTTTTTCTTCTTTTTTTTTTTTATTGAAGCCAGCTGAGTAAATTCATAGGAAGTTGTAACAGGACAAGTGAAATGTATACCCACATTCCCTGGGAATCCAAATGCCTTTAACACATACTGTATTTCATGTGAAATTTATTTTAGAAGACACCAGAACAACATAACTTTTTCATCGCTGTGTTTTAAAGCTATCAGTTTTGAATGAAATAAGGTGACATGAAGGAAAAAAAAAAGGCAAAAATCCCAGAACATGATACCCTCATCCCACACGTTAAGAGAAGAGATTAACTTCTCTATTTTTCTGGGTCACTTTCGAGTTTATTACTAATTACAGAATAACTTTAAAATGCAGCCCCAATTTAACCTACTGTGAGTGAGAAGCAGCTGAGACTTAATTTACTTTGGAGCTGGGTGATGTCTTGCACTTAGTCACTATTGAGTCTCGGAAATGGTTGAATGGTTGCAATCCTGTTTTGTCTAAATGAAAATGATTTCTGCCCATGGCAGGAAAGGGCTAGCTGGGCACCCTGTGAGCAGGGACCAAGTTGGGGAGGACGGGGGGAGCTGTCATTTAATAAGGTGTGGGTCGGTCAAGCCATGGGAGTGAAACACCCACGCTGATCTGCACGGGTCTAGCAGAGCTGGTGGTGGTCCCAGCAGCCGTGTTGATCTGCGTGGTCATGCTGGCAATCCTCCTGATAGCTGCCAGCACCTCTCTGGTCCCAGTTTTTCCAAGGCTGATGGTGCCGTGCCAGCTTTCACCCAATTTCCATCTCGGCTTCGCTGCCTTTTGTGCTTAGCCTCATAAAAATCTGGGAGCCAGACCTCCAGCTTGTTCGAGTCAGGGGCTGATTTATGCTATCTGAGGGATCTGAAGGTCTCCGCAGTCAGTTCCTCATTTGTAAAATAAACTGAGCTGAGCTTAATGAGATTTTGCGAGATGGCTTTGGCGAGCTGTGTGCCGGGTGCAGCAGCACTCAGCCTGCAGGAGCGAGGGCTGGGGCTGCCCGTGCTGCCTGAAATGCTAGCTCGGGTCAGCAGGAGCCCAGGTTGGGGAGACATGCAGAAACAGCACCTCCTGGCACTGGCACTGCCTGCTCAGATAGCTTGTGATGGGGATAAATGCTCAGAAGGGCATTATCCTCCTCCCCTTGCAGACACTGCAGTGACCTACACCAGTGTATGAGGCTGGATTTCACAGAAACAAGCAGTGTCTATGTTCATTCTGAAATTAGCTACACAATAACCTCATGATAACTGTAAGTGACATTTAATACTGCAGGAGCTGCTTCTGAAAAATGTTGCCCCCAAGTGCTGATGACCTGCGGGGAATTTCTTGCCTGAGCAAGCGCTGCAGGGCTGGGCTCCAGGTGTTTTGCAGGATGGCAACATTTCCGAAAGCGCAGGCGCAATGGAAGAATGAGTCCCACTTTGTGCAGAGAGCTGGACCCGCTCTTGCTGGGCTCCTGACCCCTTCCTCTGTTGACCTGGAGCAAGAATGAACTTTAACCGTGCTGAGAGGTCAGGCTTTGAGCCCGGGAGGTACGCAGCAAATAGCTTTATTTGGCGTGCTCAGCAAACACAGATCCGACCCCTTCTCCCACACCTTGTCCTACATCAGTGCTGTTACTTAACGTGAAGCCTGATTATGAAATCACCCGTTTTTCCAAATTAGCTCAGTCCCAGCATGCTGGTCATCACATACAAACCTATCAAGGGGTCCCTGCTGCCTGTTGTTTAGCTTTCTGAAAATTAGAAATCAACACATTTAAATAAAGGATGGAAAAAAGACAGTGATATAAAAGCTCTAACTTGCAAAAATAACTCTTGCTTTGCAGTAGCCGAGGTTGGTTTTTGGTGGCTAAGATGTAAGCTTGTGATTCTGGTAACGGCCCGAGCTGCCAGGGAGATGTGTGCCGTGGATTTGTGCTCTGGTGTTGTGAGGCTGTGACTTGCACAAGACAAGAGCCATGGGGAATTAGTGCTCGAGGTCTCCTGGAGACTCCCATCCCTCAGTCATTTAGCAGAGCGTGGTGTTCCTGTGCACGGCTACGCTCATGGCCATTGCAGAGTAAGAGTTTGCTGTTCATTTTACAATAAGTTTTGCTTCCTTGGGCAGCTTGTGGTGTTTGTTGGCATCAGCTGCATCCCTCGTGTTAGGACGAGATAAGCAAGGTCTTCAGTAATCTGGTTTTCCAGCAGGAGAACTTATTTCTTCCCATTGCTTTTACCCCCATGCCACCTCTTTCCCTCGTGCCCATGCCCTCCTCTTCCCACACTCTGCTGGTAGGTTCTTCTGCACTGTATTACCTTGGGCCCAGCTCGTGGGGACTTTCATCTTTGGGGAGGGAACTCAGCACTGGGCTGGATCAGGAGAAATCAAAGGAAATGGTGCTTTTCTGGTGGGATTTGCTGATTCAGCAGAGCCCAGCTGCCTCGCGGGGAGGCTGTGATTTTGGGGGAGTCCTGCCAGTGCACAGAACTGCCTTCTCCCCTTCCATTCCCCACTCCTGGATGGAACCAGCTCTCCCGGGGTATCCAAGGCTGTGAAACCCAGCCAGCCCCACAGCCTAGCTCCAATCTCTTTCCTGGAGCATTTTGTGAAGCATAGGGTACCGTTCCAAATCCCTCAAGAAAAAATAAATCCTAAGAGCAAGATCCTTGAAGCTGCCCCTGCCCATCTTCTCACCGCCCCTCGCAGGAGAGGTAAAGGGGATGCTGCTTCCTTCCCCTGCATCATCCCTTGCTGCTTCATCACTCCCCCTTGCAAACTAAAAGCTCTGGGGCCTTTTATCTCTTCTCATGGAAAGGTAGGCAGCTGCGGCCTTTCCCTTTGCTTTTTTTCAGGGGATCACCCATTGCCCCAGTGTCCAAGTGCCATCCCCATCTGGGATGGCTGCTACCCCGCCAAGCAGAGCTACCTGCTCATGTGCACCCTGAGCAGGGCATTAAGAGCGTACCGGGTTTGGTTTTAGGGGTTTGCTCCTCCTGCCGTGCTTTCTTCCCTTTGTCAAACGCTAGGAACTGAGAAGGTCACGGGGCTGAGCATATTGGCTACGTGCAGACAGTGCTCAGGCTTCCCAGCAGAGCTCTGTCAGTGCAGTTCAGGCCTGACCATACCTCCCTTGAGCTAAATCTGTCAGTTATGCTTAGTTTTTCTTCCCATGAAAAAATATTTACTAGGGCTTGAGTTGAAGTTGCCAGATGAAGCCTTTGTTTCACCCAACAGGCTGGTAGATGAGTAAGCTTCCTAGGATGCATGAGGTGCTCATCCTAATACATTCATGGCCTTAAAAAAATAAAACCTCTCCTTAGAGGAGCTGAAATCCTCAGGTGCTCCCTGTCTAGCTTAATAACATCATCACTGACTTTTCTTGGCTTGTCTTCTTGAAGTGCACCACACCAAAATACTAATGACAAGGGATTTTTTAGAGCCCGTGGTTTGTTACTCTGAAAAAATGGATGGGTTTGGAAGACAACAGTTTTGGAAAGCAGGCACAGAGCACCAACCTCTCTCCAAGTTTTAGCTGAGACCTTGTGAATGCATACTGTCAAGGTTATCAGCACGTGGACAATAAACAGTTCAGGAATGCAAGGTTGTGTGGGGAAGATAGGGCTTCAAAATATTTGCTGGGAAGACCTTGGAGGAGGTTAGGTTTGAGACCTTCCAAAGATTAGCAGCCATAGCAGTATTTGTTATTTACGTGTCACTACCAACCCTCTTTCTTGTACAAGGGAGGAATCGCTCTGCAAGAATTTGAAATAAAAGCTCACGTCTAGCTGCTTCTGGTTAGGTGCTCACTGAAAACACCCGGCCAGGTCGCCCAGAGTCCCTCTGCCAGAGCCCTCACAGCCCATAGAAAAAGGACTGCAAAGACTTGTAGCTTGAAACAATTCCACTTCAGCTCTTGAAAGCCTACGCACTGTATGTCAAAAGCCCTTTAAGAACATATAGAGATTTTGGGGGTGTTTTTTTCTCCTTTCTGTCTTTTGCTTTGTGGCATGTTTGTTCTGAGATCACCTTCTAGGCATCTTCCATTAAAATATATGTGACAGGCACCAGATCCACTTTCATGCAGCTGTGCAGTGTGTTATTTTTCATGCTAATGCACTGTTACAATTCTACCGAGTACAGTTATCTGGAGATCAAATTCTCCACATGTGCCTTGTGTTCTTTGGCTACCAGGTCAAGAGCGGCGCGGAGAAGGAGGTGAAGCTCATGTGTTAACTGTTCGTGCTGCCTTCGTGAAACATGGGCTTCGTTCTCAGGGAGTCAGAGGAGCTTTTGCTTCTCCCACCTGTCCTCCTGGTTTTTGTTTTTCTTTCTTTCTTTTTTTTTTTTTTTTTTTTTGACTACTTCATCGAGATTTAAGACTAACCGGACTGTTATTACATGAGACGGAGTCACTGTCTGCCACCGGGAGATGATTTAATGTTATGTGATACTCAACCTTACTCTATGCCCCCTTACTGTTTTCCACACAAAAATCATTCTCCAACTTGCTTTGCTGTCAGGTTTCACCTAGGAGAAAATTTGAGTCACTGGCTATGGCAGTGACGGCAACCAGAAGTAATGATTAAAGACCTCCTTGTCAGCGTTGTGCCAGGTAGTTATGGGTGAAACAGGCTTATGGAGACACATCCATGTCCCATTTACCCCCAGCCCTGCGGCTGAATCCTGCCTGAGATAAGGACTGCATGCAGAAGGCGCTAAGATAGTCCCAAATCTCTGCTCGTGCTGTTGAAACAAGGAGAAAATGCTGGCTTTGGTGAAGGACTGGACACCACCATGGTGCCAGTCCCACTTGCTGTTTCTTTCTAGAAATGCAGAGGACACTTATAGGGTTGTGCTGTTTCTTTGCAGAGGATGCTTTTAGGGTTGCAAAAAGGGCTCAGAGCAACAACAAACAAGTGGTGCATCCTACCCGCCATATATCCGATCCCTCTTACAGCTACTGTTTGCTTTCCTGTTCTCTGAGCTGAGACCTGCCACCACGCCTGGTGCCCTTTCTCTATCACAGGTAACTCAGCTTGTCTAAGTATGAGCCACAGCGGGATGGGCTCCCTTGGAGGGAGAGGTTTGAAGTCATATTTATCAATGTCTGCCTTTGAACAGGAATCATTTCTCCATGAAGCCTGCCTCATTGCCTTCCTTAGCAAAGAAGGAATCTGCAAGCTTTCTCCGTCTTCTGAAGGGAGATTTATCTTTTACAGCCTCCACTGCTTTGTTCTTTCTTCAGGTATCAGGAGGCACCTTGCCTGTTCCCCTTTCCTCCTCTTCTCGTGATCTGAGACTAATACACAACGACAGTGGAAACCATTTCGCAGACTTTCCTTTGACTTCAGGATTGCTGAGTATACTAGAAGATGCCTTTTAAGTTTATACTTGATAAAAAATTATGTCTTGTTCATAAGTTAATTATATGAGAATGTCACAATAATAAACTTTGACTTCTCAACCTTTTCCAGAAATGATGCCAAGACCAAATCCTGAGGCTGCTTTCTAGCTACTGATTAGTAGCTAGAAATCTGACCTTTTCTGCATATATAGAAAACAGAGGCAGCTATGCCTTTCTCCATGCTGTTGGAGTCAGCTCGGTCACAGCTCCACCTCTCTTTCTAAGTAACATTAGCCCCTGGGTGTCCTCATCTCCATTTTGTCTTCTGAAGAAAGACATGGACCTGAGCTAGACTCTGAAAACTTCAAAACATCACTACTGCTTGCAGATTTGCTGGGCTCCATCTTTGCCTCCTCTCACTTCTTACAAGTCTCATGTTCCTTGTCGTCACGCCTGACCACCTCTGGGTAGTGTAGCACGCAAAGAGGAGCGTGCCTTGGGCACACGCTGCTCTGTCAGCCTCTTCTCAGGGAAGCATCAGTGGTTGAGAGCTTGGAAAGAAGTCTAATTACATGTTTGTTAAACGAACATGCCAAAATGTGCATTAAGCATCTTTCCGAGATGAGGCTGAAGAGCAGCATGCTGCCCTGGAGCAGAAGGTGGTGAGGTCTGTGGTACCCCATCATCGCCATGAGAGCTTGTAGCGCCCCGTGGGCCGGACCCGGTGCACATGCTATCTCCTGCTCAGATGAGCTTGTGTAAGCAGCTCTGTCTTGCAGAGGAATAAAGTTGTCAGAAGGATTCATTTTCACCGTAAGACCCACACTCCACACAAAGCTGCTCTGCGGTGCAGAGCTGGCAGTGATGACTGCGCTGAAGAGCTTTGTTTATCACATTGTTGTGCTCTAATGATTACTCAGCCTCAAAATTATGTGCGCTACAGGAGTGATGGGTTTGGGGGCTGTCAGTCAAAATTTGTTATGAAGAATGATGTTGTTTTCATCCCAGTTTAGCTAATGCCAGTGAGGATGTTCCAAAAATTGTTGTGTTTGTCATGTATGTTTTACAGTTTAGAGGTGATCTCCTTATGCTATTATCCCCCTGCCACCGTTGCAAAAATAGTGTCTTCTTTTTAAGGTGTTCAGAATCATCTGCTTAGCACTGAGCTGGTAACAGCTTCTGATTTGTCTCTGGAGGTTGCCTGGAAGTTAACCCCTCGCTGTTTAGCTCATAGTGTGCCTTGTCAAAGCTTCTTCTCAGAGACGCTGAGTTTGGGTACAGCAGAGCTTGGTAGGGCTTTACCAAGGAGGCTGAAAGATGAAGGATGCTTTACACAACATCAGCCACTCAGAGGCTGAGATTTACAAGCCCAGAGGCTGAGATTTACAAAAAATCAAGGAGACAAACCCTGATCAAGTTCACTGGAAAAGTTGCAGCATCTCCCATTTGCAGCTCTCTGCTTACTCCTATCCTGGGACTACCAGCCCCAGCTCAGCATGGGCAGGACAGAGCCTCCAGCTCAGCCTCTGCAGTGCTTCGTTCAGCGCAGGGTGAGACCGTCTTTCATCTGTCCTTCGAGCCAAACACCCTTCCTGCGGTCCTCCCTGCCAGCTTTGTGGTAGATACAGTAGCATGTGGCTGAGGAAGGAAAAAAGCTGGTGGCAACATCCTGAAAGTGCCGCCGCTGTGCACCGAGTGGCAGTGACTCAAAGCCTTTTGGCTCTGAAATTGCAAGCAACTGCACCTCGGTGGGCAGCGTGACTTCTCAAAGTGCTGAGCAACTCCCCCTGACATCAGTGGAAACTCTCAGGGTTAGCACTGATCTGCACGAAACCAAAACAGGAGAGGGACTGCTCTCTGAGCGCATCAAATGCAAAATTACTCACCAATTTTCACAATATAATTACTTCTCAGTTAATCAAGTCCCTTGGAAAGGCTCTGACCAGTTTTTACAGCCGTAGCTAGTGAAGTCACTTTGTGGTACTAACATCAATTTTGGTACTTAATGCATGTTGGTTGGGAGTAAACCCTCAAATGTTCTGTAAAATGAGAGCAATTTATGCAAACCTTTGGAATTTCGACCCAAAATATTTTTGCACCTGAGGTATAATGGATTAAGTCCCTTTTTATATACTGCATATAAGCAGAAAGTCTTTCAAGTCAGTTCTGTGCTGCAGAGGAAATCCATGAAGTTTTCCCTGTAATGTGAGTAATGAATCTTGGCTGGGATGAGCATTTTGGAGCTATGGTTCTGCAAAAATTACAAATCCCTGAAGGAAGCACTGTAGCATGGAGGCCTGCAAATAATGGATTACAATAATCCCGCCAGGAAGTGATAATGGCGTGTATAAATATTTGCCTTAGTTGATTGCAAATTATGTCAGCTACCTTCCGTCCTAAAAGATGTTTGTCACTGTCGTTAGCCATTAGCATTTCTAAATGCTTTACCAGCCGTGCTGTCTCTCACAATGAGGACTTCATCTCTCCCAAACATGACCAAAGCGTCTGAATGGGATCAGATTATTTATTTTTTTTCTAATGTTTTTATTCTGCTAATTAAAAACAAACCAAAAGCCTGTGTTGTCAGTTTGGAATATTTTCCTGAACAAATCAGAGCATGCAAGCTACGGAGTGAAATCCGACCATGTAGAAGGCAGCATCTGCACAGGGGCTGCAATGGGTTTGGATTGGTGTGCAAAAATTGTTGCCCCACAAACTATCAGCAAAATTTTGCAGCCTGCTGAAGGTGGAAATGGCTCTGAGGACTGGGAGCGACCTGGACCAGCAAACAGCTCTCGCGTTTCCCCAGTCGGAGCCCCGTCAAGCCGGGCTAACTCCCAGCATTTTACATCTCACAAATTCCAGGAGGGATTAAGTCTTCATTGTCAGTCTTGTGAAGCAGGTTGAAACTCAGCTGAAGTTTTAAAGGAAAAAAAAAAAAAAAAAAAAAGAAAGATCCAACAGTCTTTGACAGAGGCAGCAGACTAGGAGAGAATGGGATTTAGAACAGAAGCACAGCCAGGAATCAATGGAGCTTTTATGGCATTCCTCCTCATTTATCTATAAATCCCATTCTTTCAGCTATTTAGGCCTTATCTCCACACAGAAGCTGAATTAGTTTTATTTTGTAAACCAATTTAGGAAAGCTAGAGCAAAGCCCTGTATAGACACCCGTATTTCGGTTTCAGAGTGGCTGCAGAGGTTTAGCTGGCACCTGAAACAAAACACGAGTTAAAGTGGTACTGCTTGGGTTTATCTGCATGGAAGATAAAGCGAAATAGCTAAAATGTGAATTTGAAGTGTTTGAGGTAAAACCTATTAAACCCCTGGGTGGATGCTTTCATTCAGACATAAAGGAGCCTTTAGTTTGCTTGATTCATTCCTAAAGCAAATTACAGTTGCGTTATTTCTGAATGAAACCTTCCATATAAGGAATTAATGTGCTTTAACTAATCTACTTTGAATTCACATCTGTAATTTGACTTAGTTTCCTGTGTGTACAAACCCTTTGTGTGTCGTCCAGGCCTGATTTGCTGGAGGAGGAAGAGGAAGGCAGGAAGATTTCCTCACTAACCCCTGTGATAATTAGGTACAAATTTCTCAGTAAAATTAAGTAAAAGGCATGGTTAGCTCCAGAACTTCAGTCAGATGAGTTCTTGAAACCCCTCAGCTTACACCGTTTGAGGATCAATCCCTTTGCCCATGGTTTGCATTGCTTTTCCCGGCTGAAGATGGGTGTATGGGCCCTCTTGAAGAGAAGCCGGCAGACAAACCTCCTTCACGTATGCTCTGTCTCCATCTTTGTGGAGATTTGGGAAGACAAAACATATTTGTGAGATATTTCCTGTCCTTGGAAGTCTTGAAAAAGTCTCGCTTATCTTCCCTCGTGTTCAAGCCATCCCACCTGCGGGCAGCTTTGCTCCTGAGGTCCTGAGGCCGGGTGCACGGTGTAGGCCGCGCGGTGCTGCAGCTGCAGCCGCTCCTCTGCTTGGGGAACTTTTGCTTTCACCAGCTTCTCAATGACAGGATGTGGTTTTCTGTGTGAATGTAAATGAGAGAGAAGGATCTGGCCCGGTAGGTTTCTAACCCACGTCTAAAATACTCCAGGTTCTTTGGCCACGTAGTTTATCTGGCTTTTTTTCTGCTGCTGTCATCCATGCTAGAGCTGTGGCGATGACTGAAAGCTCATCAGAACATTTCCTACTGCCTAGAAATTACCCTGCTACTTCAGGGGAACACTGATTTACCGAAACATCCTCTCCACGACAGTGATTATTGGAGGCATTACAGGAAAAAGTGCAAACAAACAAACCAATAACCTTCAGGGTAGGCAGTTCTGGAAGAGCTTGCCAAGAGGTGCTTCGAGATGAGTGTTTAACACGTACCTGCAGTTATTCATCTGGTGGTGTCACAGCAGAGTTAGGCTGCTGAGTCAGTTGCTAGAGCAGATGCCACATAAAGAGGTCTAAATACAAAGTCTAATTCTGCTTTTCTTTATAGTTAAGAGAAATAAAGTTAAAAAGTAAGAAATAAAGTACTCTGAGAGGAGAATCAGGCCAGCATTTGGTATTTGTGTTCTAAGTGACAGGCATCAAACTTGTGTGAAGACCACGTATGGGAACTGATGCTCCTACTCCTGACTTCTCTTCCCTCATGTGGGCTGGCCGGGTAAAAGGCATCCCGTGGCTGGAATCACACAGCTGCATGCATCTCCAAACTGTCAGCACAAAAATAAGCATAATTTTAAAATCTCTCAAACACGTAAAAATAGCTAGGGTTTGTTTTTTTCTCCTCTCTCTTTCTGTCTTTCCTTCTCCCCTTTTCAGGTTTCCATGCTGTACACCCTTTGTGATAATCTGATCACATTAAGCAATGGCAAGAACCTATGCCATAGGTGACTGCTTCCTCCTCGAACAATTAGTTATTTCAGATTTTATTTTTTTTTTTTGGAGATATGCTTTTTGCTGCTTAAGGGAGCATTTTTTGCAGCACACACTTTTATCATATGAAAGAGCAAAGGGACAAAGTGTTGGTGTTCAGAGGTTCCAGAAAACCCACGCCACAAGCTTGGTCAATCCCACACAAAGTCCTGCATCTGGCACAGGCAGAATTCACCCTTACCATGGGCACCTGCGTTGTCCGTGCTGGCTACTGCTCAGTGACCTTTCTGGGTTTCTGATCCATATTCATCAGGCACCTTATTCTTAGGGGCCAAGCCCGTGGTTTTGACTTTCAGGTCTCTTTACAAGCTTGAAGCGTTGTTTTTTTCTTTCTCACTCCTGATTCCCATTTGGACGTGCTGTGCCCACGGGGCAGCTCTGGAAACTTATTGCAGTAACAAACGTGCACCCTCCTCTAAATCTCTTCAAACAGACCTCCTGCAAAGGCAGTCTTAATGTGACTTCCCGTGTAGCGTGAGGGGGTACTGCAGAAGTGAGAGTCAGTGCTGCAATCTCCGTAGCGATCTGCACAGGCCGACAGGGGAGCTGGATCTCAGCTCTTTCAAAGGCTGCAGCAGTGTTGCCAGAGAGCATTGCGAGACCGTTTTGTAAGAAAGGCTGCTGTGCAGTGGGCACAGCTACGTGTAGGTATGCACTGAGAGGCTATCTACTCCAAGCCTATGTGCAGATCCTTGAAACGTAGATATTTTCTCAGGGGAGGACAGCGTGAGTGAAACCTACAGCGAAACCCACAGCCGGAGTGCACCAATGGATGTCACCATCCTATGGCATGTCGCGTTGGGGCAGATGGATCCCACCTTCAGGGTCAAAGCTCTGGGGAACCCTTGCTCGCCCCTCTCCAGTTCCCCTGTGCAGAAAGTAGGCTGCGAGGCGGGATGTGCGAAGCGGATTTCATCTTCAGAGAGCACGCTTCCAGTTCCTGGCCCCGGGAGGACTCCCATTGAGATCCAGGGAGGGATCAAAGGGCTGGGTTTTGCCCTAAGGCAGCCGTGGGGCAGCCCTGCTGTGGGTGATTTAACACCTGCAAATTCCCAGAGCTGGCAATCAAAGGCTGCGTGGCCCCCAGGTGCGAGTGTCTATTTTTTGTTGCCAAACTTGTAAGTTCAAATAGAGTTGGGGGGGGTTGCTTTTGTCTCTGATTTTTCTATAGATAACTTTTCTGGTTGTCTCAGTCACATGGATCATGACCTTTTCAGCCTCTAATTAAATCCAAGGGATACAAAGTATATCAGGCAGGATTTGCAGGTGTTGTAAATCAAAATAAGGCCACAGAGCCCAGAATCGTGCCCATCACACTTTTTAAAAAGGCAGATGCCTTTTTTTTTTTTTTTTTTGTCAGGAAATAAGACCTAAAAGGTCCCGATCCACCATCACACTCTCCTAGGTTTAAGCCAGTACGTTTACTCTGCAATCAGCTGCAGCCGTCACTGCACTGTCAGGGAGCTGGAGTACCGCAGATGTGCATCAGTTTTCTTCTGCATTGTCCCGTCCAACTTTAATGATACCCCAGGCAACACGGTTTGAGCCAAAAATGCACTCTTTTCTTATGATCTCTAGTTGATGTAGGTTTTCAACATCCTAGTCTTTATATTGCAATATTTTAATTATTGTTTACTTTCTTTAATTACTGTTTTCCTTGCTAATTCTAAATATACATCTTTCCTCTCTCCTTCAAGGTTTTTGGGATTTTTCCAATCACTCCAGTATCAAAGAACGTTTACAGTCTCGTGTTTAAGCTTCTCATGTTTATACTAAAATCTGTGCAGCCCCAAGGCCAACGCTCTGGCTGTGTGTTGTAGGTAGTAGGTTTTTTTTAATGTATATGCTAATCGGTTAGGAAAAAGGTCCTTTGCAGAAGTGAAAATCTTATCAGAAAGTTTGATGTTTACATTTTCTGATTTGGATGAAAACATAAAAAGTGTGGAAAAAAAAAAAACTGAAGCTGATAAAACTAAATTTCTTCATCTACTTTTTTTTTCTTTTTTCCTCTTTGTTCTTTTTTTTTCCATGTTATCTCTATGGAAAGGGTGTGAGAAGAAACGTGTAAAGACCAAAGGCCTTTCCATTTCATGTTGAAAGAAAAGAGGTTTGTTATTCTACTGAACAGAAGAACATTTGGGAGATTTCAGTTTCCTTTTGGACTAAATATGCATACATATATCACGGAGGTGAGACGCCCCCAGGCTCCTGAGGCACTTGGATACTAGTTGCACTCCGTCCATAATATTTTGCAGCGTGTCTTTTGGCTGAAGAACTCAAGGCACTTGCCATGAAGGAGATCTTTAACAAGGTGTCTGGTGGGGAAGCAGTGTGCTAATTAAAGCCTATGTATTAAGACAGAGAGGGCAGCATCACCAAGATGCTTGCACGAGTAGACGTGGACCTGGTCATGCTATCGGCATGTATTAGCAAGAGGTCCTGTGGGTGCCAGGGCCTCTGTCTACACCGTGCGTGTCATGGGGTGTTTTGCTTTGGACTAATTTTCACCCAGTTGCACGGGCTGCGCAGCCTTACGCTGGTTGAACACATGAGGTTGAGCTCCACTTTTGAGTTCATTCCACTGGAAATGACAAGTTTGTGTGCTGTGGGACTGCTCCGGGATGTGAAATAAAATTTGGGAAGGAGGAGGGAAAAAAAAGAGATAGCGCCGGGGAGTGATGGGCAACTTTCAGGAACAGCAGAGCATGGAGTCAGTTCTGGCGATGCTGTAGCAGTGAGCAGCACTTTGAAGGATGGGGTCAGAAATCTCTTGATAATAAACTTTCTCACGAGGTTTTTGGCAACCTTTGCGTCTGGTCCCAGCTGGAAATGCTATGAGAATATCTTTTCTCGGGGTATTTTGTCACTCCCAATTTCAGACAGAAAGTGGGAAAACATACTTCAGAGAGCTTCAGAAAATGGTCCGGAAAACTGAATCTACAACAGAAGGAAAATTCAGGGGCATTCAAGAGAAAAATTATTTTTTCTCTTTAAACCACCCAATGCTTCACAGGAGGTCACCTGAAAGTTACAGAAATAAGAGTTGAAGAAAGCTGTCCAGGCCATGGGGAGATCTAATTAATCTCCTTGGTCCTTCAGAGTTATTCCTTCTAGCACACTGTCTTGTATTTTGTCAGTCTAGTTTTAAACAACCCAAGCAATAAGTTTTCCACTTCTTCCCAGAGACACAACAATAAAACCCAGCAGATCTCAGAATTAGGATTTCTTTTTGCTGATATCCAGAACTTTTTTTTTTTTTCTCTCTCTCTTCTTTTTTTTTTTCTTTTTGTTAACTCTTGGCCTCACAAACAAGTTACCCTCCCTGAGCTCTGCTGGTGTCCGTGAGCTCTCTTCTAGCAGGCAACAAATGCAGTTTGGCTTGAACCTTTTTCAGAACGGTCAGGGAAAATGGATTTGGGGGCTAAAAGTGCCCAGGTAAGGAGTTACCACAGCTCTGCTGACACATGCTGACTTGCCAGCTGATGTTATGTCTTTGCACATCCAGGTTTTTGAATCCAGCCCTGCTGTTCCCTGGCTTCAAATGCCCCTGTGAATAACAGCTCTGCTCCCAAGGCATTTATATTAGCCAGGCACTTTAACGCAGTGCTCGGGCAGGCCGTCCGTGGATAACTTTCTCATACCTTCCACCTGCATCGTTACTTTGCTGCTGACTTGTGGTTTCCCTGCAGGGTTTCCGTGTCCCTCAGGCACCAGCAGCGCTGCTCCGTGTGCTGCTGTCGCAGCCCCTTAAAAGTTCATCATACACAGGAGTTCAATTTTAGGTATATGCATAGCTCTGAGTGACCTGAACGGTGCACTTTCCATGCTTCCAATACATATTCCACTACCCTATTAATTTCCCAAGTCATACATTGTGCATTGTTCTCCTAGTTTCCCCCTAGCTATTTAACAGCTGCTGTTTTCTGAAGGACACACATCAAGCACGCTGTTATCTGCAGATCACTTGTGATCAATGAAAAGCTCCTCTGCAAGCCTAACCTGGCATCTCACAATGCAACCAGGATCTTTTGGGCTCACAAATCATTCCCAGGAATCCTGTTTCAGCCTGAGCTCTATTATCAATACAAGGGAGGTGAATTTGAGCTGGCGTGTAAAGTTTTCAAAAGTGCTTTTACACGACCTTCGGGCTGGGTCTTATTTTCAAAAGTGACTTGGTGCATGTGGGAACCTAAGCAAATTGATTGTCTATCACGTGTGTCCCTTATGATTTAAATGCTTTTGAAAAGGAAAGCTGGGGTTCCTGAGGCACTTCAGGCATTCCTGACAAGATTGCTAATGTTGTTTAGGTGCAAATGCAGCACACCTCAGCTGGCACAGAAGGAACGGGAAAGCACCAAGTCCGATTTTCAAACTGCAGTTTGAGTTTGAGGGGGGTGATGCTCAGGAAAAGTATGCTGTAAACTAAGAAAATTTGATCCTGAAAGTAGTGAGCATAAATACGAAACCTTTAACTTTGTTTCTTAACTATAGTCTCCCTGTAAGAGCCTGAGACACATCGTGGCAGCTGCTGTAAATCCCCAGCCAGGGACACGTGCGGCAGCTAAGGAAGGGCCAGGGCATGGTAACAAATACGACACTCCATTATATTATGACACATTTTACTTCAGCCTCTGGCTTTTGCTGTAATGGGCTATTCCTCCTTGTGGTTCCTAATGGGTTTTTATAAATATGTCTGGTAAGTATGAAATGTTTAAAATATGCCAAAAATACAGCAGAGACATGAAGCTGCATTGTTCCATCTCACTGTACTGATTTACTCCTCTTTGTCTTGAGTTTTGCCCGGGAATACTATTAAGTGTCCTGAAATTGAGGTCAACAAAGATTTCTGCTCCAAAGTTTTATACTATGTCAACTAAATAGACTCTGATCTTCAATCAAAATGCAATTTTAAATCATTTTCTGTTTCTCAGTCGTGTTCACCATCATTCTTCCTTGCTTATATTCTCTCATCAGGGAATGTTGCTCACAAATAGCTACTGAAATGCTGCTGGATGAAACACACAAAAAATACATTAGGAACAACCTTTAGCCCAACTGGGCTAAATTAATCTCCCACAAAACACTAGCAATTCCCTTGGAGCTAGAACCGAGTTCATTAGTGTTATGTGTAATTGTCTTCAAGTGAGATTCACATCTGAACTCACGGTGCACATTATCCTGCACTGCCAGAGAAAAAAAGTCCAGTAGTGACCCCGTCCTACCTTGGAGAATGATATGAAGAAGTATGTCACTTTAACGGATTATTTTTTCCTTTTACTTTCAAGGCTTTAATTATGCTCTCATCTCTGTATTGCTTTGCACATAGGGAGGAAGGAGCAGAGGTCCAGAACAGGAACGGCAGTGTCCAGGAGAAAAGCACTGCCATACTTCTGTAGGCAAATGACCAAATCATTCAACTTGCGGTTCAAAATGACAAATTTATTTTCAGGTTTCTCCCTTTTTGTGCTTAAACTTGCCTCTGATCTTGTGGGGTACTCGTTTTGCTGTGGTTGGACTGCTCCCAAAAGCCGGCGCAATGGCAGGAGCAGAAGCCACGTCGCTGCTGGGAGTTGGTTTGAGCACTGGGCGAGGGGTCTGTGAGCCGCAGCTGGATTGCACCAGCATCAGCAGCTCGTCCCCAGGTCTTTCGGGTTTATACATGCCTGATCCATGCGGTTCGATGGCACTGGGATGACAGCCCTTCGGCTGGGATGCGGGGATCATTTGATTTTTCAGCGATGTACATACTTCGCAGTGGTTCTCGGTGTGTTTTTGTAATTAGGCATATTTAACTGTGCCTTGTTTTACTGCTGTAGGAAGAATCTCATTTGTCAGCAGTTTTAAGCTTTGCCAAATAAAGGCTTATTGGCAAACTGCATTGAGCACTCTGATAATAACCCAACTTTAGAAAACACACACCCTGCTGTGTTGTATTCAAGCCATGGTGCTGTTGAAATTAAAAGGGGAGACAATGCCTGCTTTCAAAAACTAGAGGTTCTTTGTATTCTAATAAAAGCCTAAATTAATGTTTTAAAAGGTTATTGCTATTTTTTACCAGTTAGCTGGCACTGCGTATAAATCTTATTTAGGCAAGGTCCTACTTTATTTCACTGTTTTTAACACGTCAGCTGGTATCATACTGCCACGAATAATCAGTTCCTGAAATTCATTAGTCCAACCCGTTAAATCCCTTTTGTTTAGTTTTAATAGCAGGGCATTTCTGTGAATTCAGGAATCTAATATGTGATGTACGTTCTGACAACACCAGCAGGGACCACAAATATTTCTTACATAACCTAAAGGACATATGTTTGGCTTATGGCAAAAATAACCTCATCATTCCCGTGTTTCAGGTTGAGGTGTCCATGTGAGGTCCTTTTATAAGAGCAGAGTAATAGGAACTATGTATAATTTAATCTTGTTGGCTTTTAATACATTTCCTTCAGCTTTTAAAGAGTGCTCTAGGAAATGGAAAAACACACAGTCAGCTATGAAATTCTATGACACTGATGCAGTCAGGCTATAAAATATTCTTTGCATCTTAATTGCATTTTATATAGCCGTATAACCTTGTGTAATTCTTAACTCTATAAATCCTAGCTTTGCATCCCAATCTGGCATCTCAGCAAGGGAGGCAGAGGAATGTTTCCCACAGTTCATTGTTCACTTGGATTGTGTGGGCAGAGCGCAAACATCAGGGCTGTGCAGGGAACTTGCACTGAACTTTTGAAAACTGCAATTTGCAGACAAAGAATTCTCCTCGTCCCTGCGGATGAACCTGATCCCGCACGCCGAGAGCCGTGTTGGAGCCCTCTCCAAAACCAGTCGTGGTCTGACGGCCGTTCAAGCGACAAAGCCTGTTTTATGCAGTATGCATGAATTCAGAGAGCAGTCTGGGGGAAAAACGAAGGTAATTTTACTGGCGTATGACCGCCAGAACAAAGCAGAGTGCGTCAGAAGCTAAATACCTAGCAGGTGAGAAGTCACGCCAAAGCTGGACTCATTTTTCAGGCACCACCAGCCATGTGAAACATGGACACGGTGCGAGTGTGCCTGCACCGTGACAGATGCACTTGCTGGTACTCTCTGCCCTCTGATTGCCTTCCTTCGTTAAGAGCTGCAGTCTCAGCCTTGTGCTTGCTTCCCTGCTGTAAAATAGAGGCTGGGAACAAGAGACCCGAACGCAGAGAAGGGTCTGTGGCTTAGAAGTGAGGAAAACAGTGGGAGGATCATAAAGCTGTGATGGATGTGATCTGTTCAACTCTGTCACTAATTTCTAATAATAGAAGGTTTTTAGAATGGGTAGACAGAGACATAACATGATCCAGTGGCTGCAAACTGAAGCTGGATAAATTTAGATTAGAAATAATGCTCTGTCTACACTGCAGCTTGCAGCGCCACGTTGAGATACATAAACGTCAAATGAGCTAATTCAGATACCCAGCGCGGTCCAACGGCAGCAAGCAGGGAGATCCCGGGCTGATTTAGCTCAGCAGAATAAACGAGCCTGCCCGAGGTCCGTGCTGCTGCAGCACAGCATTCCCAGGGCTTTACCTGACCGAATATCCCAGTGCTTGACCTGCGGTCTGCAGCGGAGGCACGGAGTCCTCGGGAGCAGGCGTAGCTAATACTGCAGCATCTCACCGAGGAGTGCTGAAAGTAGCATGGCGTGTTGTGTCTCACACTGCACATAGATGTAGATAGATGTAAATGGATTTTTCCTTCTGGCTTTGAAACTTCTGCACTGCTGCATAAAGTGGCTGCTGCTGAGGACCTGTTCGTTGCGAAGTACTCAGGGAGGCCAAGCAGTGCACAAGGATGAAAGTTTCTGCTAAATCAGCTGAAACTCAGAATTTCTATGTCCTGGTGAATTTTGATATTTTAATATTTGGCTTAATTTTACTTCAGAACTCTCTTCTGATTTCTTGTAGCACTGAAATTCTGTAATACTTCTTGCTTTTGGAAGCACCACCTATATTGGCTTTGATGAATTGGTCCGTCTGCAATGCAAAACCCTTTCTGACTGAAAATTTCCAACCCCGTAACCCACCGTGTGTATCAACCTCACGGGTTAATCACCACTAAGCTCTATAGGACCACCCTCCACAGGAGGGACTTTTACAGCCTCTTCTAGAGAACAAAAATAAAGAGGAACTTACTTTGGGCTAGAGGGATTAATTGGTACCCTTATTTCATTAGGTTATTTGAAGCAAAGATCTCATTAAACTTTCATTGGAATAATGTTAGACAAAGTAAGTAAGCTGCAGCTGTTGGGGAGAAATGAGAGGTCAGCAAATTACCAGATGATAACAAAAAATAGTATTGAAGTCTAAGAGAGGGAGAATGGAGGGAGGCTAAAGTGCAGACTGGAGATGTGGGACTTTTCAGTTCTCCAATTTGATAGCTGTTGGACACGTTGATGCTCATGTGCCATTTGTTCTGTGTGAAATCTGTTGAGCTAAGGAGGCTTTCAAGAGCTGAGGAGACCTCACAAGCCCGGAGCATCAAAGTAAGACCTGGTTGCTCTTGTGGCTCATCACTGAGGCAGTTTGGATTTCTCTGGACTAATTAGCTGCCGTGTCAGGGATGATTTATGTTCCTTTAGCTCACCCTTTTGAAACCACTCCTCATCTATCGAGCAGCACTAATGGATTAGTCTTGGCACCCCCAAAGTGGCCGCATGCACGCTGGGGTGAGACCAGGACAGCCTGGCAGCACAGCGAGGAGAAGAGAATAAACCTGAACACCTCGTGCTTCGTCTCACCTGCAGCCTTTATGTTTCCAAAGCTGGGTTGTTGGGAGTTTTTTTTTTTTGTTTGTTTGTTTGTTTGTTTGTTTTTATTAGGTGCCTGAAAATTAGGGAGCCTTTACATTGGTTTAGCATGAGGGAGGGATGAATGATGGTTATCCCCTGTCACAGGTGGTTAGTCTGGGCCCTTTCCCTGCTGCTTGGGTTGGTGCGAAGTGGTTTTTGGGTTGCAGGAGGTCAGACTCCATACAAACAACCTGCTGGGGTCTTCTCTTCAGTGGTCCAGCCTGTGTTCAGCCTCTCTCGGAGGGTTAAGCAAAGCCTGGGCTCATCTGCTTGGGGTAAGGCACCCAAAGAGATGCACACGTGGACTGTCTGCAGCTCTCTGGTGAGCTCTTCCCTGCACCACCCTTTTCCCAGAGGGCTTACACAGATATGACCAGGGATGATGGTTTGTGTTCATGAGGATTCAGGGAAGAGAAAGGTTCAAAACATTGTCCTGTTTCAGCCCCATCTGCCAGCACTGCTTGCAGTACACAAGGCGAAGTCACTTATCATGAAACAATTGGCTAGAAAAATCAGATTTGAAGCCTTAAGATATAAAGTTGAATTCATTGTTCTTCCTTTGTGGGACAGGAATGCTAATGGTGTCATACTTTGTTGCTGCTAAGCTTACTTAATGCTTAGCTGCTGCCAGCAAGGAGGGCTCTGCTCCTTTCCCCTTTCCCTGCCCGAGTCCCCCGCCACTCCCCTTCTGCTGGCACTGACAATTATCTGAACCCACCACAAAACCTGTTCAGAAAGCTCAATCAGCAGAACACCAGCCCCATGGAAAAGAGCAGAGAGCCATCAGCAGGCTCAGCTCTCCAACCCAGCTCATCCAAGGCCAGAAAAATGCCAGTGCGCGAGGGAGGGTGGGAGGAGAGGAGCAGGGCCGCTTCCAGCGGCAGCTATCATTTAATTCAGAATAGTTTCTCTACAGAGCCACAGCCTAAGGCTTGAAAAAGATCGGTATCCTACTCTTACTGAGCCTCCTAGGCTGTCTGGCAGTTCCCACCCTAGCAGCCCAGGCACCCTACCTGCTCTTCTGCAAGCCCCTTGCCTGCCTGCAGCCACCGGCCCTTGCCACATCAGCAGATCGCTCCGCTAGGATTCTTGGCTGGGGGAATATCCCAATTTCTACTTGATTTTTTGTACACCAGCATTGCATTGCAAATGCTGATTAAGTTTTTCCCTGAAGATTCTAAATCCTAACCAAGTCCACTGAAATCATCAAGCTCTTGCAGTCCTGGCCAAAAGAATTTTGTTATTTCTGTGAGCGAGGTTAAAATCCTTGCTTGAAATTTGGCAACTGCTGAAGACCTGCGTAGTATGACTGAAAAAGGAATAAAGTAGTCGTCGAGAAAAGGCAGGAAAATCTGACCTCTGTCAACCAACACCTCCTCTGCAGCCTGTACGTACGTAGAGCTCAGATTCTCAAGTAGGTTACCCCAACTGCATTAACTCTGCCCCTCTGATTACCAGTAGCGACCGCTCGTGTGCACACTCCTGGTTCCTGACAGATACATGGAAATGGGACTTAGCACACCCCGCCGTTATTGAAGTATAATTGAGTTTGAGATAACTTCAATTGCATCCCATTTGCTAAGGTCTGTGAATGCACAAACCTGCACAGACAGAGTTGCCATGACTGAGCTGACACATGCCAACGTGGCGAGCTGGGGTAGCTGAATTATGAGTCTGAGGTCATACAGATATATCCTACTGGGCGAGAACTGAGTCTGAAGTCATATAGATATATTGAGGGTGGACTAGGTGATCTTGGAGGTCTCTTCCAACCTAGATGATTCCCTGACTCTGTGATATCCTACTGGACGAGAACAGATTCTGAAGTCATATAGATACATCCTACTGGGCAAGAACCAGCATATCTGTAATGGGTTTAACACCGATTAAACTGCTTTTGAACTGAATTTTGGTATCTTATAGCTTAGTCTGTTTGTTTTATTAAAGAGAAGGGTGAGGACTGGCTTTGTTAGTCGGCAGGTTGCTACACAGGGCACAGCAAATGGGTAAGAAAGCGTTGCAGCCACACAGGCAGAGCTGGAAGGGGTTTTAATGGCTGGAAGCTGAATTTAGCCAAATCAGTCTACATGCCAACTGTGATATATATACACATACATATTGATCTTCATGAGTCTGCCAGTGAACTTACATCGATGGAGGCTCAAATTCTTAGTTGAATTATAATGAAGTGCAATTCCATTAACTTCAGCTGCTCTCTGACATATCTGCATCTCGCTCTCATGGCTGTTAATAGCTTGGTTCTTCAGGAACAGACTTGCTTACTCTGTTGCCTTTGAAAAACAATCCTTGTCCTTGATGTTAGCTCTGTTTCACCTACAGCAAAGCAGTGGGATTTGCAGGCTAACTCTGTGCGTTCCCAGAAATGCATATCTGCAGCGAATATGTGTGGAAGGCTCACACAGCTCACTAGAAGACTTTTTCTTCTACCAGTCCATCATACATGATCAATACTCGCCTCTCTTCCAGGTTCTGCATTATTCAGGGAGGTAGTAAAACATACTCTTAAAAACTTTGGATAAATAGCAGTGGTTTCTGTCTTCTGGCTTTGGGCTTTACCTCAGAAAATGCACACACAGCACTTGAGATAGTCCAGCAAAGCAGGAACGCCTGTGTCCAAAGCTCCTTCGTGTTTGCACCTGTAGTGGTGGCATGTCCAGAAGCACCATTTGGACAAGGCAGACCTTTGTTTTGGGTGTGGGTGGTGAACTGGCTGTCCTCTAAGGCCAAGATGTGGGTGACCTCTGTGGAGTCTCTCCAGCCCTGGTCCCCTGTGTACCACACCGCAGGGCTTCTGCTGGCTTTGTATGCTGTGGGGAAGACAAATGGAGGGCGGCTCTGACATTTCCCTCTGCTGCTTTTTCCCTTGATTGAGAAAGCAGAATGTCCATGAGTCAGTTTCCGAGTGTTGCCAACCTCGGTCCTTCATAAATCATGAACTGGGCAGGCAATATCATGACTTTTGGGGCTTGTAGGGCTCTTTTGGTTTTTAACTCTGCATCTTTTGCCTCCATGACTCTAAGAGTTTGGGGTACCTTTCTTCAGGCAGTGGTTCCATGCTCAGGAGCAGTCTCAATGGAGAGTGAATCTTCAAATGTAAGGTAGCAAATTGGAATATATACATAGACTGCAGTTTGGGATTTCTTCAGCCAGATTGGCTGGCTATTTTTCTAGTCCCAAGCCTGACTTGAAAATATTTGGGTTATGACCAGCCTATAGACATTACAAAGGGACATCTTGTGCAGTTAATGCACTTTTTAATATGTTACAGTCAGTCAGGATTGCAAATACACACACAAAAAAAAAAACCCTACTTGCTGCATTCATAAATACCATTAGAATTGTCATTTTACCATTTTGCCATTTTGCTATTATGAATCATTAGACTCTAACCATGTAATGCCCATTAGATCACCTAGTTCGGCTCCCAGTCCGTGTCAGATTGTTCTCTACAAATATTTTCCTCGTACGAGGTCTTGCATTCAGTTTACTACGTCGTAGACTTTCCACTGCTTCCCTTGGAAAGGAGTGGATCAAGAATACTAGGAAACATCAAATCACATTGAATATGTCATTCCAGACTGTAAACAAACAAAGCTAAAAATAATTTGAGGACCACGTACAGCGGAAAACTTCCACTTCCAAAAAACCAACCAAACAGCTATTCTAAGGGAGCCCTTGCATAGCCTTGTACAGTCATAGCCTTTTCTTTGTCAGAATTTTTTTGTATAAAATATAAGGGGAGAGGGAATATTCTAGAAGCTCAGAATATTGGTTTCTCTTGGAGAGACAGACAATGAAGCAGACTTGTAGTTCTGCTGCTTGTTTACATGTCATCCTCCCTTATTGGCAAATAATTGTAAGCAGAATCGAGTGATATATATCTTCTGTGCTGAATTCCACTGATCTGATGTAGTTACACCAAGCATAGAGGTTTTGAGTCTGATTTTTAAAACTGTCAGGCGCCAAATGGCATGCTTCACATTAGCCTGCAGTTCTGTACCTAATTTGCATTCAGTTATGCAAATTAAACATTTGACTTGAGTAATCACACACAAATCAGCATGTCTGATCATTTGCACACATGCTTTTTCACTTCATTTGCTCAAATAAAGTATATACTCAAACTAAGTAGACAGCTTAGTCCCTAACCATTTCAGTAACCGACCTCAGCCTGAAGCTGATAATGTTGTTTTTTAATAGAGCAGCTGCAAGCAGTTAACATTATAGGCATCCTTCAATAAAATTTCCACTGTGCATTTTTGCATGCCTTTAGAATCTGCTAGTGATGTACCTGAGCTGCCTGAATGCATGGAAAGTCAAATACATGGAAGTTTGCTAAAGCCAACCTTCCACTGAATTCCTGAAGGTGTGTTAAAACAAGTGGGAAAAAAATAACCCTGAGGACTAGTTGAAGATACCCACAGAACATAACCTGGTTTGTACAGATTAAGCAAAAAGTGTGTTTACACATATGCTAGTTAGAAATGTGCAAATTTAGCATTTTACTGCAGTAAAGTAAGTAAGTAAATAAATAAATAAAATGACTTCTGCAGCTAAATATTCATTCTGTCAATAACATTCCTCTGTTCCAGGAGGCTGCAATAATATGGATTGCTATCTGATGAAAGAAGGTCAACTTTTGGAAGAAAAGTGAAATTATTTACCAAGCGAAGCAGAAAGTGGGGGTTCAAAATATTTTAAATACATTCAGTTCTTCAGGGAAAACTGGCTGTTGGCACAGGCCAAGAAAACTGCCTTGACACACTAATGCTCAACAAATACCTCGTCTATGAAAAATGCATTTGATAAGCAATGTCTTTTGAAATTAAGATGGTATTATTATTTCTTTGTGTGCAAAACTGGAATGTAATCAGATCCTGTAAATTAGACAAATAAGCAGTTTAGGAAATAAACCTAAGAAAGATTCAAAGAAAATAATATTATTCTCTTGAGGTCACCATAGCATTTAGTGCAGCCGCCCATTCAGGTGATGTAGTACCAAAGCTGCCTGCCTGCATGGTGAGCTCTGAAGAACTCTGGAGTACTTTCACCACGGGCAGACCATTTTTTATGTTATATTCAAAACTCTTCAGGCTTAAATAGGGCAGAGGATAGGGGAAACCAGGGCCAAACCCGATGGGGAAGGCCCAAACACATGAACAGAAAGTACATCTGTAGTGAATGGCAGGAAGTCAAAGTCCCTCCTGAGCTGTAATGGCACTGAGGTCCCTGCTTCTCTGTCCAAGCTAGGATGTATTGGGGCACATTCAGAAACTGAGGAAATGGGCTCTAACTAGTTGTGGCTGTTATTTTAGGGTACCATCATGAGTTAGGTGGTTGAGATAATCCATCAGCATCACTCTTGATCAGGTACGGTAAGTCAACAGTGGTCAAGGCGGCCTAATGATGGCCAAAATAATCCACCATCAGGAAAAGAGCTACAGATTTCTCTCAAGGTATAGATAAGGCATCTTTATTCACAAACGGACTCTTTCTCAAAAAGTCCAAGATGGTCATGGAAGTGACAGACGGCCCAGGAACCAGTGCCACATACCCAGCATCCATCCACACCGTGCCACGCACCCTCATGGAGGCTGCAAATACTGAAGGCTGCAGGGAGCAGAGGAGCCGTAAGCACGTAGAAGGCCTCAAAATAATTAAAAAATAGTATATTAAGCAAACCTGAAATGCAGTTTTTGTTGGCAGGAGTCACAGAGGCACTGAGCACTGCCTGACTCCGAAGGAGGCTGGGAAGCTGCCTGGCTTGCCCCGTTACCTGTTTACCTCAGACATAACAGCCCCTTTACAAACAATGTGGGCGAGCGATAAGTTGGGCTTTGTTTTGGCCCCTGCATTAATCGTGATTAAAAATAGAGCTCTCGGCGGCAGCAGGGAGCAAAACAACGGCAGCATTGTTAGCTTTATCAGGAAAAACAGAGGGCGCGAAGGATGAAAACAGAAGGCGAGCGGAGGAACCGGGAGGAGAAAAACACAAGGACTGGGGCTCGCTTGTCATGTGGAGGGCAGGGGAGACCAGGAACAAGCCTGAAAGGCAGAGAAGTCAGACTGACAGGAAAAAATGTGATCATCTTTAGCTCTCATCCTGGCTGACACCAGCAGGGTATCACAGCCGGTTGGCACCACAGGAAGGGTGGGAGATTTGGGGGGCATCTCAGCCTTCAGTGTGAACATTGCCTTCACCTAAAGCTGGCCAAAACCAGTGGGAAACCTCCCCTGAGCTCACTTGTGTATACATCCTAAGCCTTCTCTTTCCTAAAGCAGGGTGTGCAAGTAGGAATAGGAGCAGCAGCAGCAATGTGGCTTCTTAAATGCAAGTAGAGCACCAGCCTGTCCCATTTTGGAGCCTCCCTAAAAGCCATTGTAGTTTTTGATCAAATGGTAAAGAATAGGATTCTCCCGTTGCAGCCAAAGAGGTCGATCTGTGTGCTTATTTTTAGTGCAGAACAATAATATCTGCTTTCACCCATGCTTCAAGTTTAAATGAAGGTTTTAACCTGTCGGTATTTAGTGACTGGAGATGACAAACCTGTTCTTAGATCACCCATCCCCTCCTTCCATTTCAGAATTACACAATTACAACTAAATCATTTGGTGTTTTTCAAAAGTGAAGGACTGGAAGTAAAATCTCATCCCCGGTGGGATTTCCCTTAACAACATATCCATCAGTTTCAATGGATTTCACCCAGGGGAAATGGCATTCCAGCTTATTCTGAAGGATGTGGCTGAGCTGATCTCTAAAGCATCAAGTCTGCAGCATCGTGAACTCAGCCTCAGATCCGTGCAGATGCTTCTGACAGACCAGTGTTTATGTTTTCTTGTGGTTTGTTTCAACACTGACATGAGTTAATTTGGGCTTAGTAATGAGAGAGGAGTTTGGGAGCTTTCATGTAAACAGTATGGGACTGTGTATGTGCTAAGGTGACCTAAATTTGGTATCCTGTGCCTGTCTTGGGACATTTCTTAGGTCAAGCGTTTTACATGGCAGAATCCAAAAGTAGGCGCGTGAGGCCTTATTTTGGCATACGAGACTATTTCAAGCCAGTTAGATGTCTTTGATGTTCCAAAGCGGGGAACCGTTGTTGTCTTCATCTGGAGCTATTATTTTATGAAATGAAGGCGCAACTCTCACTCAGTGAAACAAAACTGTTCAAGGAAATGTAAATATCCACGAAGTTGCTCTGTTTTTGGAGTAAAATCGCCCATGTCTGCAGGAACAGATGCCTTCATTGATATTTATTAATGTTATATTTCACCAGAACCCAGTGGTCTTCACCAGGTGACAGCTCAGTTCTTCTGTCTCTGATATGAGCATATTATATATGACATTTGCAGGTGAGAAGAGATGAGAACCCCCAAAATTTATTGTATTCCCTCCCACTGTATTTCCTAAATCTTCACCACCAAATTGAGAGCAGTTCAAAATAAACAGAGATAGAAAAAAAAAAAAAAAAAAAAAAAAAAAAAGATTTTTCATTTTGCACACAAATAAAAACATGTGACTTAAAAAATCAGAGTAATCACAAATTAGAAGGTAAGAAGTCTGGACCACCTAAGAACAAAGGTTTACCTGGTTCTGTATCCTGTCACTCTTAGTGGTCATTAGCAGAAAAGCCTAATAATCAGGTAAGCATACATTACATTTCCCCAGGATGCTCTCCCAGCCTCCTTCCATCTCTGGCTAAGCATCAATAAGTGGTGTCTGTGCATTTAAAGCTGGAATGGATTTTTCTTCAATGAATTTGTCCAGTTGCTTTCCAAACCCATTTAAACTTCTAGTATGTATAGCATCCCGATAAAAATGGCCTGAGCTGTACTTCACAAAAGGCCCTCCTAGCTTGCTGTTACCTTGTCGTGTGTTAATTTTATGTGACATCCTCCAGCTCTTGCATTGGAAGACTCATTGGTCATTGTTCACCTTCTCCAAACAACACATTTTACATACATGCATCATATTCGCCCTCAGTTTTTCCTTTCCTGGGATGAAAAGTCTTAGTCTATTAAACTGATCCTTCTATATAACCTGCTGTGTTGATGTTGTTTTTGTTGTTTGTTTCTTTGTTTTCCTTTGGCTATCCTTTTTGTCCTTTTCTACATATTTTTAATTCGACTATGTTCTTTTTGAGACAGGAAAATGAATTTTAAAAGTAGCAGCACAATGTGCCTTTGCTTTGCTGTCTGTTCCTTTGCTGGCATCTGGCTTGCTGTCTGGATACTTGCACTTGTGAGCACTGTGAGATGGTCTTTACAGCACCGTCTGCACTGACCTTGGGTTCTCATTCCCAGGAAGTAACCCTGCGTGTGAAGCCCATCCCTGTAGGCAGAGTAAGGAAAGTTTTCCGTGTGTTGGATTTTATATTTGTCTACATTGAATATCATCTGTTCTTCTATCACCCAGTTGCTGGAAATCTGATAATTTGTTCTTATCCTTCCACTGCCTTTTAACCAATGTTGTATCGATGTGAAGACCTTCCCTCTTATCCCACAACAGATTAGTTTATTAAACATCTCTAACAAGTGATCTTGCTGAGTGCCTTTGGGCACAAGCTTTCCAGTTAAGCTGTGTCAACTGAATTCCCCGTGGCCACAAGCTTGTTATCTCCTTCAGAAAACCTTACTAAAGTCATGAAGTACAACTTCCCTTTGCAAAAGCTGAGCTGGACTTCTGCAGTATATCCTATTTATCCAGGCGTCACCTAAAGCTACTCTCCTGTATTCTTTAAATTTTGTTATGTATATATTCTGTTTGGTATAAGCATTTTCCCTAGTACTTTTTTTAAAAATGGATGCCATATTTGCCACCTTCTAGTCTTCTGATGCCAAAACCATCTTCAGCCAAAAGCTGCACACTATAGTTAGCAGTTCAGCTAAATTGAGATAAAAGTAGAAAAATATAGATTTTTTTTTTTTTCCTGGAAAAGAGTTTAGTTTTTCAAGATTCTGAATGATCTGGCATTTTAGTTTGCTTCTAATGCCAATCCATATAACATTTAGTGATTATCTGCTAGCTTATCTTTCTGCAATTTGACAGATTTCATGATAAAGGAACTTGGCCAGTCAAGAGAGCAGAGAGGCTGACCTGTGCTGAGAGCACTGGCAAACCTGGAACGAAATGATGAACTCAAAAAGGAAAGGTACACTTGAAACAAAGTTAAATAAAAACTAACATAAAATACAAAACTTGGAAAGAAGCAAAATAAAGCTCTCAATTTCATTTTTGAGTTATTCTCAGCATTTTTCCATTTCAAAGAAGTCGCTCAGTGAAAGCACAACTTTGCCATAAATGTTTCTACCGCTGTTAGAACTGAGCTTGTAAGAAAGCCGCATGTTCAGCAGTATCTATTACTCATCAGGGATGTTGTATATTTAAACTGACGTAGGACTGTGCTACAGAGGCTGGAAACATTAAATAACATGCAAGTTTGTGTTTCCTTGTGAACATAATTGCCTGACCTCTACAGCAGATGCAATTTGCCAAGATTTTCTTAACAAAGGCAGTGACCTTAGTTTACTGCATCATATGAATGCATTGAAGTTTTGGCACTGACGTATGCTACATTCCCTTTCTTTCCTCTGCAGTTTTACCTATTGTTTAAGTCACTCGATTTATGTGAAGCCCAAAAGATCCGGCACAAACTACCTGTTCCACCCGATGTACCACACATACGGATTCAGCTAATATTGAATTACAGTTCCTTATTTTAAGAAGCTTTGTCAGTGTGCAGTCCCATGGCCGTGCCAGCTTCTCCTTCGGAGTGCTCTTTATGAAGTCAGGCTGCTATAAGGTCATACGACCAGCAGCCCCGTGGGACGGTAAATAGCACTGCAAACCGTATACTGTTAATTATTTAACATGTCTTCAGATGAGTGATTTGAACTGAACCGTCTCATCTTTCACAGCTAAATAGTGAAGATGACTCAAAAGCTTTTATGGCCCAAATCACCCGGGGTAATTTACCTCTGAAAACTGAGACAGTAAAGAAACAGAAAAAGAAGCTGAGTTTCTTACAGATTTTAGTCCTTTGTCCTTTTGCATCCCCTCTTTTTATCAAGCACGATGCACCTAGCTCCTTCTTCTGTGTCCTGTAACATCCTCACCAGGCGGATGTCAGATGCCAGCTGGGTCAATTTGTCACTGTGCCAGTCTCTGCTGAACAAATACGGCGGGGTTCAGACGGCATCTCCCAGGTCTGCATCCCAGGTTGCATTTTCTCCTTTTCCCAGCTGCTAATTCATGCAATGTGTGAGAGCCTTGTTTCTCTGAGCCTTCTGCCGGTCTGTCACAACTGACTGGAATTGGCTTGGTGTTGTCAGGGCGAGGAGGGAAATGCTATGGAGGGCAGAGACACTAAGCAACTAAAGGTCAAATAGCATGGTGAGCTTCCATGGTTATCATCTCAGGACATCAAATGTCCCCAGTTCTAATCATAGAGCCAGGAACATGCTATTTTAATATAACAGTCATAGATAAGAGCAGATGAAAGCATGGGTGAATTGTGCAAGGGTTCACTAATTACAAGCTACTTCACATACAAACTGCCCCTTAAAACTTGAGGGTAGTGAAGATCTGCCCCCGCAATACAGAAAAACAACCTCTTGGGGCCTACCATGCTTTGTTCCTTCAGTTCATTCATTCTCCTTCAGTTCTCTGGGGTCTTGTTGCAGATCTCTGCCTTCAATGTCTTCTGTTTCTAATATGCCTCAGACTGAATTATACACTGTCTGTCACTGTCATTCTCCTCTTCCTCATTCTCTCAGGTGGGTCATTTCCTTCTTTTCCCATGTCCTTTAGAGTGCTTCTTCCCTTCCTCGTCCAACCTTCTCATCATCTTCTCTTTTTATCTGTTAGCTTTTCTCCCCAAGGCACGTCAACCGTATTGTCAGAAAGGCAAGTGGGACTGCTTGAGTGGGCACCTTATAACTCAGCCTCAGATCTGCCAGAGGAGTTTAGACAGCTGCTCAGCTTTGACACTTAATCCCCACTGATTTTGAGAAGGATTTAGGGACCTAAATCCCTCTGAATCTCTGGTCCCAGGTCACAAACAATATCCATCCCATACTGGAGCACCAAGACTCACCGATGTGATCTCGCAAAACTTAAGCTGTTAATGACTGAGGTGGCCAGTGCATGTGGGCACTCTTCACCGTGCTCCTATCACCTGCTTCCTAATTAAATTGCAATTGTGCTGATTGGCAGGGTCCCGCTTATGCCTGAAACCATGATAAAAAGCTGATGGGGGAAGAGACTAAGAGGAGAGAAAAGCTGTGTGATATGGAGACCTAGGCGCTATGGGGATGTAGGACTGGCAGTTCATGAGTTGCCCAAATTCACTGGTTTTCAGGAGAATTAAGTCTCCGCACACATCCTTCTCCCCTGTGCTCTCTCCAACACTACAGCTACTGAAGGAAACTGTGAGTAGGAGCACAGATTTTCCAGTCCCCTTTGTAGGAATGACCCACTTAGCAGATGATACAATCAGGGTATTTACTCTTTCTTGCCACTTCCAGTAAAGGATGTTCAAAAGCGAAATGGCCACTCATTGAAGTGCCCAGTGTCCAAATCACCCTGCACAAAGGAGCTCATCTTGTCCTCAGCAATCCTATTTGCTCAGGTGCAAGGCTAGTGCCTGCAGCATCTACCAGTCCAAATACAGATGTGGGGCCTAGAAAAGAAAGAAAGAAAACAAAAAGGAAGAAATAAGGCTGTTTCAGACAAGCCATAGTGAGCCCAAGCAAGTTTCAAGTAAATTAATTGTGGAATGACACAGTGTAAGATTTTGGCCTCCTAAAATGGAACATATTCCTTATAAAATGGGCATGCTGTGCAGCTCTCTGACATTTCCAAGTGAAACAATAGGACCACTAGAATGGAAAGTCTGCAGGAACGGCAGACAAGGAAAGGAAGTTTAGTTTGAACAAAGGTTTTGTTCATTTTTACAGCCCCTAGAGGAAGAGCAGTGCTGTACAGAAGCTGTTAATGATGGGCTGGATTGGACGGCCGAAACCGGTGCCAAGATCTAAATGTGTTTTTACTCCAACCTCCTCCCCAGCTGTCCAGATACCCTGCAGAACTTCCAGCTGGTGTGAACCCCACGGGCTGCTTGGGCCAGCAAAAAGAAGGGGTGGGGGGGCAACCCTGCCCGCTGCTTGCACTCCTCCTCCTGACTTGATAACTGCAAATGTCTTGCATGAAATAGCAAATCGTTGAGCTTTGTCTGAAAAATTTGCAAGTTGACCTAAACTCTCAGGTTCTAGGAAGTAACTGTGCCTGCCGAGGGCTTGCACAGGTAACTATGGCAACTCTCCTTCTCCATTAGGCTTTGAACGAACTGTTCTTAAGTGAAAACAGCTTCAGCCTACCATTGCCGTTTAATAAATAATCCACCAGCTGAGGAGAATTCGGGCTCAGGAGAAGCTGTGCTCCCTTTCAACTAGGCACCACTAAGAGCTGGAAAAATGCAAAAGTGAAATTCAGCAAAGCCGTTTGCAGAATTTCCATGACATGACTTTTTTCCTGCGGCATGTAAACAAATCACTCACACTCACCCCCCCGGCTCCACGGAGGGGCACGGGGCTCCGAGACGAGCTCCTGGCTGCTGCGTGCTGAGCAGGTAAATGCAGAATCAGAGCTCGTGATCTGCTTTTGCTCGTAATCTCCCTGCTGTACTTGAAGTCATTTCTAAGCCGTATGTCATCGTTTTAGGTCTTTGTATTAGGCAGGGAGAGAAAGAAACGGGAGAGAAAGCGGGCAGCTCGTTTTGAGATTTGTCATTCGGGACTGACAGCGTGAGGTTCAACCTGCTTAGTTCTGCGATATGTCAAAGTGCATCGGGGTCAGAAAATAACACTGCACAGTTCCTGAGTGGGGATGATGTTTACAGGCTTTTCTTTTACAAGTTTGAATTCTGCCAGGGACATTACATGAGAACTTACAATTTGTTCTTTATAACTAAGAGCCATTTTGAATAGTTGCCAGGCAGTCGGGGCCAGGTTCTTCTTTTAAGCTCTGAAGCAGTAAGGTCCGTCCTCGGGGCCTGATATGAGTTTTCCATTGACTTCAGTAAGGCTCAGGCTTACTAGGACCTCTCCCAGACATAAAGGTGGGACACCTTGGTCAACGGTGGCCTCGTTTCTCCTGCCTGTCTCTGCAGCAGGGTGAAGGAGGGCTGACAGCTTCTCCCAGCAGCTTGTCAGAGCATTTTGAAGCCTGAGGCATCTCTGTTCCAGCACACACATTGTACACGGCTTTGAGAAGGCCTTACAACCCCTACACAACAGTGTATCTAGAAGCGCAGTCAGATAAATAGAAGAAAACTTCTGGGGGCTGTGTTCCTGGGGCCAGCTGAGTACCTTCCATCAGGAGGGAACAGGCCTTGCAGATACTTGACAAAGATCGAAGTGTTTCAAAGCCAGCCTTCAGCCCAGTATCCTGGCCTGTGAGGAGAACCCTCACCCCACCTGTGACCTCCTTCGCCTCATGCTTTCTGCAAGGGAAATGAAGGCACTGAGGGCCACAGTGTGCCCTTTCTTCCCTTGCTGCCCTCTCCCTGTATGAATCCCATCCAAGTTTGCCTGCCAATATCCACTGGTTTCTGCCAGCACAAACAGTGGCAGAGGGCCACAGGGGCTGCAATTCCACTTATGAGGAGAGGAACAATAAGAGATCAGTTTGGTCCAGTAAGCAAATGGAAGTGGCCAAAATGGAGGGGTGAGCAAAGCGAAGCGAAGACCTACAGAAACGCTACCTGCATGGCCCATCTGAAGTGCTACAGAACCACAGTAGGGCCTCCTCAGCCTTCCCCAGCTCCACCGTCTGGGTGGAGACAGGCAGTTCAGATCTTTTCATTAGAAATTGTCATCAGGAAGATGTATCCACCCTGCCACATCTCTGTTTTCGTGGGATCTGTGGGATCCTGAGATGAAGATCAAAGCTTGCAGGCTTGTAGACACTATCTGGTTATTGTCAGCGAGGCTGGGATGTGAAGTAATTAAAAATAACTCCTTTTGCCACTACCCAAATAACTCAGTAGGGTTGAGTGACTGTAACCCGACTTGGCCTTTTGTCATTCTAAGTGCTGCTATTACAAGGCTGCACTTTCATGATTTGTGGAGAGCAAATTCCCCTCCAAACAAAGGCCAAAACATAGGCAGGGCCTTGTGCACATCTCAGGGGGAGCAGGGTGGGGTTGTCATGCCTGGTTCCTCTCCATTTCTGGGGACCTCTGCCACCAGGGCCACCTGAGCACCTTCCACCAAGAGCCTGGCCCACAGTAAAGGAGTGAAGATTTATCACATCAATTTATCAACATTTGGGCAAAGTGTGTCTTTTTAGGTAGGAGATGTTTTTCAATCCTTACTGAAAAAAAAAGGAGGGGGGAGGAAGGGGAAAGAGATTCAGAGACTAAGAATCCAAACACTTATATGTCTTAATTAAAGGTAAACTTTTGCTTTGGGGTGGCTGTGGTTAGAGCAGCAGGCAGAGACCTGACAGCACAAGCTAAACGGAAAGAAAAAAGGCTCTTTTTTTTTTTTTTTTTCCAAGCACTTACTTAAACCCCAGTCTGAAATGGCTTTGAAACTGCAGACACCTTCATGTAAATGTTCTTAATAAAGAAAAAAAAAATGAAAGAAAGAAATCCACTGCAGGACATTTGTAATCCTTCTGATTTAGATGTTTTAATAATGTGAGAGTTTATCTTGGAAGATGGTGGCTGACCTGGAATTAAAGCTACGGCTTTGCCAACTTAAGACTAAAAGCTCAGACAGAAGACTTAAATATCATAGTGTAATATGCATCCGTTCATAAACATATACATACACACATATATACCCATATATATACACATATATATGCATGTGCTACATAAAAACATTTCTAAATAATCATCAGCTTCCTTTAAAAATTATTTCAACCCAAATTAAGGTGTAGACAAAATCTGGTTGGCTCAGACACTACAGAGTGGTGCCCCCATGATATATTCATTTCCTATTCTGGTGTAGTTAATTGAGCATTTCGATTTTATTACCTCAGTCAATAACACTTTCGGTTGAGTGTCTTAAGTGTTCATTTAATTTACTGTAGATTTAATAAGGCAGTGGTTGTATGCTAAAGCTGTTAACCATCTGGATGGGCTGCAAAGCCCATCTCTTCTCTTGGGTAGCTGGGGCCTGATCCAAGACACACTGTCTACAACAGTCTTTCAGGACTTCAGGAGCTCCAGGCTAGGGCTCCTTGGGGACTAGGGAGATGGGTTGCAGAGTATGCAGGCAAATGCCTTTGGCTGTGGGCTTCCTGGCTGGCATATGTGACGGAGGTTTCAAGATGCCATTTCTTTTCTGTAGACAATTTCATAAAGCAATGATGGCAGGAAGAGCAAGCCATGACTTGGAGCTTGGTAATTGTTGACTATGAGACTGATCCTTTTGGTTTAGGACTTAAAGTGAAATTTCAAAATGTTCCTCAGCTTGGGAAAGGATGCTGTGAGCTGGGTCACACCTAGGAAAAGGTAAAATAAACACACCAGTTTGACAAGCCCCATCCAACTGAGTGATATATTTTACTCCTGCCATGAGGTCTGGCAGAGCTGTTCACCCTCCCTCCACCTTGTATGAATCACAAGCTCCTGGGCCAGGAAATATGCAGGCCTGCGTGTTTTCACATCTCCAGTGCAGCAAATAGCATTAATAAGTGTGGCCTCTCTTGATTTCAGATGCTCTCCTAAATGGATGTATATTTAGTTTAGGCAAAGGATGACATAATATAGGGTTGTGATTGTAAGATCTGGGGACCTGCCCATTTTGTCTTCCTGCACAGTCCTATGTGCCACGCAGGCTTTGGTAAATTGGTAAAATACCACAATACTGGATGGTTTAGAGATATGCTAGTGCCTAAAGATGCTGGTGGATACTCGGGGGAATTTCCAGGAATACCTGGGTTGAGAATGGCCAGACATGATGTGTTCCAATATCCTCACAAGACTGAGAGCCTCATGACACAAATTATGTGCCTTGGACAGATGAGAACTGGGGAAAGAAGAGTGGAGTTTAGGCAGAGGATGAGTGGCACTAATCTACCATGGGACAGGCAGGAAGACAGTGTTTTGGGGAATCCCAGAGTAGCCCATCCATGTGGGCTATGGTGTCCCTGTTACTTGTTTCTTTCTCTAGTCCACGGTTGGGGTTATCCATCAGCCATCAGCCCCATACGGCCAGTTATATGGTGTTGTCCAGACCCAGGGCCATAGCTGACTGGCTTGCAACCTGCACATAGGAGCCACATGTTGGCCACAGCTCTTATTATCCTTTCATGCTTTCCAAGTGATTTACTGTCTCCTACTTCCTGGCACCCCACAAGTTTCTGCCTCCTTTCCAGACATCTCCTGCTTTTAGGGGCCGCAGAATTCCGTGCACCCCAGGCCTGAAGCCAGGCTATGTTTAAAAACAAAGCAGACGAAACATCAGCAGGAACAGGACTCTGTGAAATCAAGTGGAGGGAAATTCTTCTGCTGCAGAAAGTAGGCAAAAGGCAACTGGAGATGAATAGGCTGCCTGACAGTTGGCAGACACACAGGCTGTCTGCCATAGATGGTAATATAGGCACTGCAACAATTATGGCATCTAAAGTCAAAAAAGCAATAAAAAAGCTTTAACCTCTGCTACCCAGGAAAACAGGCTTTGGTTCCAGATGCATTTGGTAGGGAGAAGTCTTTGCAACGTTTGTGACAGGCAAATGGTCTAGAAAGCTCTGCCAAGCTGTGTTAAGGGCAGGGAGTGCCTGGGTTCATCCTTTATTTGTACTAGTGACACATCAAGATTAAAAAATTATGTTACTGCTATTATTATAATGATATTGTTATCACTACTGTTATTTTCTTAACACATCAATGGAGCCTGGGCAGCTGCTCTTTATTTCTTATGTGAATGCAATCTGCGTTTAGATTTTTGTGGAGATCAGACACCAGACACATTCCTACATTCTTGTCCGATGTTCAATATTTTTCCATGAGTCAAGGAGAACAAGAATGGGCATATTGTGTAAATGCAAAACTCTGCCTTTTTAAACTGACACGATGAATTTCAGCCCTGCCGCTTTGTCTCTCTCCTTGGAGCAGGGGTTTTTCAGCCTGCCAGATTTTGTTACTTACTATCTTTGAAAACAGAGGGAGGAAAAAGTCAGCCCTTGTTAATTCATTGTCCCAGACACCTAGCAGTGTGGTATTCTTAAGGACTGCTTTTTTTTTTTTTTTTTTTTTTTTTTTTTTCTCTCTCTCTTTTCTGAGATGGTGAAGAGCTGTTGCTTTCCTGCCAGCTCCATTGTGTTCTCTTAGCAAACGCCTGCAATACTAGAGGCACTTTAAAAATAAGCGAGGAGTCTGTTGCAATAGGCATCCAACAAAAGTTCCTACTGCAATCCACACTTCCAGTAAATGCTGGTTCATAATCCAGATTTAGGGCTTTGGGACTGGTTCATTGTAAAACACTGCTACAGGTCAGTTTTTTGCATCTGTTTATAGCAACACTTTTGCATTGAGAGGGACATCTATGCAGAAAAATATTAGTTTATAGGGGGTCCCTGGAATTTGAATTCCACTTAGGGAAATAGGCAAAACACTCTTCCATCTCTGTTTTTTTTTTTTTTTTTTTTTTTTTTTTTTTTTTTTTTTAAGTGCTAGTGAAAGGTACCTGTTTGATGACTGAAAGACTTAGCTCATCTGTACCAACCAGAGCAACAACTGCCCTAGAGACTGCTCATATTTGGTCCACGTCCCAGGCAAGTCTTCATGGCCTGCGTTTCTAAAGCCTTTTCCTAAGTACAGACCTCCATAGAGAGAAGCATGTGTGCAAATTCAGATTTTTTTCCTAAATAGAGATCTTTGATTTTTTTTTCAGGTATTTTAATAGGCTACAAAATGCTTATTCCTGCAGAAGAGATGAGAATAAATTTATCTCTACCAGAGCAAGTCTAGTCTAAGTAACACACAAGTGAAATTTCACTGAAGTGCTTCAATAACTCTGACTGTTTGATTGGTCTTTCTGAGAGTGCTAAGTTGCTGAGTGCCCTCTTAGCATATTTGACTCAGAGCTTCCTAGCTGAGTCTTTTCAAAGAAAGGGAAGCATATGAAGAGTGAAAGGAACTACTTAGCACCAAGAGTGATGTGGTCATTTGTCCACTATGAACTGGTCTGCTACCTCTGGAGTTTCACATGCAGCAGTTTGCTGTGCAGCCTTTAGTCACCATTAACTGGTGCTGTAAAGGTGAAAAGTTTCACGTCAGTTATTAAAATGGAAAATTATTTTGTATCCAGTCTAGTGTTTTTTAAAGTATATTGGATTCCATATTTTGACACCTAAAGAGATGTCTGCTTTTCAGAGGTGCAGAGTGTGCATTGATGTCTTTTGGAATTTAGCTGGAAAACAGGTCTCATTATTAACAGGTTTCACATTGTCTAAATCAATGAAGAAAGTTTTTCAGAAAAATACATAAAGTTCTTGTCATGGACCCTTGTAGTCAAGGGGAGAAACCCAAATCCATCAAGGTCCATTTAAAAACTTAGATATTTCTATGGTCTTTACATCAGGCTTAAAGAAAGTCATCATTTAGCAACTCTGCTTCATCTGACATGGAATCAATTGTTTGGTCAACCCTTTGATTTTTTGTATCAAGTAAGAGTTACTGATCTGATGCTTTCTGTGAATGAATAGGACAGAACAGAAAGAATATCCCAAACTGGAAGGGACCCACAATGATCACTGAGTCCAACTCCTGGCTCCACGCAGGACCACCCCAAAACTGGGCCCTATGTCTGAGAGCGTTATCCAAACGCTTCTTGAACTCCAGCAGGCTTGGTGCTATGATCACTGCCCTGGGCAGCCTGTCCCGGTGCCCGACCACCCTTTGGGAGCAGAACCTTTCCCTAACACCCAGCCTGACCCTCCCCTGTCCCAGCTCCATGCCGTTCCCTTGGGTCCTGTCGCTGTCCCCAGAGAGCAGAGCTCAGCGCTTGCCCCTCCGCTCCCCTCATGAGGGAGCTGCAGGCCGCCATGAGGCCTCCCCTCAGCCTGCTCTGCTCTGGGCTGAACAAACCAAGGGATCTCAGCTGTTCCTCATACATCTTGCCCTCCAGACCCCTCACCGTCTTTGTAGCCCTCCTTTGGACCCTCTCTAATAGCTTTATGTCCTTATATTGTAGCACCCAAAACTGCACCCAGTACTCAAGGTGAGGCTGCACCAGCACAGAGCAGAAGGGGACACTCCCTTCCCTCCTCCCTCAGCTAGCAGTGCTGTGCTTGATGCAGCCCAGGGAAGGGTTGGCCATTTTGGCTGCCAGGGCATGCTGCTGACTCATGTTCAGCTTGCTATTGACCAAAATCCCCAGATCCCTTTCTGCAGGACCACTCTCCAGCCTCTCTTTCCTCATTCTGTGCAGCATAATCCACGATTACGCTGTCCCATATGCAGAATCTGATGCTTGCTCTTGATAAACTTCATGTGCTTGGTGATTGCTCAGCCCTCTAATTTGTCAAGATCTCTCTGCAAGGCCTCTCTACCCTCGAGAGCAGTGGTCTAATCTATCAAGATTAGACTTTCTACCTTCAAGGGAGTCAACAGCTCCTACTAATTTACTATTGTCCTGAAATTATTTAGTATGCATTTGATTCCTGTCTCCAGATCATTTATAAAAACACTGAAGAGAACTGGCCCTAAAATTGAGTCTTGGGGAAACCCATGAGTGACTGGCCACCACCCTGCACTCTGCATAAAAATACAGATCTGCACTTCTCAAGTGCATTGTCATTTATGGTTTTTACCTCCTCCTCTCCCTCACCTTGTGTGATCTGGAGACAATCACACTTATATAATTGCTCCATTCACACTACATTTAAAGTTTCTCGGTTAACACGCTACCAGATAACATACGGATTTGTCTTAGAGATGAATAACAAAAAAATGATAAGCAGTGAACAAGGAGTTGCCAACTACACATAAGGTAAAAAATGGGAGCTGTCAAACACTGGAATGGGGCCTGGAGAAGTTATGGTGTCTTCATCCTTGTGGGTACTCAACATTCACCTGGACGAGGTCCTAAAGGTAGCTCTGCTTTTAGCAAGGCCTAGATGGGATGATCCAGAGGTCCCTTCACAGCTATGTCATTTTTAAATTTAAATGCCTTCTAAGGAACTCTCTACTAACACTATCGCCACAATACTTTTATTTTCTTTCTGTGATTAGCATGGTAAATGGGTAAGTAGCAAATGAGCTCTCTACTGTGTTAGTGACCAAACATAGATGGAATTTTAGACACCCCGCTATGGAACTATATGACTTCAGAGGGTTTCCACTGCATGACTCTTGGTGAGGACTTACTCCAGGTGTCTGGATTCCCTTATCAAAGCCATAAGAACAGCTGAACAGTTGTGTTTCTGCCCACACTGGTGCATCCTGAAGGTGTAGGATATGGAAGTGATGCAACTACAAGGTCTGTAGTAGTCAAGGGATCCTTAGTGTTGTTGGCTGAGTCATTTTCACTGTGTAGCCAAAATAATGCTAGTTTTAGTGATGTTTGTGATACCTGTGTCCAGTAGGTTCTTTTGTCACTGCTGTGTTGTGTCAGGAAGGAAATGCTATTCCACTCAGCCACTTCTAAACAGGGAATTTTTCTCATTCTAGTATTACGAAGCCAGGGATAACCATTTACTCTAGAAACAGGCCCACGGCTGCTGTGGAGGAAAAAAGGACTTTGAGAATGCCTGTTATCTTGGAGAGGCCTAGAGCTGCTTGTTTTTCAGTGCTCTTTCTGTTTGCATGAATTCACACAATACATGATTGGTTCACATAGTGAATAAGCCATATAGGAAGCATCAAGTGTTCTGAATCCACTTGCATCCCACTCACTGAAAACTACTATGGTAGCCAAAAATACCTGTAAGTATTTTGGTGTCCCTTTGCGGTTTACCACCACAGAAGATGTAATGCATAGCTTGTCCAGAACTACCAGGAGCATCCCACAGTGACTCAATGGAACTTAGTGATGAGTCTAGCACCAACCATCCCCTTGAAGAAAGCTGTAGTCAGGATAACAGCATGCAGTACAAAAGCTCTTTGGAGACTAGACAGCTGCAGAGACATGAGCCTGTGCAGCAGAGGATTGCACTGATGGTCTCAGACACTGGCATCGCCACTCAGAGCCACAAACCACAGTGTGTGCTCAGCAGCAGGGTTTTGCGTTGGGTGGGCAGGACGGAGGAGCTGAAAGGCTGCAGTGTGCAAATGGCATCACCTCATCACTGGGGAGGTTTGCAAATCCAGTCTTGGTGCTGCCTCTTCGAGCGTCTCCTCAGTCCATCTGAGGGTCATGCAGGGCACTGCCATTGTGCCTGTCTCCTCCAGACAGGCCAAGGCACAGCTTTCATGTTCTTTCCCTCTTTCATCCCTTTCTTGCAACCAGATTTGATCTTGACATTATTTTCCTACCTATCAAGGAATCAGGAGAATGCTTGTCAATGTTTTATTTTAAACCATGTGATGATGGCATCTGGTACAGGATTGACAGCTCTTGAGATGAATGAACCCTGTTGCAATGTCATCTTCTTTGTGAAATACCTGGTACTGTCCACAGGTATTTGCACATACAAAGCCCCTGGGCTTAGGCCTATTAGGATTGTTGGCATATATTTCTGACACCACTGCTGTGCTCTTTTTTCTAGAGGTTAAGGGCCCTTGTTTTTGCCAAATCAAATGTTTTCACACAAGCCAAGCTTTTGCTAGATGCTCTGTGCTATACAATGTTCTCTTTGAGAGAAAAAGAAAGCCAGGAAACTTATTTTCACTTTATTTAGAGACATCTCTATGCATTTGACTTGTCTATTTGTTGAAACATCTTTCAATTCTCATCTCCACTCCTCTTGATGTTTCTCACATTCCTTTTAAGCATCATATTGTAAGCTTTCCAGTACCTGAAGGATCTGGTTTTTGTTTGTTTGTTTGTTTGTTTTTGTTTGTTTTGTTTTGTTTTGTTTTGTTTTTTAGCTTGTAGGCACCTTTTCCTTACCCCTGACTGCTCTTGAGCCACTCTGTCTACTCGGACTTTTTCCAGCTCCTGGAGTATTCCTTGCTCAATGGCTGTCTGTTTCCAAACCTTTCCCTTCACTCTCTCTGGCCATTTGCTTGTTCTGGGATTATTTCAGACTTCTCAGAAAGTATCATGAAGATGCTCCTCAAAGAAAGGCTAAATAATGAAAAAGCAGTGACATGGCAACATGTGTTAGTCCATGAGAGAAAGGCATTTGAATTTGGGGCTTCTGTAATATGCTAATTATCTCCCATTGTCTAAGACTGGTTTTTACTATTAATTCTTGTTTTGTCATTCTGTTTGTGTTTTCAGTCTAAAACTGAAATTCAGGAGTACAATTGGTGGAAAATATTTAGATACTGGTCAAATGACTTCCATTGTACAGTTTTCTTCCAGACTTCCAAAGAATTGGAAATACAAGAGCTGTGCGACATGGACAGACATGTCTTGTCTGAACCCCTACAGCATCTCATCAATAACAATGACAAATATTTCAGGGGAAAAATATATGATCATCTTGGTAGGCCTGCAAATAGTTTAACACTCTTCACCACCATGTCTCTTCCTTCCCTGCCCACCAAAACCCTAGCCAGTCTCTATGATCCATAAACTGGTTTGAACCTTGATGTTTAACATTCTACATTTCCTTTTAAATATTTTGTCATCAGGTTTCTTAAGTCAGTGTCATCCATATTCCAGATAAATACTGAGTCCCTCTTTAAATCATGCTGTGTTATTTCCTCAGACTCTATCCATCTCGGAAAAAAAAAAAAAAAAAAAAATCATTTAATTGGTATTTAATTTACAGTTGTTCATCTTGCTAAATAACCTCTTGATCTGTAGTTACTCTTTAGACTCTTATTATATAAACTTCCATAATTTTCTCTTTTATTTGTCCCTTCTGTTGTCTGTTCTAGGCTCTTAAATGTTACTACTTGTCTCCAAAGTCCCCTAACATATTTGCCTGTTTTGCTTATATAGGTCAAACTCTTGGTGGGGTGCACTTGGCCTGTCCTGATACTGCAGGTTTAAGCTGAAGGTTTTGGAAATGGCTGTTAAGTACTGCTGTTACTTTATGTCCCTCTCAATGGGGGTGAATGTGCACGCTGGGCAGAGGCAGGGGAGAGATGCTAATTAATGCAGGTCAAAACAAGCCATGCAGTGAGTGCACCATCCTTCCTAGATATGTTCTCTTACCACTGGCCTGAATTTGGTCCTAAATTCTTAAATTTCACTTCTCTTCTGAAGTTCTGGCAGAGGATCAGAACTCCTTCCTCCTAACAAGAAGCCATTTTGAGCAGGTGTTTATTAGGAGTCTTAGATGAAGCAGTGATGGAAGGCACTACTCGCTCAAGCAGGTTCTCCCTGTCCTGGGATTCACTGGGATTCTCTGGGATTCTCGCTGTCCTGGACAATTCAATGCCGGAAGCACAACTGGGTAATATGCTGAGATATTTTTTTCCCAGTTGATGACTTTATCTCCCATGAACTGTAACTCACCCTGCAGAAGGTCTCAAGGCCAAATAGTTGGTGTGAGTGCGCTGTGTGACACATTGATTTGCAGGAAGAGCAAAACAATCTAAATATTTCCTTATTTTTCCAAGGCTGTCTGGATGGCTGCTGTCTTCTTTCACTGGCTGAGCTTTTGAAACAATGATGCAGAGGAGATAGGTACTTAGGTAATTAAAGTCCATGTGTGAGCAAGGTTGTGTGATCTTAATGAAGCTGGAAAGCCTTTGCATTGCCAGTTCGGAAGGGATGCTGGGCAGAAAAGTAGGACCAGAGTGCCCCAGCAGTCTTTCCTTCGGTGAAATCTGCTATGCCATTGGTCTCTAAAAGGCAAATCAAATAACAGCCACCACATTTTTAAGGATTAGGAGCTTCCTGTGCAAGACAGTATGTGTTTTTAATACTTTAAGCTGACTTATGAAACTGGTAAACAATGTGGAGGGTGATGTTGGATGACCTCTTTTACATGTCTGATCATCCTGTCAACATTTATAATTATAATATAACATAATATAACATTAATATAACATGTAATATAACATGTAATATAACATTATAATTTGATATTTTCTTCTCATCAGGATAGGATCAGTTAAGCAGTTGCATTTCCCAAAGCTCAGGTTGTATTACGCTTTGTTCCACATTTCATAGTAATAAATGTTGACATAAATTTCTTTAGATTTCATATAAAGTGATTGTTGATTTATTCATGGTAGGAAGGGAAGGGAAGGGAAGGGAAGGGAAGGGAAGGGAAGGGA